>CM046878.1:162502377-163102377 GCA_025667525.1 Glebionis coronaria | reverse complement strand
TGCCGCCATTGACAAACAAACACACACACACTCACGGAAATCAATCAAACACGAATCAATCAGTAATCTTCTAGATCAGATCTTCACAAAAGGTATATAATTGGTTTAATCATTCAAGCATATCAAGTTAATTAACTCTCTTAATTGAAAACAATCGATTGCAATGTCTGGGTAATTAGGGTTAATTAAATTGGGGGTTTTGCCTGGGTTATATTCGGAATTGATCTATTTGCACAGATTTGACCTTTAGAACACTTGAATCAAACGATTGCATGCTTAATTAGAAAATATATAAGTGTTGAAAACTTTCCGCGTAAGAATGACTTTCCGAATAACGGTTTCATTCCGAATAGAAAGAACTTTCCGCATAGAAGCTGTTTTTCCGCATAGACAAAAGTTTTTCCGCATAGACAAAAGTTTTCCGCATAGGCCAAATCTTTCCGCATAGAGAAACTATTCCGAATAGGATTTTATTCCGCATAGGCAAATGTTCCGAATAAGGATTTTATTCCGCATAGGACCAAATGTTCCGAATAAGGACTTTATTCCGCATAGGCAAATGTTCCGAATAAAGATTTTATTCCGCATAGGACCAAATGTTCCGAATAAGGACTTTATTCCGCATAGGTCAAATGTTCCGAATAGGAAATTTATTCCGCATAGGCCCAATGTTCCGGATAGGGAATTTATTCCGCATAGGACCAAATGTTCCGAATAGGATTTTATTCCGCATAGGCCCAATGTTCCGAATAGGGTATTTATTCCGCATAGGCCCAATGTTCCGAATAGACATTTTATTCAGAATAGGAATTTCTTTCCGCATAGAACAAATGTTCCGAATAGCCTTTTTATTCAGAATAGGGATGTTTTTCCGCATAGGTTATATGTTCCGAATAGACTTATGTTCCGCATAGGATTTATATTCAGCATAGACCTATTATTCCGAATTGAATGATTATTCCGTATAGAAGATGTTTGAATGGTTTACAAGCTTAAGGGATTATGTCATATGTACAATGCTTAGGTTTAAAGTCATAATGATATTCATACTTGTATGTATCAACCTTTGTGTTTTATCTTAAGCAGAGACGATGACTAACCCTACCGTACAACAACTACAAGACAACAGAGCCGCCGCCATTGCTGAAGCCAAGACTCTAAAGTTTATTCCAAACAACTTCCGTTTGAAGGAGGTATCTCACTCTACCCATAATGGATTTAAGGTAGGTACAGCCATGCTTGATAAATCTCATTTCAAGCATGCGCTAAGGAGAAGTGCTTCAGTGCCCTATGAATATCTTTACGAGTTCTGGGCTACCAAAGAGAGGACGTCGAACAAGATCACTTTTTCCTTGGACAACAAGCAGCAGACGCTTACTGTGTCAGACTTCAGGAAGATCTTTGGCTTTCGACCGATACTCAAAGGTCTACCATCATACTCACCCAACCCAACCAAGGACCAGATCATGGAGATGTTCACCGCCATTGGATGTCTTGACATACGAACCCCGTCTGAGTTTACTACTGCCAAAGTTGGTCAACCATGGAAAGCTATTTTTGGGATTCTAAGCCGATGTTTAACACCCAAAACAACTGGGTTTGATGCTGTTCGTCCACCAATCATCAAGATGTTTTATGGTATGTTCAAAGGTATGGGTATTGATTATGCATCACTGCTGTGGGAGGAGTTTACTTTTCAACTCTTCACAAACACAAAGGGTAAGGTTAAAAGTTACCAATACCCTAGGTTTATTAAGTTGATCATACATTATTTTATGGAGAACGATGCATCCATTAACAAGCGTGCAGGTAGTCGTCACCACACGATGGATGATGATGATTTGGTAGACTTAAGGCAGGAGACTCATTCGAATACGGTTATTCCTGGTCCCATTCCCAGTCATCTTCTGACCGATGAGATTATTGCATCTGCTGATTACAAGAACTTGCTAACCGAAATTGAGAATCAACGAGCAAGTATTCTAGCAGGTGAAGACTCTTCCACCACGGTTAAGAGCAAAGGTAAACGGAAGCAAGCAGATATACCTGAACCCAAAACCAAGAAGAAGAAGACATAGGGTAAGAAGGGAAAGGGTAAGGCTGATGAGATGCGTCTACGTGACGAAGAAAACATTGTTGATCCTACTCTTGATAAAACTGAGAAACAAATGATGAAGATAGCTATTCAAAGGAGTAGGAAAGATACTGGCGGTAGTGGTTCAGGTGCAAGGGTAGATGTTGAGGATGAGTACGTGGAACCAGATGATGTTGATGAGTTTGGGTCACCTGAACATTATTCCACTTCGAAGGAGCCATCAATCCCTATTTCAGCTGGTATTGACAAAGAGTCTACTCAACCTTTGGTAACTCAACTTCAACCAACTCAACCCTTACCAACCAGACCGGTTTCAACACCATTTCCTCCACCACCAATAAAGCCCATCCTCAGTACCGCAGTTACAACCGAGCCTATTCCATCAACCCAGAGCAGCTCTGCAACATCTGCAATGGCAGCAATAGTGATGGCCGAGATGTTGGATAAACATGTGGATAATCACAAGAGAGAAATGGATGAACTTCGCCAAGAGTTACGTAGACGAGCTCAAAGTGAAGAAGCATCTAAGAAAGCTCAAGAACATTTGATTGCTAAGTTCGCTGCTGATATGGAATTTACACGTAAAGCTCATGCAGAAGAACTTGCTCGGGTTAAAAAGGCTGAAGCTGATAGGCATCAAGCACGAATTACGAGACTTAAAGCTATTAAGGATGACCTTAAAGAGCAAAAAGATGCTCTTGAAGCTACTATTGAGCAGAGAGTGAAAGACTCCGTTGAATCCCTAATGCCTAAACTGCGTGATGATTTGAAGACACTTGCTGCTGACAACTTAATGATCAAATCATCCAATCCTTCAGAAGCCGCCTACAAGATTGCTTATGACTTGACGGATTTTGAATTGAAGAAGATCCTAAAGGCTCGTATGGTGGAACTTGGATCGTTTGATAAGTCTAGGATTCAACGGGCTCTATACAAATCCCTGAATGATGCTATCATGGAGGATGATAGGTTATTCAAAACGTTTGGAAGTGTGGTACCCTACCACATTCTCCTTGAGGAAGAAAGGGAAGAGAGTGAAGAAGACGAGGGTACTGGTGGAGAAGAAGAGGAAGAAGAAGAAGAAGAAGAAGAAGGAGAAGATGATGATGGTGGTGATGATGATCAGGATGATGATGAAGATGATGATCATGATGAGGATGAGGATGAGGATGATGATGATGAGGATGCAGATGATGATGATAATGATGGTAATGATGGTGGTGATGGTCACCAGGAGAGTGTTAAGGGGAGCAATGCGGATAAAGGTGAACAGCCTGAGAAAGGGGATAAGGGTGCCAGCTCAAAGAAACCTGTTAAATCTGACACCAAGTCCAAGAAAGATGTAGCAACTAAGGAAAAATCTACTTCCACGGAATCCAGACGATCGAAGTGGCGCCACGATGTGAATGCCACTACAGGGTCATCTATTCCTGGTACATTTATCCCTGCATCCATACCTGTTACAACTAACCCTGTTAGTTCTATTGTTGTTGCTCCTGTGATTGCAGAATCGGTAACCGAACCTGAAGCTGCACAACACTCACCAGTCCATGACACTGCTGAAATGCCTGAATCTGAACAAGCAGATGTTCACGTCTCCACTCCTCTGCAACAAAACCCACAATCTACTATTCCTGAACCAAGCACAAGGGACTGGGCGGACACGTTGGAGATCGACGAGACTGCACCACCACAGGCTTGGATCACGGCAGCGGCGCAGTTTGATCCGATCACCGACACCGACAAAGATGTCTTGTATCTTCGTATCCGAAGTCCGATTGACTTATGTGCATTTCTTGCTCATGAGTATAAGACTTCGGTTACTCCATCTTTGGTGAAGAAAGTACTGAAGGATACAAGACTTCGCGCCAAAACCCGGTTGACCCAAATGGAGTTCGAATATTATGCCGATGAGATCCTGAAGGCTCTGAATACCGTTCAACGGCCAGGACTTCATGAATCAGAAAGAGCTCCACCTCCAATGGATCCTGCTCAAGATAATCAGATTGCTCTTGACTTCTTCGTCACCAATGATCTTGTGTATATACTGAAGGGGTCATCAAAGTACGCAACCTCCCTGACCTTGCTGAAAGCTGCCAACTGGGGGACAATACCCTTTATCGAGGAAAAGGTAAACCGACTCTGGGTCCCTAAGATAAATCGTAATTATGATATGTATGCTGTCATAGGTGCATCTCATTGGGACGAACGAGTCCGAAGGGCGTACAGGGGTTGCTGCCTGGTTAATTCTGGAAGCAATGTTAGATCCGACATCCGCATCTCCAGCATTTTAGGGATGAAAACTGAAGCCAAGAATGGCTATTATCATGTGACGGAGATTCGTTTGAAAAGGGAGGATGACAGGGAATACAAAATCCAGCAGGGAGATTTTTCCATCATTCGCCTTGAGGATATCGAAGATATGCTGCTTCTGATGACCAGAGATCAACTCACACATATTCCTCGTGAAGACCTCATTGCTTTGAATACAGCACTTCG
Organism: Glebionis coronaria; assembly: GCA_025667525.1. Classification (NCBI taxonomy): domain Eukaryota; kingdom Viridiplantae; phylum Streptophyta; class Magnoliopsida; order Asterales; family Asteraceae; genus Glebionis; species Glebionis coronaria. Next base: position 163,097,783 of record CM046878.1, on the reverse strand, counting down.
TATGTTCACACGAAGCGTTGTCATCAAGACACGAGTTGAAGATCTTCAGTTGGGAGTCGAAAGCTATCAAAGGAAGCTTAACCTAACCCGTCCAGTGAATAAAGTGCTACCTCAACATGTAGAAAGATGTCCCTATACCGGTATTTCTGTCCCGAATCACGGCATCTTCTACTTGAACAGTCGAGGTTTAATGAAGTTTATGAGGGTGGGTGAGCTCCATAAGTACAGTGATGGGACTCTTCTACAAGTCAGAGAAAAGTTGGAGCATCTGAACTCGGGTGGGACTTTGCCAGAAATGACGGAGGATTGGCATCCAGGTTACCGGCAGATGGCGAAGTATGTCATCAAGAAGATCGATCAGAAGCTCCGTGAACGTAGATTGATGAGGAGCTTGGAAAGATTCGTGGGTGGTAGACCATATGGAGTGCACTACAGGACACTGCAACGATCCATCTAATGGGTCGTACATTTCAGGTCACTCTATATTGGTATTATTTGTGAATATGTATATTTGTGAATATTGTGCTTTAATGGCTTGATGTAGTGTTAAGGTTTGATAATTTTTCAAGAATTTCTCACGAGATTCTAAATCTTTCAAAATATATCACACCAAAACACTACAACTATCCCTTATTAAATTAAGGGGGAGCAATAACTTGTTCTATGGCCAAACATCGATTTCATTTTTTACCCAAAGACCGGTTAATCCATTCAATATCCCAAATATTAATGGTTAACATTTTGGATAAGGGGAGAAAATGGGATTAAGGAGACGTAAGTGATACTTGGCTAAAAGATGAAAAAGACTTAAAGATTATCCAACTTAATATGTGTAAAGCACGTGTTAAGGGGGAGCGTTTTTGATGAACAAAACACCTAAGGTACAAAACTTTTGATTTTAATATCACAAGTACCTTATGTGATTTTCAATGATTTTTCATGGTGGCAACTCCTTCCCAAAACACGCTTAATTCACGACGAATGTGGTGACAAAAGGGTGGTAGGAATAGGTTTCGTCCAATGATTCATCAGAGCCGATGGAATCTTCCCAAGGACAATTCCCTAGATAGAATTAGAAGTCCTAGGAAAGATGGAGAAAGAATGTGAACGTAGCTGAATGCCGACCAAGTACTTAAGCTAGCACTGGAACAATCACAACAAGGTGCTAGTGATGACGTATTGGTAAGCATTGAAGGGGTTGAAGAATGAAAAAGAATTGTAAAGATAAAGGGTGTAAAGAAAGAAGCCCTCCTTACAACTTTAGGCAGAAACCGGGTCAATACATATGCTATTGAGGTCATTTTTGCTAATGATTCTCGGTATTGAAGAAAGACATCATGGACCCAGTGATGCAATGCACAACCCTTCCCAGCTAACTCAAATATCTCTCAAAAGGTATTTGTTTTAATCACACGGAGATCAACACGTTATCTATTGGTTTATTCACTCCGAATAGACTGGTATTGAAAAAGTGGCACTCCTCTCCAGCCATCGCTCACTAAATCAAAACGCACAATCGAGTCTAGAGCCAAGAGATCATCAAAAGTCTCATTAGGACACTTTCCATTTATTCCTTGCTTTCTCACACACTGTGAAAAGTAAGAGATTTTCATGAGTCCTACGCAGTATTCCTGTAATATTGCCAGAACATCCGAGTAATACGCAAGTATTACAATGAAGATGGAAATCCTGCTTGAGCCAACATCAAACAAGCTCATGGTAGGTTACACGTGCGGTTCTTTTAGAACCAATCTTGTGAAAAACTGGAAGGTAACAGTGGTTTAATTCTTAATTGAACTTAAACTCGTTCCAGGCCTCTTCGCATTATCATATGATCTTGCCAGAACACTCAGAGTGACTCTTTATTGACCACAGTGACGAGTGGAAATCCTTCTAGTGTTAACATCAAACAGCACTTGGTAGGTGACGTGCAAGATTCTTTATGAATTGAGCTCGTGACAACTGGAAAGCAACGATGGTGAAAATCTTAATTGAAATTCACTTGTTCCAGGTTTCATGAATTGACGGCTTCAAATCACAAGGATAATTTATCCAAGTTATTCACTTTTTATGTTCGCAGTCAGCTTTGGACGGTCGAATAAAGAGAACGGGTTTACCCGCGAAATCCTGTCAGGAAGTTACTTAATTGAAACTATCCGTCACGGGTACGATATCTAATATCGTCCAACGGTCTTCACCGACCGGAGGTAAAATGCTACCGAATTAGAATAAAATGTTCAAAGCCATTTTATTCGTGCCGTTGCTGTGTACCTGTTAAAGACGGTGGCGTTGCTGTGTACCTGTTGAAGACGGTGGCGTTGTTGTGTACCAGTGAAGACGGTGGTGTTGTGGTGTACCTGTAAAAGTCGTTCCCACATGCTTATGTCTTTTGCAACAAAGTTCAGCACAAATTCAAGAAAGTACAAGATGAAGTCTTCCGCTGTACCAAACTCTGAAGCTTTCGAGAATTCAACAAAAAAGACGTAAGTGTGTGGAACATGAAGTCACGAGGAGGCAAAGTTCACAAGAAAGGCAAAGATCGCACGTGAAAGGCCAAAGAACAATGCTCTCAAGTCAAAGCCAAAAAGATCAAATCAACATATTCACAACAAAAGAAAGAAAAGAAGAAAAGACTACGAGCTAAAGAACGAAGACTTAGTATAGTATGCTAGGTTTAGAACTTTGTAACATGGAGTGACCTCCCTTAGGGGGAGATTGTTAGAAATACGTTTTAACGTATATTAGAATTATCGGTCACTCCACAATATGATTTATGTTGTAATAGCTAGTAGTTAGTAATTAGTTAAATGTTACTTATTAAGTTAAGTAAGAACCGGTCCATGGGCTTGTCATGGACCGGCCCAAGCCCAATGTTAGGCTTGGAGTATAAATACCCCTTTCCACCATGGAAAGGGGTTGGTTGTTGTTCATTTTGCACTTTCATAGTAATAAAATCATACACATTTTCTCTCACTTTCTCTCTCTAGTTTCTCTCACTAGAAAACATCAATCCACTTCATAGATTCATAGGTTATCAATATTCTACATAAAACACAAAAAAACCTTCAAATAGGGTTCAAGCCTAGTTCACCTTGGCTGATGCCTTCTATTTGGGCTTCTTGGATCATCTAAGAGCTTATACAACAGTAGAGAAGCCATGTTGATTGGAATCCAAAGAAGGACCCAAGGGCAAAATATCTTCTAAAATAAAAAAATGAAAAAGATGGAATAATGGACTTGTTTGATGCTCTTTTTCCTGCACAACCACAACAAACCAAGAACAAACTACAAGTAGCTTGCACAGGTCACAAGCTCTTGTCAGGAGCTTGTGAAAATGGTGTTTGCTACAGTAAGCAGTTATAAAAGAAAATGATAAAAGATCTTGGCAAAATCTTTAAAAACTGAAACTTTTGGATCCAAACTTGTGAAACCTTTTGAATCAAACTGAGGTAAACAAACCGTAAACAACAAACCAAGCTCAGTGATTCCACTTTCACTTCCTCATTGAGCTTGGATTCGAGTTTTTGAAAATCTTAAAGAAAAAAACGTCTCTTGATGAAAACTTTTGAACAAATGAAACCTTGATAACTTTAACTAAATTGCATAAAAAGTAAATGATTAAACTAGGAAAACACTTTAAAATGGAACTCAGTCTTTGCACAATTTCAAACTTTCATTTTCATTAATAATTTTAAAAAATATAAAAACTGGAACAAAATAAAAGGGACACAATTCGTCTCCTTTTTTAATACTATCTAGAAGGATCTAGAATACTAAATAAAATAATACAAGGAATGTAAAACCCTAAACCCTAATTTATTCAAAAATCCAAAAATGCCCTTTGAAGAATCTTGGTCAAAAGTTGAACATGTGATGCTAGCTGGATTGACAGTTGTCTTCATGTGATCTTGAGCGTTTATAAACCCTTTGGAAGCACGAAATTCATGTGGGACGTTCATTGGGTCAAGTATCATGTGATAGGTGTAGCAGGGGAGAGGACAAAAGGTACAAGGGTAATTTTCTGGGTGTGAGGGTGTGTTGAGAGTGGGGTTGTGATGAAAACCCACCAGTTTAATTAAAAAATGGTGAAGAATTAAGCTTAATTAATCCTGGGATTTTTTAGGGTTTATTGGATGGGTTTGTTTAGCAGGGGAAGTTTTAATCTGTTTGGGTGATTAACTTTTTAAAAACGAGTTTGCCTCCCATTTTAAGTTTAATAAACCCAGTTTAAAAAAATATGGGGTAGTGGAAAATGACGTGGAGAGGGGGAGTGAGTTGGAGGTTTGTGAGTGGTGGGTTGATCAGTCAAGGTGAGGTGTCAGCTTGGGAGAGAGGGATGAAGTTTCCTTGTCTGCCCCAAATGACCCCTGAATTCCCACAAGCTTGCTACTTTAGTTTAAAACAACCCAATCATTCATTACTTTGCAAAATAAGTTTTCATCTTTTCACTTTGGTCACCAAACTTTTGGCAAAATAAATCCAAGGGCTTTTTATGTTATATTTGCATTTTTCAAGGGCCATAATGGTATATTCTTGAAACTTAAGGACCCATCTTGTAATAATTGAGATTTACAAGAGTCAAAAGTGACAAGTCTTCAAAAGTTGAGGGACCATTTTTGCCAAATCTTCAAACTTTAAGGACTTGAATGGAAATTCATGATTCGGGTCCGGTTCTTTGTGCGGCTTCGTTTCCCATGTTCGTTTTTGCTTGATTCCTTTGATCTTTTGTTGATTTCACGATATCCGTACCTAAAATACACAATGAACAAACACAAGCATATTTTGGGGTATTTTAATGATATTTAGTTTTAAGCCCGATTTAGACGATGAGACTATGTATAATTGCAGTCTCATCACTCCCCCATACTAAACCATTGTCGTGTCCTCAAGCAATGCTAGAATTAAGTATCATAGCACTTCCAAAATTCATTTTATGATGACATTTATTGAAGACATAAACTTAAATAAACTACTACATGTGTTTTAGACATAATGTATTGTTTTCATCACGATTAACTGACTTTTAGGGTCATAGAATAAGAACACGTGAATGCTTCGTTAGAAATAATTTCGTCGTCCTTGGTTTTCACCCAATTCCATGCTAAGCGTGTAACGAGATCATTGTTATTATAAGTTAGCAACACGATCATATCTCATGAGTGTTAATTACAAACCTAGACTCCCTTATTCCTAATTGGTATCTCTTATACTTTATTTTGTCTTAATGATCACGAGGATACACCATTGACTTATGCGTGATTAGAGATTAAGTCTAAAAATAGAGTTTTAACGGTGTAACCAAAATCATTAAATTAATAATTCATCCTAACAGACAACGATGTCAAGAAAATAAGTCAACAAGAAGGATCGATAAACACGATTTTATAACGGTTTTGGACATGAGACTTATTCCCAAGACTTTTATACGCCCCTAACGGAAGGGCCTTATTATCATAGGTTTACCTCCATCTTTTATTCAACTCCGCCATGGAGCTTTTATTATGACTTCGGTCTTGCCTTGCCTTTTATTTAACCTCGCCATGAGGTGTTTATTATGGCCGAAGACGTATATCCTCACGCTAAAGCGAATTTTGGATCTTTAAAGCTTCAAAGATTAAGGATTGATTCACTTTCAATTTGGGCATAGATTTTTCGGCCTTGTGAGCTTCAAATTTTTGCTTAATTTAGGTGAGCACTTGAAATCTTATTATTAGGTGAAGCTTTCGATTATTCGGTTGCCAATACTTCAAAACCGTGACGCTGACGATACCTTAATGTTTTTCCAATTTAATTACATGGAAGCTACTAAAACAAATTAGAAACCAACAATAGTGACTAAACCGCTAAATCAATATTTATTAACAATTTATTATATAAAAGCGTGGGGAGAATAAGCTAATAATTACTACACATGAGATCGTGAAAGATTACGAGACTTATAAATAACTCTATCATTTCTCGTCCTCATTTAAGAGACTTAGCCTAAAAAGTTAAGGAATCGAAGCTAAGTGCTCAACACGCACGTCGAGTCAAAAATTACTCTCATTCTCACCATCGGAAAACCTACATTCGTGTCTTAAACACTTATGAAAAATACGAAAAATTTTAAAATTTGGCCATTTTTAGCCGTATTTTGCAACAAAACGATGAAATTTTGGATTGCGTGATGACGTAAGCAAGGTGAAGTATCTACTCACCCCCCATACTAAAACTAAACATTATCCTCAATGTTTCGAGTCTAGGGGTGAAAACACCCCCATACTAGAGATGAAATCGAATGCTTAATCTCGAGCATGGAAAGGGTAAAACGAATAACCTAAAAGACGTTTATGAATTATGCTAATAAGATAAACGTTAGAACATAAAAGGATATCATCGGATATTAGTATCTTCAAAGGCAACGATCGAAGCTCGAGTGATACGTGAAACAAACACGAGATGCTTTAATGATGACGATGAACCTAATGCATCATACTCACAAACAACCATGGAACAAAGGTTGGAAGAGCACAAGTCCCCTCATTAAATTAGCTAATAAAGCGATAATATTTACAAGGATAAGCATGAGAATCCCCCACGAGGCACCTTGTTTTTGATAACCGAGTCAAAAGCTCGACTCGAATCCCCATAAATATGATCATTTAGGGATAATCCTGGTATGGTCATTTTTTATGGGGCTTACATGATAAACAATGCCCAAAAGCAACCGGTACTAAGGACTAATGTGAGAACGCGGAATTTCTGTAATTTTATATTACTTGTTATACGTGCTTATTCACACTTTCACCACATTTCCTATTTATTTTACAGTGATTACGTGTCATCCTCGAATTTTAGTTAAATATAAAATTCTATGAATTTCGCTAATTATGATATAATTTAGCAAAATGCCCGAACTTCTTGTTTGTAGTTTTTACGAGGTTTTATTACATTTTATATGTCATATAAAGAACTCTTTGCCTCAAAAATAATGAAAAACGACATCTTGAGCAATTACGGACGCAATGGCGAACTTTTGTATTTTTGCATTTTCCGGCTGTCAGACTGAGTTTTCGGGTCCGAACGTCGCGATAAAATTATTTTTATGTGATTTCTAGTTATTCTTGACTCCTTGATCCAACTTAGTGAAATCCGGGCCAAACGAGGGTTTACGAGTAAATTTAAATAAATTTTGTTTTAAAGATAAACGAGTCTCGGTTTTCATCGGAAACGACACGTTATTTAAACCCGTAAAAATTCGAAAGTTAAAAACCAAAAATCTTGGGCCTTTCCTTGAATTTTCGGCTGAACAAGGCCTTAGGAGGCCCAACACATGACTTGGTGACCCATGTATAACCCATACTTTTTAAATAAACTAACACAGTGCATTTACCAAACAAGAAAAAAAAACATCTGCTCTCTTTCTCTCTTCTGTGGCCGACGAACAACACAAACACACCCATTCCATTGACTTTTTTTAATTAAGGTAAACTTACACTAATTCCATATATAAAATTTGATTCTTAATCATTCCCATGTGTTAATTACAACATGCATTAACTTTTTGCATGAGGTCAAAAATCATCAAATCTTATGATTTGATGATGTTTTTATAAAATTCCATGTTTGTTTTTGATGTTTCTATGCATAAAACCTTTATATGATGGGAAGAATTTTGATCTGGGTATGTTTGGATGACCTAGGGCCACGAAATTATTAAGGATCAAGGAGGAGAAATCGTTATTTTGCGTGTTTGGATAAATCCCTACTTGTTGTGAAGGTATAGTCCCTCCTAGCATTTTAGTTTTGATATTGCTAGTATTTTGATTCTTCTTGTTCATGTATTTTGAACTCCTTGGGTGAAACCCACTGAGATTTTTGATAATTAGGGCATATTAGGACTTAGGACACTTGCGTGGCGATTTGGTATAGCTTAAGTGTTGCTTGATTAAGGTTAGGTAGCCGAAAGGAGTCGTTTTCGTAGTATGGAAATTATCACAGAAACAAACAGGTTATGGCAAAATTTTCTTAAAAATATGACTGTGGTTTTATTTGAAAATTTGGTACCCACTGATGTGCTTTACATGTGGTGAGTTGGTTGGGAGCGGGAAGTGTCCGGATGAGCCCGGAGCGGTCGTTTTACTAAACTAGGTCAAATCTGAGCGGTAGGATTAAAACGTGGGTAATTTGTCTTGGGTAAAAAGAGGGAATATATGATTTTATAACTTTTTACAGTAGGTAAAATCATAAGACAACTTCTCTTTTTGGTTTGGTGTCAAAATATTTTACCATTTAGGATTTATGCCCAAATTACCGTAGGCTTCCAGGGTCGATTTCAACTTCCTGTTTTGATAGCCTGTCACTAAAAATGGATTTCCCGTTGATTGGTAATAGCTCCAGGTTTGTTCTTGCCCAAGTTAGAAAGGTAAGATAATTTTCTACTCATGTCAAGAAACCCCACTTTATTTACTATTATAGATTTTTAGTTATGACCAAATCTTCACAACCTTTTTTAGAAAACTGAATGCAGTCCCTTGTTTTAGTTTTTCAAACCGAGTCTTAAACGTGTTCGGAACCCACACATAATGCTTGGACCATCATACAAGGTTGATATTAGGTTATTACAGTAGGTTCAAGGTGTTGGGTCAAAATTTCAACTTAAGCTTAGGTCTCGCCATCGCACGCAAGTTACCTAGTCATACTATGTCCCGCCACTTCTAAAATGTTATTGCTTCATTGAACGCATTCTTATTACGCGTCACCATTGCATAGGTCCGTGAAGACTTCTTTTTGCTCAGCCCCTTTTACCTAGTGATTACTTACTAAAGGTGAGTTCATAGCCCTTTTCTTATATACTTGTTACAAATTGCGGGGTGAGAATAACATGCGTGGAATACAATCATTTAAAACTTTTAGTATGCTATACAAGAACGGTATGCTTTCCCCAGATTATACATTTACTTATTGCATTAGTACCTTAGTCAAAAAGCCCCTACATCATGAACCGTTAATTCACATTTTGCAAGCGTGAATGTTGTGGATGGATCCATCGGGATTAACAATGCCCGTCCCGATTATCTTGACGCACTTACATTTAATTACCTAAGTATTTTGACTAGATACTTACTAGGGGTAAAACATTTATGTTGAAGCTTCGGTGTCGTGAGCTATTGCAATAAATAAATATAAATGATTTTGTACGACTGTATTAAATAATATCATGTTGCTATTTTATAAAACTAATGTTTATATTTCACATTACCACTTATTAAACCAATGAATTTCACTCAGCTTTATGTTGACGTATTTACATGTTATTTCTCAGGTAATTCTAATGCTTAATTTTGCTAAGGATGGGAGCCCGCAGGATCCGACAGCTGGACGATTCCATGTCATTATTGGTTGAAACTTTTGGGAAAACTACTTATGTCATGTTAATCATGCCAAATAAATGTACTTTTATACACTAAGACTATTATGAGTATGTTGGTAAAATTATGTGACTTTTGTTGATGTCATATTATGCAAATCCGGGACCATATTTATAAAACTTTATTCCGCAGCTTTTGAAGAAATTAGTGAAGTGTGTCATTTTATTTGCTCTGTCTTTTATTTACCTTATTGCCATGTATGCTGTTAGCATGATGTGGGAACCCACAGTGCTTACCTGTTCCGTTACCAGATTTTTTGGGTCTTACAGATTGGTATCAGAGCCATGGTCATAGTGAATTGAGTCGTTTTAAACTTAGTCTATGACCTATATTTTTAAGAAAATCCTATGAGTCTTAGTGTCAAACATAGAATCTGCCAAGATGTTCGGTATCCGCGCGGGTAAATCTCTAATCCTTATTATTTACTTTTAATTACCGTTGTAGTATTTCATCTCTTGAATACATTTTGAAATGTTACCTTATCCTAATGATAATAATTACTACTACGTATCTCTTTTCAAATTCTTTGTGCTCAATGAATTATCATTAGGTATTACTCTGATTACATCTGCCCTTACTGTTTTCTTGAATTCTTGTTCATGTAAACTTGATCTTGTTACCATGATTTTAATTGTTATCACATTTCATACATGTATTTGGAGCGCGTATGCTGCCGACTTTTCATACTCACTTTTCTGAGTACTATTGCTATCTTGTTTATGCGTGATACGACTGGCCTCGTATACTTGTTCGTTTGAACCGTCTGTTTTTCTTGACTCACTGTTACATGTTGTGTGTATTATCGTGATACCATTTTTCGGGATTAAATAAGTGTTACTCTCGATGAAACTTCTGATTTTCAGTTTACTACCATGCGTGTTACTTTCATTGTTTAACTCCTTATTTAGATATCCAAATGGTTTTCCGATCATTCGTGATCGGATGTCTAGTCTATAGACCTTTGGCTCAGTGTGTCCCCGAAATAGACTAAAGGACATCGTTTAAGTCACACATCTCGAAGCATTCCTTAAGTCCGTGTTGAATAATATCATGGGTTTTCGTATCCTTGATTGACCTTTACGTCACCGTCTTACACGACACTCGTATATCGATTAAATATTATTTCATTGATAATCTCCTTTGTAAATTTCCACATCTATTGTAAGATTTCTTATCTTGATCCGATTTCATTTTAATCCTTATTTTTATTGATGGGTTTTCTGTTTTTGATGTTCTTAGGATGACTTTTTATTAATGGTATGACACTAGGATGGTATTAGGATACATGAAAAGCTAATTTATGTTGTTGAAATTGATGTTTAGAGGTGTTTCGATGTGACCATTTTAGGTCAGCAGGTTTGGTGTTTATTTCGGCAATTTAAATTTTTCCCAAACTGAGTTTTTAAGGTCTTAGTTGAAATGTAATGTCACAAGGTTCGTTTCGGTATAAAATTCGCTTTCTAGCTCTTTAAAATGAGAAAGTTATGACTGATTTATTATTTGATTTTTATGTGGTAAATTTCTGCATATGAACACACTTGCTGTCCAGATTTTGGGTCTAAGTTTTAGACAATTTAAAATATCATGACCTGAGATTTTTAAAGTTTGTAGTGATGAGGTTTGTCCTTACGATCGTTTTGATATAAAATTCGGGTTATAACTCATCCGAACGAAGAAGTTATGGCCGAAATAAGAATTTAAGCTCAAATCTGAAATGCAGACTTGTTTAATGTTTTACAACACCTTAGAACCTCTAAAATTGAAATTGCAGGTTATAAGGACTTGGTACAACTTATAAATTAAGTTTTGCCGCTGACATTTCGTTAATAGCCATCACCAATTGAATTTTATGACTAAAACGGTGGTCGCCAATTTTATAACCAATTTTCTAAAGTTTTAACTTTTCTCTAAGATGGATTTTTTTTTCATTTGGAAAACTGAGATAAATTCATATAGCTAGAAATGTCGGGTATGAGAATACCTTTTCGATGCTATAAGGTTCATCGTCTATCTCTTCATAACGAATAAATGACGGGCATTTTAGAAACTAGTCTAATAAGGAGCAACCGACTTAAACTAGCGTTTGGTTTAACGTGTTTGATATGGGTATCGAGTGTTTAGCCAAGATTTCTCACTTGAAACAATTGAGAAACATATAATGATGACTTTTGATGCAAAGTTTTAGTGCCTGTTAGCTACCTTTAAGTTTTTGACACATAAGTGGGTATTGTTGACTAAATTGAAAAGTTACAAAATTTTGATTATATAGCTGCTGTCATAGGTATAACTGTGTCGTAAAAGTGTTTTCAGCCTTCGGATAAAACTACAAAGTTGCACGGAATGATGTTTTTAGTCGCATACGCGGAAACGGAAGCTTTAAAGTGGGCATTTGACCCTCAAAAACGTAAAATACAGACTGTAAAGTTTGACATTTTCGCTTAGAATGCGTTTTGGTTTTTATTTCTAAAAAGGTATCTAGACTTCAAAACTTTTCTTAAAATTCACCAGATATTAACTACATGATGTGTATGACTTCTCTGAATTTTTGTAGAATTTTTCCAAGAGTCTAATTAGGATTTTTAAGCCTCGCGAAAAGGAGTTTTCTACACTTTTTCATTAAGCGAGTAAATGACTAGTTCATTACCCAATCGCCCCTTAATAAAGCCTAAACCTTATGGAATGGATTTGGGATTATAGATACTGATTCTTAGGATGTTTAACATCATAATTGAAGTGAAATTGAGGTCTAATGATTAGTAATTCGCCTCAAGTCGGAAAAGCCAAAAGTTGACTATTTTCTATACGGTTAGTCAAAACTTATAAAAATGAGTTCTAAGCTATATAGATTGATGAAACAAGTTTGTATGACCATAATTTTTTGTATTCCAGTAACTTACATGTATTTTCACAACTTTTCATTATTGGGTCATACTCGGGTCATACTTTGACTTTTGTTGACTTTTTACGTATTAGGTCGCGGATAATTCTTAAAGTATTACTATTGCCTTTCTTCAGCCGGATCACTATCTGCACGCGTATGGATTCCTTTATCCTTTCTTTTATACATGACTCATTTGTCATTTAATTTTATCTTTCTTTTCTTTTATCGCACCACTGATTTGGGTCAAGGTTTGAAGTTCTTTTTTTCACATCGTTCGTTATCATCTTGACACGTGTTTCATGGTGATTCTGACTAAACCTTTTGAAACTTATCAACTTGTAACCATTTCATTGATTGTCTTGAACTACTTTTTACTACCCTCATGTAACCCACTCGCTATTTTATAAGTTGCTCTCTAAACCCAAACTGGTTTTGTTTGCGAATCATTTCATAAAATGTCCCACTTGGGCCTTATTAAATACTTGAATGCTATCTTATAAAATTAATAAATATTAACTTTATAATGTATTTTCATAAAATGTTCAACAATTGGTCTCGTAAAGAATTCTTGTAACAATAAAATTGTTGATTTAAACATCTAGCCAATTAGTTACTAGCGAAAAGTTTCATAAATTATTTTGATTCCATATGCATATTTTAAATCATATGATATGTAATACTGGTTTGATGAAGTTGAGCATGGCATTTCTAGTCCTAAATTATGCATGGCCTGATCACCTATGCGTAATTTAGAAGGATCCATGCGAGGCCAAATAGTTGTCACCTAAAATATCTTGTCAAAGAACTTTTACTTGTTTTTCTAAAAATTTAGATAAAATAAAGTTTAGAAAACTTTTACATCTTATGTGAGTAGCACCAGTTCGCGACATACACATATGACCCCTTATCTTTTCTTGAACAAAGTACATGCCTCAAGCTCATATATCCTTATTCAGCGATCTTTGTTTTGCCGGTTACCTCATCTTCCTTCGTGACATAGTTCTCGTTACAACTTGTCTAATTTCTTACCATTGATACCAGACTTGAAAGTTTCAACGTTGCTATGCTTCTACATCGATCGACCTCCTCTATCTATCTTGGTAGACCTTGGAAACATCTCCGGACGCGACTAGTGATTTATGACTGAAAGTGAACGATGATTTCGTGTATTTGTCATGATGTGAGTTAGACTCTATTGTCTTGAAGTCCATTCGTGTGAACCATGTGTTGACTCCGCTCTCTCGTTTCTAATGTTGTTCATTTTACTAGAATTACTCTTAAGTGACTTCTTAATAATTTTCTTTGATTCAAAAATTTTTGTGTGGCTTTTCTCTTTCGATCGTGTATCGACCATCGAGAAAAAAAAAGGCCCGTCGTCGGTGACGCCAACCACACTCGTGAATTAATCATTGCTAAATCCTTAATTTCTTATTTTTCTTATCATCGATGCATCTATCCTATCATGTTCATTAATATGATACGAATTATGTTTTATCCCCTCATATTATCACTCGTATACTAATTGTTGATTGTTATTCGATTCATACTCATTTGCTATCTTGTCACATTTTGAAAACTCGGATGTGTCACATGTTTACCATTTGAGACATTAAACACATATATGGATTTCTATAAATTATTCTAAATTTTAAGAACGTTTTACACACTTTATCAAGTGTTTAAGTTTTCAAAATACCCGTTTCAAGTTAAATATAAGATCTATACATCCTCTTTGGTAGAATTATAACTAGTGTTTAAAAGGATGTCAAGTTGTATCTTTTAAAGTATTTGATTGTAACATACTTTACTTTCAACCTAATGAAATTATCAATTTAATTTATAATTTCTAACAATGATATAAAAAAAATTAGAAATTTGATTTTTCTCTAATGGTAGCGATAAAAACCTGAGTTTTTAACAATAATTTCATACAGTCATCCAAAAGCTCTTAAGCTGATTGAAATAATTATTTGAACTAAGTTACTTTTACTTCGAAATCCTGATCAAGAAAAGATATAGCAACTGGTTACTCACTAAATATATATAGTTTGATTCAAATCACTAAACCTTGTAAAATTTTCTTTTAATCAAGAAAATACTTGAGCCAAAATTTGAAAGTAATACAAAATCCTAGACAAATAGTTATGACAACTTGTAATCCAGATGTCTATCTGTAATTCATATTTCCCTCTATTTTTCTAATAAGTAAATTGTCATGCTTTTATAGTTGCGTGATTTGCGATTCCTTGTTAATTTATAATCTTGGCTCATTTTAGAGCGCCTTGTCCGTTTAAGCAATTCTTGTGTTCATGTTATCTGTTGATATTTCTCCGTATTAAAAGGTCATTGTTTTAATCCAAGTTTCAAAATTACCGAACGTATTGGCCCGGTGGCTTATCGTTTGAGCTTACCGCAAGAATTAAGTGGCATTCATAACGTGTTTCACACTTCCAACCTTAAGAAATGTTTGGCCGAGTCAGACGTTCAGATTCCGCTAGAGGAGATCAAAGTCGACGACAAAATGTATTTCGTTGAAGAGCCGATCGGAATTGTAGACCGACAATTCAAGAAGCTAAGGCGCAGTTGGTTCCCAATCGTTAAAGTCCGCTGGGACTCGCGCCGTGGCGCTGAATTCACTTGGGAAAGCGAAGATCAATTCAAAGTCCAGTATCCTCATCTCTTTCCGTCAACCACTGCCTCTAGTTAAACTCTGAGGGACCTGGGTTCCTTTAGGGGGGAAGACTGTGAGAACGCGGAATTTCGGTAATTTTCTTTTACTTGTTATACGTGCTTATTCACACTTTCACCACATTCCCTATTTAGTTTATAGTGATTACGTGTCATCCTCGAATTTTAGTTAAATATAAAATTCTATGAATTTCGCTAATTTATGATATTATTTAGCAAAATGCCCGAACTTCATGTTTATAGTTTTTATGAGGTTTTATTACATTTTATATGTCATATAAATGACTCTTTGCCTCAAAAATAATGAAAAACGACATCTTGAGCAATTACGGACGCAATGGCGAACTTTTGCATTTTTGCGTTTTCCGGCTGTCGGACCGAGTTTTCGGGTCTGAACGTCGCGATAAAAGTATTTTTATGTGATTTCTAGTTATTCTTGACTCCTTGATCCAACTTAGTGAAATCCAGGCCAAACGAGGGTTTACGAGTAATTTTAAAGAAATTTTGTTTTAAAGATAAACGAGTCTCGGTTTTCGTCGGAAACGACACGTTATTTAAACCCGTAAAATTTCGAAAGTTAAAAACCAAAAATCTTGGGCCTTTCCTTGAATTTTCGGCTGCACAAGGCCTTAGGAGGCCCAAAACATGACTTGGTGACCCATGTATAACCCATACTTATCAAATAAACTAACACAGTGCATTTACCAAACAAGAAAAAAAAACATCAGCTCTCTTTCTCTCTTTTGTGGCCGACGAACAACACAAACACACCCATTCCATTGACTTTTTTTTTTGAATTAAGGTAAACTTACACTAATTCCATGTTTAAACTTTGATTCTTAATCATTCCCATGTGTTAATTACTACATGCATTAAGTTTTTGCATGAGGTCAAAAATCATCAAATCTTATGATTTGATGATGTTTTTGTAAAATTTCATGTTTGTTTTTTATGTTTCTATGCATAAAACCTTTATATGTTGGGAAAAATTTTGATTTGGGTATGTTTGGATGACCTAGGGCCACGAAATTATTAAGGATCAAGGAGGAGAAATCGTTATTTTGTGTGTTTGGATAAATCCCTACTTGTTGTGAAGGTATAGTCCCTCCTAGCATTTTAGTTTTGATATTGCTAGTATTTTGATTCTTCTTGTTCATGTATTTTGAACTCCTTGGGTGAAACCCACTGAGATTTTTAATAATTAGGACATATTAGGACTTAGGACACTTGCGTGGCGATTTGGTATAGCTTAAGTGTTGCTTGATTAAGGTTAGGTAGCCGAAAGGAGTCGTTTTCGTAGTATGGATATTATCACAGAAACAAACAGGTTATGGCAAAATTTTCTTAAAAATATGACTGTGTTTTTATTTGAAAATTTGGTACCCACTGATGTGCTTTACATGTGGTGATTTAGTTGGGAGCGGGAAGTGTCCGGATGAGCCCGGAGCGGTCGTTTTACTAAACTAGGTCAAATCTAAGTGGTAGGCTTAAAACGTGGGTAATTTGTCTGGGGTAAAAAGAGGGAATATAGGATTCTATAAACTTTTACAGTAGGTAAAATCATTAGACGACTTCTCTTTTTGGTTTGGTGTCAAAATATTTTACCATTTAGGATTTATGCCCAAATTACCGTAGGCTTCCAGGGTCGATTTCAACTTCCTGTTTTGATAGCCTGTCACTAAAAATGGATTTCCCGTTGATTGGTAATAGCTCCAGGTTTGTTCTTGCCCAACTTAGAAAGGTAAGATAATTTTCTACTCATGTCAAGAAACCCCACTTTCTGTGCTATAATATATTTTTAGTTATGACCAAATCTTCACAGACTTTTTCAGAAAACTGAATGCAGTCCCTTGTTTTGGTTTTTCAAACCGAGTCTTAAACGTGTTCGGAACCCACACATAATGCTTGGACCATCATACAAGTTTGATATTAGGTTATTACAGTAGGTTCAAGGTGTTGGGTCAAAATTTCAACTTAAGCTTAGGTCTCGCCATCGCACGCAAGTTACCTAGTCATACTATGTCCCGCCACTTCTAAAACGTTATTGCTTCATTGAACGCATTCTTATTACGCGTCACCATTGCATAGGTCCGTGAAGACTTCTTTTTGCTCAACCCCTTTTACCTTGTGATTACTTACTAAAGGTGAGTTCATAGCCCCTTTTCTTATATACTTGTTACAAATTGTGGGGTGAGAATAACATGCGTGGAATACAATCATTTAAAACTTTTAGTTTGCTATTCAAGAACGGTATGCTTTCCCAAGATTATACATTTACTTATTGCATTAGTACCTTAGTTAAAAAGCCCCTACATCATGAAGCGTTAATTCACATTTTGCAAGCGCGAATGTTGTGGATGGATCCATCGGGATTAACAATCCCCATCCCGATTACCTTGACGCACTTACATTTAATTACCTAAGTATTTTGACTAGATACTTACTAGGGGTAAAACATTTATGTTAAAGCTTCGGTGTCGTGAGCTATTGCAATAAATAAATATAAATGATTTTGTACGACGGTATTAAATAATATCCTGTTGCTATTTTATAAAACTAATGTTTGTATTTCAAATTACCACTTATTAAACCTATGAATTTCACTCAGCTTTATGTTGACATATTTACATGTTATTTCTCAGGTAATGCTAATGCTTAATTTTGCTAAGGATTGGAGCCCGCAGGATCCGGCAGCTGGACAATTCCATGTCATTATTGGTTGAAACTTTTGGGAAAACTACTTATGTCATGTTAATCATGCCAAATAAATGTACTTTTATGCACTAAGACTATTATGAGTATGTTGGTAAAATTATGTGACTTTTGTTGATGTCATATTATGCAAATCTCGGACCATATTTATAAAACTTTATTCCGCGGCTTTTGAAGAAATTTGTGAAGTGTGTCATTTTATTTGCTATGTCTTTTATTTACCTTATTGCCATGTATGTTGTTACCATGATGTGGGACCCCACAGTGCTTACCTGTTCTGTTACCAGATTTTTGGGGTCTTACAACTAAGTCCTTTGAAATACCGGGATCGAAGATGGCGTCCTCGTTCTCATAGGATAAACGAACCAACGCCACCTCAACACGTGCTCGAACCTCAAAGGGGTAGAAGAGAAGAGATAAGAAGTAAAAAGGTGGGGCAATGGGCAAGTCACTAAAAATATGAGCCACTCGAGATAGACTCACACCAAGCTAATAGATAAGATTTCCATTTATTGTATCGGTGAAAGACCGAGATTTCCCTTTACAAGCAATTCCGGGATCGTAAATCTCGTCCTTGGTGGAGAAATGTGAGGGGACATAAGGGGCTCCCCCCACACTAGATCCACACCAACCGTCGTCAAAAGGAGTAGACGAGGTGGTAGCACTCATAAAACGCGGTGATGACGGAGTTAAACTTGTAGAAAAATCTTTTAAAACATTTTTAAAATCTTTCCCTTTTTCATCGTTTAAAAACTCTTTATGAAAACCCGATTGAATAATGTCGAAAATATTTGGCGTGTCAAATTCAAAATTAGTCACGCTAAAAATCCTCACATTTAAGTCATTGGTGGGAGGGGGTGGCGGATTCTGTAAGTTCTCAAAACGTTTATCAATAAAGAACGTCGCCCCCTCGGGGTCAACATACTCTTCATCCTCATGAACGTCGATCTCATCGATTTCTTCATCAAATATAGGCTTGTCAAACCAAGGTTTGTCATTCCCCTCCTTGAGTATCTTAGAAAATCTCTCGAAAAGATCATGATCAAGCACGAAACCATCATCTATTTGTGGGGATTGTTGATAAGTTAAATCCTCACGAATGTGGTAAACGTAATTCTCATTTGAGGAGTGTTGATTAGGTAACTCCTCGAGAATTAGATTTTTGTTGGTCACATGAGTTGGTTCATCACTGAATATAAGACGTTCGAACTCATTAAGTTCATCCTCGATTTTGGAAAGATCGACCTCACTCGTAGGTGGAAGTGGAGGCAAAAGAGCTAGCTCTTGTTCAATGATTTCCTCAATCTCGGGATCAACACGTACTTCACACATTTCTTTTTAGGAGAATCAAAAATTGCATGTGGATTTTGAAGTACGTGATCAATCTCGGTAAAATCGCCATCGTCGTCGTCAAAGAAAGAGTCGATGTGAGCACTCACAACCATGGTCTTACAAGTCGAATGACTATGCTTAGGTGACTTTTCTAAAACGAGAGGATCGATTTCGATAAAACATTTCGCCTCAATGGGTGTTGGGCTAGGAAAAGGAGGCACTTCGATGGAGTTAGAAATTGAAGCCTCAAAGACGTGGTCCTTCGAAGGTGGTGAAGATGAGTCCATTTTGGTCATTGTCGTGATGGCACTAACGTCGTTGTTTCATCGAATACATCCCAAAGTGATTTTTCATTCATAAATTTACACATACCCTTTTGAATTAGGTACACGTATTCTTTATCATTAAAATCCTCATCTTTAAAACCGTTTTTCATAATTTTTTCAAAACATGCATTAAGCCTCATAGTTTCCACTAAAGTGAACATGTTAAAATCATTAGAATTTGAAACATTAGGTTTTGAAACATCGTTTTTTTCATTATCATAAGACACTTGGGATTCACTCGTGAAAAAGTCCATTTTATCCTCCCCATATCTCATAGTAAGTCTCCCCTCGTGAACTTCGATTACGGTTCGAGTTGTCGATAAAAATGGTCGGCCTAAAATAATGAGACATTTAGGGTCACACTCGTAATCGGATATGACGAAATCCGTGGGAAAAACAAACTTTCCAACTTTAACATAGACATCCTCGGCTATTCCAATTGGTATAAGTGGAGCACAATTTGCAAGCTCGATTGTCATGTTTGTGGGGGTAAGGTTAGGCAATCTCATCAATTTCCATAGATAATGAGGCATGAGATTGATGCTAGCACCTAAATCGGCAAGGGCTAAACACCCCTCAATCTCGGAAAAATCACAAGGTAGTAGAAATTGGCCCGGATCCTCTTCCTTTCTCGGCATATGCCTTTTGGGTTTTTTAAGAAGGATCGAAGCACAAGTTTCTTCAAGGGTTACTTTGGTTAGGTCGGTAAAGATCTCTTTTTGAACCGTGGATGGAATTTGAGGTACACGAGGTGTGCACTCTTTTCCTTGGTCGCCACGTTCACCCCATCGACTTTAGAACAATAAGACGTCTTAGAAGTCGAGGGTTGAGAAGAAGGAACAACTCTAAATCCATCAAGGGTAGGGGTAATCACACGACCTTTCTCACGAGACGAGGCGGCTTTACATTGTTCCTTCGGATTAGCAACGGTGTCACTAGGTCACGAACTCGACGAAGCACCCGAGGACTTGTTCATAATGGCCGAAAACATTTTTTTAATGTCAATTTGTCCTTGCTCAATCTTCGTGTTTTGAATTTTCAAAGTATTGGAAAAGTCGTTTTTCAAAGTACCAATTTCTCCCTCTAATCGTCTCATATTAGCCTCATTCGTTTTCATGTAATTTTTAAAATCGTTTGACGAACTATTTTGATTTGCACTAAAGTTCCCTTGGTTTTGATTACTTCTTTGAAGATTGTTTTGATTCCCACTTGAAAAAACTTTCCTTGATTGTTGTTGTTTGAAAAATTCGAGTTTTGATTATTGTCTCGATTTTGCCAATTCAAATTCCGACCTTGATTATAACCTTGTTTTTGATAATTCCCTTGTTGATTGTTTCCTTGAAAATTTGTACGATTTTGATTCGAAAAATTGTTGCCTTGGTTATAATTGCCTTGTTGTGATGGATCGACGTTATTTTGATTAGAAAAATTGTTGTTTAACGCACTCACATTCGACGCTTGGCCATCCGTAGCCGCACACTCGTAATAATTATGAGGTCCACCACAAAACGTACACGAAACCTCAACCGCTTTCACCGTAGCGGGAGCGTCTTTCTTTTGCATCTCAACGAGAAACAACGTAAACACATTCGTCAACTTGTCGACTTTTGCATCAACTCTCTCAATGTCTCGATTAGAACTACTAACATTGGCGACATTGGCAACACTCGGTGCGTTGCGGAGTTGGTAAACCTTGGATCGATTTTGATAATCATTAATGCACTTTCGGAGTTTTACACAAAAAGTTGCCACCAGCGGCGGAATTCAACGAATCTTCTTGAAAACTAAGACCGTTGTAAAACGTATCGATTTGGTGCAACTCGGAAAAACCATGGTGAGGACATTCCTAAGCAATTCCTTAAAACGATCTCACGCGTCTCTAAAAGATTCATTCGGTTTTTCCTCTAATTTCGTAATTTCATTTTTGAAAAACGTCGTCTTAGACGGTGGGAAAAAATAATTAACGAACTTGGAGACGAGATCCTTCCACGTAGTTATCGAATTAGGTGGCTCTTTCTCGTACCAATCCTTGGCTGCACCATCGAGCGGGTACGAAAAAAGCATAAGCTTGACGACATCGGTGTCGACGTTCTTAAACTTGCTCGTGGCCAAAAGACTATCAAAATCCCGAATATGGTCGTGATGATTATCGGCTTCATGACCTCGAAACTTCGTAGCTTGGATTAACGAAAGCAATCCGCTCTTAATCTCAAAATTCTCCGCTTCGATAGCGGGAATTACGATCGCGTCTTCATAACCCTCGGTGGGCGCTTGGAGCAATTTCATCATCGAACGACTGTCGGTCATCTCGTCTAAGGTTTCTTCAACAACGATATTAGGAACGTCGGTTTCTAAATCTCATCTACGTTGTCGATTCCTTCGATTACGATTGCATCGATTCGAAGCGTCGATAGAATTAGAATAATCCTTCGATCGAGTGCGCATGCACTGAGCGTAAATGGGTGGTAGCAAAGAAGATTCTTTTTGGGGGTTCTCGATTTTTTAATTTTTTTTGGTTTTTGATTGTTTTTTAATTTTTTTGGATTTTTCTTGTATTACATAGACTCAAACCTACAAATTTCTCCTCGAATCGATTTCTCGATTAAAGGAGCCTCAAAGAATGAAACGATCACGTGGAGTGAACATTCTCGATGACTTTAGAACGTTGGTGGAACACCAAAACGTTCAAGAGGGTTTAATCTTGAAAACAAGCAAATATATATGATACGTAGATAATACTTGGGCGGCAAACCCTCGATTATCCTTCTTTCTCAAAACACTCACAAGCAAGCGGGGGAAACGAGGCGGCGCTAAGCACTTAAGAGCCTTTTTTCCTTAGGTCGTGAAATACAACCGCCTTATACCCACCTTATAGTTTGTGTTAATTGAAATTAAGCCTCACGAAAGTATTTATCTATTTTGCCTTGAAACTTTTGCTTTAGATTCGAATACAATGATTGAGTGATGAAATCCCGAATCAAGGTTGCGTTTTCACGCTTTTGGAGTACTTGTATATTTATTGTTCTACGTAGTACAATATATTAATATATTCACAAAAAAAAACGAAAACGATAATGGGATATCTACAATATAGTAAAATGATTGTTGTGTGTTTAATTTAGGAAAATTAAACACGTTTTATTTGGATACTATAATATAATAAGGAAAAATAACAAAAATGAGTATGTACGTTTATGTACGCTTTCCAAAAATGAGAAGCAAAAACGCACTACTCACACAAACACGATAATAATAATGGAAACTCAAATACCTCCCCGGCAGCGGCACCAAAAATTGATGTAGGTAAATCGTACACGTTTTAGGAAAAACGCGTATGAGCGGCAAGTATTAAGTCTTACGCCTTAGGAAAAACGTAAAACCGAATAAATGCGGGTTCGCTCTCAAAGGAGGTGTGTGAATAAGAGTGCCAATTACATAAAATCAAAGTTTGGATTAGTGTCGTTTTTTGGTTGAGAAAAGAAGGAAAAATAAGACGAATTACGCTAAAAGTTACCCTACGATGTAAAAAACGTAAAATCGAAAAACTCGACGAAAAACGTAAGTACTCTAAAAATTACCAAAAAATTCCCATAAATCAAGAAAAATTTAACTAAGACAAAAATGCAAGCAAAAATTTCCAAAACCTTTCTAATAATTTTTTATTAATTTTTAAATCTATTTAAAAACCAAAAATTAAATAAAATTAAAAATAAGTCAAATTGAAAACTTTTTCTTTTGTAAACCTCTAAAATACTAATTAAAACTTAAAAATGATTTTTTCAAAATTTTAAAATACTTTTAACTATTTTTTAATGACTTTCTAAAATTTAAATTAAAAATAATGATAAAAAATTAATTAATGACGTGAAAAACAAACTTTTACTATAACAATCCTAAATCTATGAAATTAAGATTTTGCTAGTTGAAAAAGTTCGTTGTCTCGGTGTCTAATCGAATTGATTACCAGTTTAAAGTGTGACTCAGTCGTTTTTTGTTAACAAAAAGAAAGTTGATTATCTATAACTAATCAAAAAGTAAATGCGGAAAGTATTTAAAAGAAAATTAAAGACAGGTACAAATAATAAAAGTAAAACAAGGTGAGAAATTAAGCTAGAAAATTACTAGAAAAACACTTAAATAAAATGCAATCTTAAAATAAAACTAATATAAAAACAATTTAAAATAAAGTTTAAGAAAATAGCGGGAAATATAAAATTTTATCCCAGATCCGAATCCCAGATCGGAATCCCAAATCCGATCCCAGATCCGAATCCCAGATCTGAATCCTAGATCCGAATCCCAGATCCGAATCCCAGATCCGAATCCCAGATCCGAATCCCAGATCCGAATCCCAGATCCGAATCCCAGATCCGAATCCCAGATCCGAATCCCATATCCGAATCCCATATCCGAATACCAGATCCGAATCCCAGATCCGAATAAAGGGGAGTATCACAATACCGATCGCAATGTAGAAACCCTTGTGGTTTTTGCGATCGTAACAAGCTGTCGGAATCCAAATCCCATTCCGATGGAATGTAATAAAAAATAAGCAAAACCAATAAGCTAAGACTAATAAGAAATAGCCGAAACTTGATTAAAAAGATAATGAGACGAGACAAAAAGCAACATATTTAAAGACTTTATCAAAACACAAAATAAGCAAACTTTAAAAAGATAAAACTTTTTAGAAAACTTTAAAATCAAATAAGCTAAATACAAAATAAGCCAATAAGATTGTCAAACTTATAGCTTAAATCGTATACAAGCCTAGATGGAAATAAAAAAGATGAACTTTTTAATCAAATAAACAATAAGATTAAGCAAGATCAATGCTTAATCCGAACCACAATCAAATCAAAACAAGAAAAGTAGAATAAGATGGCTAATAGAAAGCTTGATTAAAGGAAAAATAAAGATTCAACAACAAAATGAACTTACTTGGAATTAAAAGGCAAGAAATTTAAGACATGAAATCAAAATGACATGAAAAATAAATGGTGTAAGGAATGAAAATGGTGGAAAGACTAATTTTGTCAAAATTAGCTAACAAAAAGAACGAAGTGAAATGGGTGCTATATATAGGGAGAAGGGAAGGATGCATGTGTTGCTCCTTCTTTCTTTCTTTCTTCACGTCTTTTCGTCTTCTAAACTCTTCGACTTTTTCGACGTTGTCTCGGGATTGATTAAACTCGTCTTGAAAATTCTTCATTAATTAGACTTGGGTTCCTCGGCTTTATTAAACTTCCGTCTTCAGACTTGTTCTTCGATAAATCTTCAGAATAGGTCTTGGACTTCCGTTCTTTTTGCACTCTTGATCTCTTGACTTCGTCTTTTGTCTTTTTCTTCGATAAAAGCCCGTGAAAGCCCGTGTTTTCTTCCCTTTTCACATTTTGGTCCTAAATCACAACAAAAACACAAACCACGCATAATTCCGACATTTACGACATAGAATACACGTTTTGGCTTGGTTATTATTGTAATTAAGTGGTAAAAGGATGGGTGTTTTCACACCTATCAAATCCCCTACACTTGACCATTGCAATGCTCTCATGCAATGCATTAATTACAAAGCAAATGTTACATTTTCCATCACAATCAATCCACATTGGCCTTTATTAAAGAGACAAAATATTTAAAGGAAGAAAACAAGTAAAAAGATCAAAAACTTACCTTAGGGTTTTGGAATGTCATGAATGATTATCACCCTCAAGTTTCATGTTCCCCATACCAAGCGTAAAAACGAGATCATTGTTATTATAAGTTAGCAAACTAACACAAATTCATGTGGCCCAATTATTCACTTAGACTCCCTTATTCCTAGGTGTATCTCTTATATTTTATTATTGTCTTGAATGATCACGAGGATGCATTGTTGACTTATTTCGATAGTTATTTAGGCTGAAAATAAAGTAGGATGATTTAATCAATAGTTAGCTAAAGGACAAAATCTTTTAAAACTGCTTCTCGGGACCTCATAAAGTTCATATCTTGGCATAACTTGCTTCACGATTTGAGACCTTTCTCGGACCGATATTTGGCAGCGACTTCATATTTCAAATCTTGAGAGACGTTCTTGAAATTATGGTCTTCTCTTCATAATAGGAATTTCTTCACTTGAAGTTTTGAGAGATTCTTCATATTTGGACCATGACTTCTTCATTTTTCTCAAATCTTTATTTTGGACTTTGATATACAACGATCCGCCTCCTTTTAGGACTTGGATCTATTTATCCTCATACCTTGTTAGGGCCTATTTGGATAGACTTCTCCATGATCTTTAGGGGAGTATTTGCTTTTCGTCGTGTGTCTCGATCCTTCATATTAATTTTTGATAAATGATTCTTCACATCACTTTGGATCTTTAGCAACAAAAGGTAGCCCTCATGCCTTGTTAGGGCCTTTTCGGACTCGCCAATCTTCGCATCCCGCTTCAATAAGTTATGCCTTGGCTATGAACTCTAATTAATACAGAGAAACTTTTAAACGATCTTGTGCTAGAAGCTAAGTAACTTTTCAAATCGTACAACCTTATTTATTGCAATTAAATTTATTAATAAGCGATGGGAGAATAAGCTTATAATCAACTCACATAAACTCATGAAAGAATACCGAACTTATAATTGACTCTATCCTCTCTCGTTCTCCACAATTTAAAATCTCAAGGAATGAGACTCGTGGATGCTTATCCAATTAAATCAAAGTTTTGGGTTTTCAAGTCATAGATAGGATCTTGCAACTTCTTAGACTTTTTCAAGTTTAGAATTCGCATTTTAAAGTTCCCTTGATAAACGACTCTCTAGGATCAATTATAGGAACTTGCGAAAAGTTCTTGTTCTTAACCCGTGAGATTTAAGACTTTCGCGTTTTAAAGTTCCCTATATAAAAGCCTAGCAAAACTTGACTTAAACACGTTAAGGATACTAGCTAGAGTAAACTTGGATAAGTAAACTCGGGTTGAGTCAAAAGATTCACAACGTTTCAAAAACTAAAACCGCTTTATTAAAAAATTATTCTAGCAAAGAAAGTAAATAACGATAACAAAAGGAAATACTACTAAACTACTAGGCCAAAATATATTAAAAATTTTGAAAAATGTCGAAAAATTAATTTTTCCGGTTAAAATGAGGACAAATACAAGGCAAAGCCCACTTAACTTCGATAGAAGTCCCCCTACACTTAATATAAACATTGTCCTCAATGTTTAAGCATGTGGGAGTGAACTCCCCTACACTTAGGACATTGTGCACGTTGTTTAAATCTTGCTAAGGAAGAGACAACTAAAGTGTTTCCTATTTTAATATTGAAGAATATAAAATAGTGGTAGTCCCTTAATATGACAATTGTTGATAAACTATAACTCTTGTAACCACGAAACACAAAGAAATACTTTTCAAACGCGTAATGCTTTATTAAGTATTATAAACAAAGTATTACAAAGTGCTATGAATACACTCGTTGAATGACAACAAGATATGAACCCTAGAAACAAGTAAACTAGATTCAAGACTCAAGTTTACAAGGGAACCAATGAGACGTTGGTAGACAGCTGGGGGCTCAGCGGTTCCAAGGTGAGAAAGAACTTAGATAAATTATCCAAGCACAAGGGTTGAGTTAATTCTTATTTCTCACTCCTATTTATAGTGTACGAGGTTGCTTCCTTAGTGGGAGTAGTTGATACGTGTCACCTTCTGAATGGAAGAGTACAACGTATTAAATGCATGTCCAAATCAAGACATACCTTTAAACAACTTTAGGTGAACAGTTCTGCCAACTGTTCACCTTTTGTCCCACTAGGTCGTACTAGGCTTTATCTTGAATCTCTTGTTTTGTCCCGCTCAAAACACTTGGAAGATTCTCCCGCCTAAATTATAAAGGATTGGATAAGATTTTCTTATCCCAGACTTCTAGGGTTCTTAAGTGATCTCTGAGTGTTGTCAACTCAGAGATCCTTGAACACCCGTACATTCCTTCAACATCCCAGCTATCCATAATCGCTGGTGAGTCTGACTTCAGATTATCTTCGACTTCTCTGACGTTGTCTTTGACTTGAATGTTCCTGGTGTGCCAGCTGAGGCTTTGCCTTCCACTAGTCTAGTCTCTGTCGCTGGTCCTCTCAGCGATCAGCAAACACTTAGTCTAATTAAACAAATCTAGACTGGGCCATAGTTAAAACTTTCATTGGCCCAACAATCTCCCCCTATTTGTTTATAAATTATACTAAGTTTAAAATTATTGTAAATGAGTACACAGTTTCTTCTTACACATAATTTAACAAACATACCTCAAAGTTTTATTAAACATAAAGAACCTAGTCTATTACAAAAACACCCAGAGGTGTAAACATAAACAAAAAGTAAAAAGGTTCCTCAGCGATCGAGGCCTTGATTACAGATTCTCTGGGCTTCAACCTTGTCACTCCTAGAGTTGATGACAAGTTCAACTTCAAACTCAAAATCCTCAGCAGCATTGCAATTCCTTAGGATGCCCTGTTTGAGTCTGATAAGCTGGATGGTTGATGCCAGATGTAGTTCATTCATCCGCTGAAAGCAATACTCACAATTACCATTCATAAAGACCATACCTGTCTCTAGTTCTGAGTATACTTGGCCCCCTACTGGTTTAGTGATCTCTTTGGGCAGAACCAAGTTTCTGTGCATCCCATCAACAACAATGTTTTCAGTAACCAACTTCTCCACCAGAGTGTCACACCCCACCATGGCGGAATATATGGGGCGTGACGTATGGATATCATCACAACAATAGCGTGTCTATAGAGTTAACTAAATGAAATAGAAATGTCATAAAAAGGTGACACAATGTCATGACAATATCTCAAACAATGCAGGCGCCTAGGTAAGTAGGTAACAGGCCTACCTCTTACCAAAGACATAAAAATAAACAAACATCAAACATATAGGTACCACAAAGTTCACTTAATCAAAACACAAAATAAAATCTAAGAGGAAAGGGATTCCTCCTAATGCAGTCTTAGTAGCCTCTAAACTCTAGCCACTTCTAACCTCATCCTCCTCAACTACCTCACCTGAAAATGACACTAAAATTTATCAACATAAAGTTGGTGAGAACATAGGTTTAAGTTATCAAAATATCCTAAGAAACCTTGTCAACCGCTGTAAATAAGTTGAAGAAAACAAGTTAAAGCAATGGACCATAATGTGATAATCATGTTACATACAACTACAAACAAAGCACAATTATATCAATCAAGAACACACAATAAGAACAATGCACCACACTATTAACAATCAAGAAGTATCCTGTCACACACACAAGAACACACCACACTATCTGGATCTTTCCCACACCACCTGTGGAAGATGAACTATATCCCCATCGAGATATCTTGCCTCCGAAGAGACGATGCACAAGTACTCAGGACGGATGGTGCCCCACAAACCAAGAACTCAGAACCAAGAACTCAGGACGGATCGTGCCACACGCTCCACACACATCACAATTGGTCCCATAGACGCCCATACATCTATGTACCAATCCCAATCATAACACAATCAAGATTCACATATCAGAACACATATCAAAGCACATATGAGAACACATAAGCACGCAAGTCACACAATAGCACATTTATGTCCACACATTTATAAAAATTTAGTACCAAAACATTTTAAGAACACCACTAGTGTCATCTCCATCCCATACTGGAAAAACATTTAAAAACTTAGTTAAAATGGGACTATGAACTCACCTGATTGCTTCCCCAAAAGTCCTTGCTCTAGCAACAAGCTAACAATCCAAAAATACATAATCAATACATGAACCAATCACTAAGATGGCTCATCAACCGATAATAGACATCTAGCCTATTCCCATATAAATACCTCATTGATAAGCTCTAATCACCCCATTACCCTTCCCTAACAAGTCCTTAACTTGTTTAAGTTTAATAACTATCTCGTTCATATTTTACACAAAACAGTCCCAATTTTTAGGTCTCAAAACTTTAAGTCAAACATCCACTTAAACATACCCATGGTTTCTATAAAATGAATATTCATACTTTTACATATGTTAGCTAAAACCTCCCACTTGCCCTAACCTTAAAGCTACTGTTAAGGCCCCGATATATGTATATATATATTGCTACCTATCCAGAATTCACTGATTTTAAACGTATGAAAAGTTTGTTACCATTAGAGGGTCTTACCCTAAACCACAATCTTAGCCCAAGTGCATATACTTACTAAAATATATAAACCATCTCTCATGTTCATTAGAAGATCCCAATGCAACCCTAAGTACCCCAAACAAGCCAAAACTTAAAAAGAAAACAGGCTGAATTCAAAATTGTTTTGACCTCCGACTGTTGTAACCTGTTTTTGACCCACTTCCCGACCTCCAATTTAATTCTCGTTTCTTGCATTGGATAGCCACTTCAATTACCTTTTAAGGGATATGTGGATCGCAAAATAAGAGTTTGTAGAACTCCCTATATGATCAAAACAATGACCCAAAATTCTGCCCAGTTTTTAAAAACGGGTTTAATTCATTTAACCTAATTAATTACCCATAACCCCATTAATTACAAACCCTAAGTAATATCATTAAAATACATATTCTTATTTAAACCCTAACTTAAATCCATCATAAGATGATTGAGAAAGAATTAAAACACTTTAATTAAAAAGAGTATTAAAGATTTTACCTTAGAATTTTTTAAAGAAGAAAAATTAATGAAGAACCCTAAAACCACCATTGATTCCGACTTGAAGGTGATCTCCAGGGGTTTTATGAAGTGTTTTGGTTAATAAAAAGTATTTATATAGTTTCCTAACAAGTCCTTGGCCCATTACAAAAGCCCGGTTCCCTTTTTTCCTTTTTTTCCCTTTTCTTTTCTTTTGATTCGTCCCAAACCGCCTCATATATATACTTTTTTATTTATTTTTTCTTTATATTGTTAATTAATATCTTATTAATATTACCTCAATTTACCTTAATTTATTTCAGCTCCTAAAGCCTCAAAAACCTCAAAAATCGTAAAACTAGTCAAATTTACGCGTTTTACCGTAAAAGACGTAAAATATACACTTTTAAAAAATCTCAAATTTTGAAATAAACTTTATAAATAAGTCCTAAATGACTTAAAACCATCCCGAAAAATATCCATATGACTAATTACCTCATCCGAGACCTCCAAATGCTAAACCGTAAATGGTAAAAATACGATTTTCTATAATACACATACGTATACTTAAAACCACCAAATAACACCATCTCACTTCATAATCACTACCATGTGAACTCATGAACACGAACTAACCCCATCATAACATTATATAATGTACCACGCAATACACGAACGATGACTAACATCCAATCCAAGGCTCAAATATAAACATATTGCTCGAAAACGCACACTAAGCACATAATCAAAGTCTAACAGTCAAAAGTGACAAATCCAAAATCTAGGGTTGTCACATCACTCCCTCCTAATAGAAATCTCGTCCCGAGATTTACTCCCAAACTCAAACTTATTCTCAGCAAACAAATGAGGATACATTCCTTGATAAAACCTTCACGTTCAAACGTGAACTCAGTTTATACTAAAATAATCTCAACCAACAACACATGAGCCATAACCGTCCGCGAGGAAACTTATTAAAACCATAAAGTTATGTAACCAACCTAACTAAATCTCACAACTCATCAAACAAGAACTGTCTTGAAACCAAGTTAGGAGTCGTCACATAACTCGACGGGTTTAAAACTGTCACCCTGATTTCAGTCTTACTCATAAATACCATAAATCAAAACTCATCAAAATATAACCACGTGCTCTAAGGTCTAAATAAATCTCAAATTCTACCCCAACTCATCACTATGTTTACCCTCCAAGTGTTCATTACCTCAAAATACCCAGAACACGAGTTTAAACCATGTTGTCTGAAAATTAACCTTGAACTCGACACTTGTACAATTAGTTAGACTTAGCTAATGACCTCTAATTACTAAACTTTCTGAATTTTTTCAAAGGTATGTTCCGAGTACATAATTTTAGGCTTTTGAATCACCCAAAAAGCTTTAAAAACGAATAATTTATAACCAAAACGATTTTACTCAAAATCTGCCTAGGCATTAGCGACAGTTTCTGACAGTTAGCGACATATTTTGACAGTTTAGCGACAGTTTCTGCCTACTCCGATTTATACCAAAAAAACGATTTTTAAACCCTAAAACCCCTCATTAATTACATGATTTTAACATATTTCACTAAATAAGAACAAAATTTTAACTTAAGAACAATAACTTTAGGTGCTCAAAACCAAAATATTTTAAAATAACCGAGTCATGCTTATATGTTAAAGAATTTATATTCCACCTTATTTGAAACATGTTTCCGACACTTCCTTATTTCATCGACTACCAACAACTATTTTTTCAATTTGCAAGTTCTATTTTTTACCATGTATAACTCGAAACAAAAGACATCGTTACCCCAAAAAGAAATCTCCACCATCTCAAAAGCCTTCACGCCAAAAGTATCGTACAAAAGAACACAAGAAATGAGAACTTGATAAATGTACTACTACGGAAATTAAACATCTCGAAGAGGAACGAGCTAGCAAAACATCCCAAGAATACAACCGATAAGTAGAAGGGAATTATACATATATAGGCATATGCATACATACACTCAGATTCATCCAACATATACTATTACAAGCATGTATTAACCCTCTTTCATGCAACCATACTTAGGAATCCATTGGTGTTGTGGTACTTGTATAACTATGTTGGCCACCATACTTATACAAGTCCCCTTTCACCAATGCACTCCCTCCTATGATGACACTTATAAGAATTAATACTACACATAACACATCGGTCTACCAACTCAAATAAGCACATAGATCCTACAACTCATATAAGCATATAATCACAACATAAAATAAGATCCAAAATCCATGTATTAAAATAACGTAGCCAATGCATGAAATATATAAACTCGTAATCCAACTGAACCACCGTAGACAAAATTCAAAATGTATAAAGAACATGAAAACGTAATTAAACGGAATCCAACAATGATTAGCGTATACGACTATAGTTCAACCCGCACTATTCAAAACTCGAAAAGAAAATAACATGTAGCTAAGTATGAACTTACTATGGTTCAATTCATACTAGTCAAAATATCTTAATAAATAACATCCAAACACATCAATTACTATAAAATGCACACATACTCCTATGACGCCTATATGCAGGGACCCTTAAGCTATAGACTACGCTACGCGACTAGGCAACCTAATTCTCTATAACCATTGTCTCTGATACCATTCTGTCACACCCCACCATGGCGGAATATATGGGGCGCGACGTATGGATATCATCACAATAATAGCGTGTCTATAGAGTTAACTAAATGAAATAGAAATGTCATAAAAAGGTGACACAATGTCATGACAATATCTCAAACAATGCAGGCGCCTAGGTAAGTAGGTAACAGGCCTACCTCTTACCAAAGACATAAAAATAAACAAACATCAAACATATAGGTACCACAAAGTTCACTTAATCAAAACACAAAATAAAATCTAAGAGGAAAGGGATTCCTCCTAATGCAGTCTTAGTAGCCTCTAAACTCTAGCCACTTCTAACCTCATCCTCCTCAACTACCTCACCTGAAAATGACACTAAAATCTGTCAACATAAAGTTGGTGAGAACATAGGTTTAAGTTATCAAAATATCTTAAGAAACCTTGTCAACCGCTGTAAATAAGTTGAAGAAAACAAGTTAAAGCAATGGACCATAATGTGATAATCATGTTACATACAACTACAAACAAAGCACAATTATATCAATCAAGAACACACAATAAGAACAATGCACCACTCTATTAACAATCAAGAAGTATCCCGTCACACACACAAGAACACACCACACTATCCGGATCTTTCCCACACCACCTGTGGAAGATGAACTATATCCCCGTCGAGATATCTTGCCTCCAAAGAGACGATGCACAAGTACTCAGGACGGATCGTGCCCCACGAACCAAGAACTCAGAACCAAGAACTCAGGACGGATCGTGCCCCACGCTCCACACACATCACAATTGGTCCCATAGACGCCCATACATCTATGTACCATCCCAATCATAACACAATCAAGATTCACATATCAGAACACATATCAAAGCACATATGAGAACACATAAGCACGTAAGTCGCACAATAGCACATTTATGTCCACACATTTATAAAAATTTAGTACCAAAACATTTTAAGAACACCACTAGTGTCATATCCATCCTATATTGGAAAAACATTTAAAAACTTAGTTAAAATGGGACTATGAACTCACCTGATTGCTTCTCCAAAAGTCCTTGCTCTAGCAACAAGCTAACAATCCAAAAATACACAATCAATACATGAACCAGTCACTAAGATGGCTCATCAACCTATGATGGACATCTTGCCTATTCCCATATAAATACCTCATTGATAATCTCTAATCACCCTATTACCCTTCCCTAACAAGTCCTTAACTTGTTTAAGTTTAATAACTATCCCGTTCATATTTTACACAAAACAGTCCCAGTTTTTAGGTCTCAAAACTTTAACTCAAACGTCCACTTAAACATACCCATGGTTTTTGTAAAAGGAATATTCATACTTTTAAATACGTTAGCTTAAACCTCCCACTTTCCCTATCCTTAAAGCTACTGTTAAGGCCCCGATATATGTATATATATTGCTACCTATCCAGAATTCACTGATTTTAAACGTAAGAAAAGTTTGTTACCATTAGAGGGTCTTACCCTAAACCACAATCTTAGCCCAAGTGCAGATACTTACTACAATATATAAACCATCTCTCATGTTCATTAGAAGATCCCAATGCAACCCTAAGTACCCCAAACAACCCAAAACTTAAAAAGAAAACAGGTTTAATTCAAAACTGTTTTGACCTTCGACTGTTGTAACCTGTTTTTGACCCACTTCCCGACCTCTAATTTAGTTCTCGTTTCTTGCATTGGATAGCCACTTCAATTACCTTTTCAGGGATATGTGGATCGCAAAATAAGAGTTTGTAGAACTCCCTATATGATCAAAACAATGACCCAAAATTCTGCCCAGTTTTTAAAAACGGGTTTAATTAATTTAACCTAATTAATTACCCGTAACCCCATTAGTTACAAACCCTAAACCATCTAATCATTATAATATCATTAAAATACAGATTCTTATTTAAACCCTAACCTAAATCGATCATAAGATGATTGAGAAAGAATTAAAGCACTTTTATTAGAAAGAGTATTAAAGATTTTACCTTAGAATTTTTGAAAGAAGAAAAATTAATGAAGAACCCTAAAACCACCATTGATTCCGACTTGAAGGTGATCTCCAGGGGTTTTATGAAGTGTTTTGGTTAATAAAAAGTATTTATATAGTTTCCTAACAAGTCCTTGGCCTATTACAAAAGCCCGGTTCCCTTTTTTCCTTTTTTCCCTTTTCTTTTCTTTTGATTCGTCCCAAACCGCCTCATATATATATATATTTTTTTTTTTAAATTTTATTGTTAATTAATATCTTATTAATATTACCTAAATTTATTTCAGCTCCTAAAGCCTCCAAAACCTCAAAAATCGTAAAACTAGTCAAATTTACGCGTTTTACCGTAAAA
Organism: Glebionis coronaria; assembly: GCA_025667525.1. Taxonomy (NCBI): domain Eukaryota; kingdom Viridiplantae; phylum Streptophyta; class Magnoliopsida; order Asterales; family Asteraceae; genus Glebionis; species Glebionis coronaria. Next base: position 163,062,761 of record CM046878.1, on the reverse strand, counting down.
GACGTAAAATATACACTTTTAAAAAAAATCTCAAATTTTGAAATAAAGTTTATAACTAAGTCCTAAATGACTTAAAACCATCCCGAAAAATATCCATATGACTAATTACCTCATCCGAGACCTCCAAATGCTAAACCGTAAATCGTTAAAATACGATTTTCTATAATACATATACGTATACTTAAAACCACCAAATAACACCATCTCACTTCATAGTCACTACCATGTGAACTCATGAACACGAACTAACCCCATCATAACATTATATAATGTACCACGCAATACACGAACGATGACTAACATCCAATCCAAGGCTCAAATATAAACATATTGCCCGAAAACACACACTAAGCACATAATCAAAGTCTAACAGTCAAAAGTGACAAATCCAAAATCTAGGGTTGTGAGGCCCCATTTGTGTTTTCCTTTTCCTTGGTCCTTGAGAAGGTTGTTGTTGTGAAAGTTGAGGAGGCAGGGGTACCTTCAGCTTCTTTGTCGTGTCTCTTACCCAATTTAGCTTTGCTTGAATATTCTTCATCATTTGGGCAGCACCAGGCCTAGTCTTCTTTTGGGCAAGAGCCAGCATTTCTAACCATTCAGAGAGGCCCCTATCTCTGAGTTTAAAGTCACTTGAGACTTTATAGTTGGTTAGTTGGTTCTCTCTGTAAAGGGTCATCACCACCTTTTTGTTCTTGTCAGTGTAACATGCATACTTGGTGATTTGACCAGGTTCAGCTCTCTGGTTTACAAGTCTTTCATATTCCTTTAGAAGGTTGCTCCTTTTAACCTCCAATTCTTTGAGCTTCACCAGCTGAGCTTCCTTTACAGCAGGAGAGAGTTTGTTCAGAGCTTCTTTGCTTTTGAGTTCAGCCGCTCTGATGTTTGCCAGCCTTTGGTGTTCCAAGATTTGAGCTTTTGCCTGCTCTGGTGTGAGTGGTGGTTCATCAACACTCTTGAATTTGTTTAGATCAGAGTCTTTAGAGGGCCTTGCTGTAGATCCACCTTCTTCTTGGAGGGAGTGCAGGGTTATTTCAGGCTGTTCAATAGCAATTCCTTTACCCCTATCCTTTATTGCATCAGTGCTGGGGTTGAAGGATCTAAGAGGTTGTGGTGTAGGAATCACTGTTGAGGGTTTTGGTTGTTTGAGTAACTGCTCCCCCTTCGGTGAGGTAGTGTCTTCTTCTTCTTCAGAGGTGGAGGTTGCTGAATTCTCCCCCTTAGGCATAGCGCCGGTAGTAGCTGTGCCTGAACCAGGATTAAGGAACTTCTTGAATTCTTGATGAACAAATAGGCAGATTTCCTTAAGTTCCTCTTGTAACAGCTCTTGAAGAAGTTTTCTTGAAGGCTCAGACGCTTTAGCAATAGCTGCAACATTTGCTTTGACAGCTGATGTGAGGACAGATGGTATGTATTGCTGGAGGCTCATGTCAATAACAGGTGGGAGGTGAGCTTGCAGGGCACTTCCCAGTAGTTGCGGAAGTAAGGAGGTCATAGAGGACTCCACAGATGAAGTTAGTGAAGTCTCTATTGTTGTGGTGAGCTCCTCAACAGCATGGGTTAGGGTTTGTAATTCAGAGAGGATGACATCATTTGTGACTTTGGGCTTGGTTTTACTGATGTCACCCCTCTTAATCCAGAGAGCCTCAGCAGCGAGTTCCTGAACATCTTTCATTCGAGGAACATGGACAGGCTTGAGACTTTGTAAATGTTCTAAGTGTTGCTTGGCCCCTAGTTCCATGACATTTGGTAATGTTGGGAAGGGAACTGGGGTTGGTGCACAGAGCCTCTGGTCCAATAGTCGCTTAGCAGCTAGTTCTTGTACATTGGGCAATGATGGGAAGGAGATGGGTTTCAATTCTGATGTAACTTGGTCATCATCAGCATCCATATCAGCATAATCTGAAATGGTCAAGTCCTCTTCGATAATGAAGACCTCATCCTCTGGCATGGAATCAATGTCTGACATGGCGTCAAGGTCTATGTGGGGGATTTTAGCATTTTCATCACCAGCAATAGAATAGGCATCATCATTCTGTTGTTCTTCATAAAGATTATGAGCCTGTTATGACATTCGTTAGTAACCAATTGTGAAAAATATGAAGTTACAGATCGCCATTCGCTGCCCCTAGGAAAGCTGGGTGTGATTATCCAGCCCCCCCCTAAGGATTTCTCCTTGGGACTCTTTTAAGTGTGAAATAGTTATGTTGAAGGGTCGCCATTCGCTGCCCCTAGGATAGCTGGGTGTGATTATCCAGCTCCCCCATAAGGTTTACTCCTTGGGACTCTTTTGAGTTGTGAAAATTATGTGGTGAATGGTCGCCGTTCGCCGCCCCTAGGATAGCTGGGTGTGATTATCCAGCTCCCCCTGAAGGATTGCTCCTTGGGACTCTTTTAGTTGTGAATTCATGGAAGTTAAATGTCGCCATTCATCTTTGCCCCTAGGAAGACTAAGGGTGATTATTTAGTCCCCCTAAAAGAATAAATTCTTTGGGACTCTTTTAGTTGTGAATTATTTGAAGGTAATGGTCGCCTTTTATCGCTGCCCCTAGGAAGACTGAGGGTGATTATTCAGTCCCCCCAAAAGAATAAATTCTTTGGGACTCTTTTTTAATGAGGGGACCCAGAGACTGCGTGAAGTGCAGAGACTCTGGGTCGGGACCTATAGTATGCTCAAGTTGGTATGGACAAGAGTACAGTCCAGAGGGTGAAGGATCATCGGGGTACGTTATGAGCAAAAATGAATCATATCCTTGTGTTAAGACAGAGTGTACAGATAATCCTAAGTGTTCTAGGTGCTGACACAGACACTCTATGGGTTGAGGAAAACCCTAAGTCTTCATCACTCTCTCCTACTGAATGTTGAGAGTGATTATATGTGAGCCTCCAAGAGAATAAAATGGCAAACTAATACCTGAGAGATAGCAGCGTTGAGAAGGTTCTTAGTCGTCTCTGCTATCTGGGAGACGCTAGACTCTGGTTGTTTGTCAGCGGCAGGCTCTTCAACCACATCCACCAGAGAAGGTGATGGGTTCTTCTTGGTCTTCTTGGACTTGGAAGGATTAACAGAAGGGATTTCAGAGGAAAGGGGGATGTCTTTCCTCTTCTTCTTCTTTTCCTTGGGTACCTTGGGCTGAGAAGAAGACTGCACAGAGGTCTTTAACAGAGACTTGTCAGTAGCTCTTTCAGCATTCACCTCATTGTGAGGTATCAAGGGCTCTCCATCAGCAACCGGTAACCCAGCGACCTGCATCATGTGCCTGCTGAGAGGCACTTCATCTTCCAGAGGGGTCTTTAGTGATGCAGCAGTGATGTGATAAGGAGAGAAAGAGAGAAGTTCATCATTTGTGTATCCTTCACCCAACATGTCTTCTAAGAGAAGAGAGAGATATCTTGTGTAGCAGATGGTGGTCAGTCTGTTCTTCTTCCCTTTGTTTTTTAGCTTAGCAATGAGGTCGAGGTAAAGTATATGGGCGATCCCTATATCTTGTCCCCAAATTAAGTTGTAGGCAATAGCTTGCTGGGCTCCATTAAGTTGATCATGAGACCCCTGGTTTCCACCCAGACATTTCACAATATATAACATCGGCGTCCTCCAAATAGGTGAGAAGTAGTTCACTTTGATCAGGGATTTGATCTGGAAACCTTCTGTGGTGAAGGGTTTATCATTGTCATCATGAGGACGAAGGGTAGCAAGAGCCTTCTTCACAGTGGCGCTGGCAGGCACAGCGGACATGCCTTCATTGACTGGAAGTCCAATGACTTTGGAAAAGGTATGAAGATCAAAGGTAAGAGGTTGGGGATGTGTGGAAAGGTTGAAGGTGATGTGTGAAGAGGTTGGATCAACTTCCGCGTTATACCAAAACTCCTTCAAATATTAGTGGTAGCAAGTGGAGGGTACTCTGGTTATGGCTTCAAAAATGGTGGAGTTTTTTAGGAAGGAGAACAAAGGTTGGTAGAGTGAATTGGTGTGTTCCAAGAGAGCTACACAATTGTTCAAGGAAATTTTGCCATAGTGTATCCTAAAATCAACGTTCGAGGCCGCCAGAACGGTGAAAGTGGTGTTAGATGATGAAGACGTCATTGTTGAAGTGTGGAATAAAAGAGAATGTGAGTTTTGAAAAGTGTGTCAAGGGTTTTGATAAAAGGGTTTGCCGTTTTACAATTAAAGCATTTAATGCAAAAAATTACCTTTTAGGAAAAGTGGGACCCCTTGACTCTTCATGTGATATTTCTGTCCCTTGGAAAGCGGGAAAGTTGTTGACAATAAAGGTTAATCATTTGAATTAAATATGGGAATATATTAAGTCCCATTGGAATGTAACTACCTCGTTACATTCAATTCCCTTTAATGCCCAAAGACAGAGGTCAGAGATCATTTATCAGATTTGTTTACCAATATTGAGCATACCCAGCTCAGCAACCAACCTAGTAAAACTTGGCTCAGCCAGAGGTTTGGTGAATATATCAGCGAGGTGGTATTCAATGGGTATAAAATGAAGCTCAATATCACCTTTTAAAATATGGTCTCTGATAAAGTGATACCTGATGTCAATATGCTTAGTTCTAGAAAGAAGTACCGGATTATTTGAGATGGCTATAGCACTTGTGTTGTCACAGAATATGGGAACCTTTTCATAAATGATCCCATAATCAGCCAGCTGACTTTTCATCCAGAGAACTTGAGCACAACAACCAGCGGCCGCAACATATTCAGCTTCAGCTGATGACATGGCCATAGAGTTTTGTTTCTTGGCGCTCTAGTATACTAACTTTCCACCAAGGATTTGACAACTCCCAGAGGTGCTCTTTCTATCAAGACAGCACCCAGCGTAGTCAGAGTCTGAGTAGGCTTTGAGGTCGAAGCCTGATCCATTTGGATACCAGAGACCCAATGTGGGAGATCCTTTTAAGTACCTGAAAATTCTTTTGACAGCTACAAGGTGGGATTCCTTGGGGTTAGCTTGGTACTTAGCACAGAGACATATGGCAAATTGTATGTCTGGTCTGCTTGCTGTGAGGTACATCAGTGACCCAATCATGCCTCTATATAAGGTCTCATTAACAGAGACCCCTGAGTCATCAGCTCCCAAGTTGTTGGGAGGAAGCATGGGGCATTTCACTTATGCACAATCAGACATATCATACTTCTTGAGCAAATCCTTAACATATTTCTCTTGACAAATGGAAATTCCTTTTGAATTTTGTTTAATTTGAAAACCCAAGAAAAAAGTTAATTCCCCCATCATGCTCATTTCATATTTTTTGGTCATTAATTTGGCAAACTATTTGCTCAATGTAATATTGGTTGAACCAAAAATTATATCATCCACATAAATCTGTACTAAAATGACATCACCCTTGGACCTATAAGTGAACAGGGTTTGATCAATGGTACCTCTGATAAATTTATTTTCAAGTAAGAATTTTGATAGGGTTTCATACCAGGCTCTAGGCGCTTGTTTCAGCCCATAGAGTACTTTGTGAAGTCTGCAGACATGATCAGGATACTCACTGCTTTCAAACCCTGGGGGTTGATAGACATATACTTCCTCTGCAAGCTTCCCATTGAGGAAAGCACTCTTCACATCCATCTGATACACAATAAACCCCATATAAGCTGCAAAGGCTAGGAAGATTTTGATAGCTTCCAATCTAGCTACTGGTGCAAACGTTTCATCATAGTCAATCCCCTTAGATTGATTATATCCCAGCACCACAAGCCTAGCCTTGTTTTTGACAATCATGCCAGCTTCATCCCTCTTGTTTCTGTAGACCCATTTAGTTCCAACCACTTGCTTTCCAGCTGGAGCTTTTACCAGAGTCCACACCTTGTTTCTTGATCTGATTCAGCTCATCTTGCATTACAACAACCCACCCTTCATCTAGAAGAGCAGCAGCCACATTCTTAGGTTCATCCTCACAGAGAAAATCAGCGAAAAGGCATTCATTCGCTGAGGCGGTTTCCAGAGATCTTAATTTACCTCTGGTGGTGACTCCCTCAGAGGGTTCGCCAAGAATATTCACCAGAAGAATATCTTGGTTCCTACTCCATTTGGATTGAGGAGCAGGAGTCTCTGTGGGTTCAGGAGTCAAAACAGGTTCAATGAATGCTGAGGGTTCTTCAAAAATTATTTCTTCATCCATAATCTTTTCATCAGGAGGAGAGATTGGTTCGATGAGATCAGCATTCACAGTAGTGGGTGGAGTGATTTGTTCAGCATTTTCAATTTCTGGAGTGATGTCAGAGATTGAATGAGGATCAAATGCATAAACATAAGGGAAGTCCTTGTGACCGCCCTTGGATGATTCCTTGGGATGTGAGAAATCATCCTCTGGATAAGATTTAACTTCATTGAAGTCAATGTCACATTCTTCTGAGTTGGTGTGGTTGATGACATCATCTGCTTCATTGAAGGTGACATGGATGGATTCTTCTAATTCTTGTCTGCGGATGTTGAACACTCTGTAAGCTCTGGAGGTGAGAGAGTAACCAACGAAGAATCCATCATCAGACTTTTCATCAAATTTTCCTAGGTGATCTATGTAGTTGTGAATGAAAACAGGGCAACCAAAGACATGGAAGTAGCTTACATCAGGGGCTCTCTTCCTATATACTTCTTAAGAGGTCTTGCCATGTCTCTTCACAATAATGGATCTGTTTTTTATGTGACAAGCTGTGTTCACAGCTTCATCTCAAAATTGTTTAGGAAGTCTTGATTCGCTGAGCATTGTTCTAGCAGCCTCTATGAGGGTTTTGTTTCTTCTTTCAGTGACACCATTTTGCTCAGGGGTGCCTGGGTTAGAAAAGTTCTGGGATATTCCCTTTTTATCACAAAAGGCTTCCATGGCATGATTCTTGAATTCAGTGCCATTGTCACTTCTGATAGCCTTAACTCTGCAGTCATTGAGATTCTCTATTTTTCTGATGAAGGACATTATTCTTTCAGCAGCATTACTCTTTCTTTTGAGAAAGAATACCCAAGTGAATCTGGAGAATTCATCTACAATGACTAGTGTATACTTGTTATGATTAAGGGATTGAGGTTTTACTGGTCCAAATAAGTCCATGTGAAGGAGGTGGAGGCACTTATTTATGGAGAATGATTGTTTAGTCTTGAATGAGGCTCTGTGGTGCTTCCCTTTCTCGCACGCTGAGCAGGGTTTGTCTTTGGTGAAGGTCAGAGAGGGAAGCCCAGCTACTAAATCATTTTTGGCCAGTTTGTTAATGTTTTTGAAGTTGAGATGGGAGAGTCTCTTATGCCATAGCCAATTTTCACTATCAGATGCTTTGGCATAGAGACAAGTATTTGTCCCCTCTGGACAAGATGTCATGTCGATTACATACACATCCCTTCTCCTGGGTGCTATAAGAACAACATCATTATTTTGATTGAAGATTGTTCCCTGGGTCTTGGTGAACAGAACTTTGAAGCCAGCATCGCAGAGTTGACTAATGCTTATTAGGTTGTGCTTCAGTCCATTGACATAAGCGACCCTTGTGAAGGTTATTCCATTACAATCCACTAAGCCATAACCCTCAGTAGCCCCTGAGGAATCATCTCCAAATACTACTTTAGGACCAGACTCCTTTTTATATCTATGCAGATATTGTTTAACCCTTGTCATGTGTCTGGAGCACCCGCTATCCAGATACCAAACAGATTTCTTCAGATATTCCTGCATACATATAAAAAATCCAGATTAGTTTCTATGATGAACCCACTTTCAAGTGGGTCCATGCTGTCGCTGACCAGCGACATTGGTCCTTCTCTGGTTACCTCCCCCTCTTTGGTTGCAATCCCTGGGTTCATGACGCATGCTTCCACAGATGTCACATCCAGGATATTGCTCACACTCATCAGAGTGATGGTCGAAGAAACCATAGTACTTGCAGGAGGGTTAGGTCTGTAACCCTGAGAGTTATCTCTGGGTTTAGGCTCAGCCTTTCTTGAGGGTCGATGAGGAGTTTTAGATCTCATTTGAGTTCTGGTTCTTTGAACCGCTATAATCTCCTCATGCTCTCTGGATGTGTGTTCAGTGGACTAGCATGTGATACATTTAGGTTTCTTAGAGCAATCCTCGGATGAGTGATTCTTGAAACCGCAATGCTTGCAAGCTCTGAACAAAGCTCTCCCCTTGGAGCTACTAGACCCCTCACCAAGAGAGTTAACATATGGACTATTAACTTTGGGGTTGATTTGTTCTTTCAACACTTTCACCTCTTCCATCAGGGTGAGGAGAAGTTGCTTGGTGGGAGAAAGCTCTTCAGGGGGAGGAGTGGGTTTGTTGGAGTCCTTAGCCACAAAAACCTTTTTATTCTCTTTGTCATCGACTTTGAGAATTGGATTCCCAAGGGTTTTATTTTGAGGTTTTGGGCCAAGCAAGGAATCAGATGGGTTGGTACCAGCGAGTCTAGGTGGAGCTGGTACCTCTGATTCTTTGTCAGAGTTCTTCTCATCCACAGAGGTGGAAGAAGGAGAAGAGACATCTGATGGGACAAATTTGACATTGGGAACAGGGACATGTTTTTTTAATCTACCCTTTCCCCCAATATCCTGAACCACATCACCAGGTATGGATCCAACGACTATTTCTTCCACTGTGGATTGAGCCAAATTCCATTTCTCAATGGTTTTTCTAAGTTCAGAATTTTCATCAAACAAAGACTCATTTTCAATGGATAATTTGCTCACTTCATTTTGAAGTTGATTAGCAAGATTCACAAATGGTTTAAGATTTGTTAATTTAGATTGGCAAAGATTTAACTCTGTTTTAAGACTATGAAATTTGTTTAACATGTTTTTTCTTTGCTCTTCCACAAAGTGGAGGTCAACCAAGGTATAATCACTGACATGGTCTCTATCAGGACCTTCAGTCATAGATAACATTCTTTGTACCTTTTTCATGGTGATATCCACCCATTGACCAGATCTTGCTTCACTTTTACCCACAGCGGGTTCTTCATCAGAGACAGCCATAAAGGCTCTAACGGTGGTGGTACCTTCATCCTCAGAAGTGAGAGGTTCATCATCCCAGTCAAATGAGGCAGCGATCAGACCTTTTTCAGTCTTCTTAACATCCTTTTTCTTTGCTGCATCATCGGCTTTCTGATTGAGTTTTAGCAACTCAGCTTTCAAGGCTTTGCATTTGACTTTGTAGTCCTTCTTCCCCTCTGAGTCAGAGAGAGAGGTTTGATTGAAATGAGAGTTGGAAAACTTCTTCTTGTTGTTGTTGTTGCTGGATGAAGGGAAGCTTGGGGAGGAGGTTTCTTTTTTATAGTGACCAGTCTTTCCACAAGTGTAGCATGACACCTTGGATTTATCAACCTTTGCAGCTCCAACTCTACCAGATCTCTTGTAGTACCTCTTTTGATCAGCTAAAAGAGCTCTGTCATGGAACTCAGCATGTAATTCATCAAGAAATTCTTGACTACTTCTGGTGTCCTCTTCAATGTCAGAGTCGCTGTCCTAAAAGGAATGGTTAGCAACAAGAGCTTTTGAACCAGTGATACTGGTGGTAAATCTGTCAGTCTCTGATTTATAATTGGAGTCAATTAGCCCTTCTTCATAGTTATATCTACCAAACAATTGGGCTAAAGTATCATTCTTTATAGCATTATTAGCTCTTAAGGTCTGATTCAGGCTAAGCCATTTTCTAGGTAAGCTATTGACAAAAGTAGCATTAACCTCAGCCTTAGGTAGAACAACTCCATTGTTTCCTAAATCATTCAACAAAATCTTAAGCCTAGTATAAGTTTGTGCAACAATTTCTGTTTCCAAAGCTTTAAAAGCATTAAACTTAAGTCTAAGGGCTTGGATTTTGGTTTATGTTGTTTCCTCGGGACCTTCATACCCTAGAACTAATTCAGTCCACATCTCCTTAGCAGAGTTGCATTTAATGATGGACTTCATAATGTTCTTGGGTAGGCAAGAGACTATGATACTTTTGAGTCTCTTGTCCTGGTTAGCCAGACGTCTATCCGCTGGAGACCATTGCTTAGCAGGTTTCTTAATGGGTCTCTCAGGGGTAGAGGAAACGGTCAGCGGTACATATGGACCATTTTCTAAGATTTCTATCTAGAAGGGTTCTAAGCCATCTAAATATATAAGAAAATCACTTTTCCAACTTGAGAAATCATCTTCATCGAATGCTGGTACATTGGACACATGTGACCCCCCTCGAACATCAAGTAGTTGGGGAAGGTCATCATCATTATTACCAGTGCTTACAACTGGTGTAGGCATGGTAGTAGATGTGGTGGCCGGTATGGTGGTCGAAGTAGTACCTAAACTGGTTTGACCAAAAGGTGGAGGAGGTATAGTATCAGCCATATTAAGATCTTGATTTTGAAAACTAGAACGGTTTATGAAAAGTTTTATAAATCAAACCGCTCTGATACCAATTGTTAGTCCTTTAATATGAAAATTGTTGATAAACTATAACTCTTGTAACCATGAAACACAAAGAAATACTTTTCAAACGCGTAATGCTTTATTAAGTATTATAAACAAAGTATTACAAAGTGTTATGAATACACTCGTTGAATGACAACAAGATATGAACCCTAGAAACAAGTAAACTAGATTTGAGACTCAAGTTTATAAGGGAACCAATGAGACGTTGGTAGACAGCTGGGGGCTCAGCGGTTCCAAGGTGAGAAAGAACTTAGATAAATTATCCAAGCACAAGGGTTGAGTTAATTATTATTTCTCACTCCTATTTATAGTGTACGAGGTTGCTTCCTTAGTGGGAGTAGTTGATACGTGTCACCTTCTGAATGGAAGAGTACAATGTATTAAATGCATGTCCAAATCAAGACATACCTTTAAACAACTTTAGGTGAACAGTTCTGCCAACTGTTCACCTTTTGTCCCACTAGGTCGTACTAGGCTTTATCTTGAATCTCTTGTTTTGTCCCGCTCAAAACACTTGGAAGATTCTCCCGCCTAAACTATAAAGGATTGGATAAGCTTTGCTTATCCCAGACTTCTAGGGTTCTTAAGTGATCTCTGAGTGTTGTCAACTCAGAGATCCTTGAACACCCGTACATTCCTTCAACATCCCAGCTATCCATAATCGCTGGTGAGTCTGACTTCGGATTGTCTTCGACTTCTCTGACGTTGTCTTTGACTTGAATGTTCCTGGTGTGCCAGCTGAGGCTTTGCCTTCCACTGGTCTAGTGTCTGTCGTTGGTCCTCTCAGCAATCAGCAAACACTTAGTCTAATTAAACAAATCTAGACTGGGCCATAGTTAAAACTTTCATTAGCCCAACAAATAGAGAATCAAAAGAGTTTAGGATAGAACTGAGAAGACGGGTACACGGAATCACGGGTCGTCAAAAGTCATCAAGAATGGATATTTGAAAGCTCGAATCCCTGCACATGATCAGAAACAAGACAAAAAACACATACGGGGCTCCCCCTACACTTATTATGAAAACGATAAAGGACAGATCACGGGTTGCCTCCCGAGAAGCGCTTGTTTTTGTTAACCGAGTCACGAGCCTGACTCGACCCAAAACTAGTTCATGGGAAACGTGGTGAGGAATGGAATCATCTCATGAGAGATGTCCTCACCAAAGTAAAACTTCAAACGCTGGCCATTCACCTAAAAATTGGGCCCATTTGGTTGAGAAAGCTCAATGGTGCCATATGGAAAGACTTTGGCAACGGTGAATGGACCAGACCAGCGGCTCTTCAACTTGCCCGAGAAGATCTTCAACCGAGAGTTAAAAAGTAAGACTTGATCACCAACGTGGAACTCTCGGTTCTTAATCCTTGCATCATGGATGATCTTGGTCTTCTTCTTGTAGATCACTAAATTCTCGTAAGCTTCATTCCTCAATTCATTAAGCTCGTTGAGTTGAATCTTGCGAAGATCACTGGCTTTGTTGATGTCAAAGTTAGCCCACTTCAAGGCCCAGTATGCCTTATGTTCCAGCTTGATAGGGAGGTAGCATGCTTTCCCGTACACAAGACGATTAGGTGTATAACTAATCGGGGTCTTATATGTGGTACGGAAAGCCCACAAAGCATCATCTAACTAATCGGCCCACGCGGCACGATGCTCTCCCACAGTACGTTCCAAAATTCGCTCAAATCCACGGTTGGAAATCTCAGCTTGACCATTGGTTTGAGGATGATAAGCGGTGGAAAGACGGTGATTGACACCATACTTAGCCATGACTCTTGCAAATTGATCATTGCAAAAATGAGTCCCGCGGTCACTGATTATAGCACGAGGAACACCGAATCGAGCAAATAATTGCTTCAAAACGTTCACAACCACCCACGCATCGTTAGTAGGAAGAGCCTTATCTTCAACCCATTTAGAAACGTAGTCAACGACGACGAGGATGTACTTGTTCCCTTTGGATGATGGAAATGGCCCCATAAAGTCGATGCCCCATACGTCAAAGATTTCACATTCTTGTATGAAATTTTGAGGCATCTCATCTTTATGTGTGATCTTTCCTTGTCGTTGGCAAGCATCACAATGCTTAACCATTTCGTGAGCGTCACGATAAATGGTGGGCCAATAAAATCCAGAGTCAAACACTTTCTTCGCGGTGTAGTTGGGACCAAAGTGACCACCGGTGGGTCCTTTATGGCAAGCATCAAGGATTTGTAAAGCTGCCGGTCCATGATGGTGGTAGAAAGGACAAGATAGGGGCGAAATTTTTCAAAAGCATACACTACAGCTAAAAGCTCTTTTTTGGTAGTGGTATAATGCAATTGAGCCCCCGTCATTGTCTTGCTAGCATAATGGATTGGTTGGGAGTGTTTGTTCACTCTTTGGCCCAATACCGCTCCAATAGCAAAGTCGCTAGCATCACACATCAACTCAAAAGGTAGCTCCCAATTAGGGGTAACCAAGACCGGTGCCTTAGTCAGCTTGTCCTTAAGAAGATTGAAGGATTCAAGACACTCTTTAGAAAAGATGAAAGGAGTATCTTTTTCCAATAGGTGGGTCATCGGCCGAGCGATTTTAGAGAAATCCTGAATGAATCGACGATAGAAGCCCGCATGACCCAGAAAACTTCTCACACCCTTCACGTTTGAAGGTGGAGGTAATTTGGCTATGACATCCACTTTAGCACGGTCCACTTCAAGACCGGCTTTAGAGATTTTATGTCCAAGCACAATGCCTTCTTTTACCATGAAATGGCATTTTTCCCAATTTAGAACAAGGCGAGTGTCTTCACATCGCTTAAGCATGCGTTCCAAATTGGCAAGGCAAGTAGAGAAGGAATCACCATAGACCGAGAAATCATCCATGAAGACTTCTATAGTTTTTTCAACCATGTCATGGAAGATAGCCATCATACACCTTTGGAATGTCCCAGGAGCATTGCATAAGCCAAAAGGCATTCTTTTGTAAGCAAATGTTCCATAAGGACAAGTGAATGTGTTTTTCTCTTGGTCTTGGGGATCGATGGGTATTTGAAAATAACCCAAAAAACTGTCTAATAAGCAATAATAATCATTACCCGCTAGACGTTCAAGCATTTGGTCCATGAAAGGAAGGGGAAAATGATCCTTTCTCGTAGCATCATTGAGTTTGCGATAGTCTATACAAACTCTCCACCCTGTAACGAGACGAGTAGGAAATAACTCGTTGTTTTCATTGGGAACAACGGCGATTCCGCCTTTCTTAGGCACACAATAGACCGGACTAACCCATGGTGAATCCGAGATAGGATAGATAATGCCCGCATCAAGAAGTTTGATAACCTTTTTTTTGATAACGTCATGGATCTTGGGATTCACCCTTCTTTGGCTTTGAATAGTGGGCTTAAAGTCGTCCTCTATGAGAATTTTATGTGTGCAAAAGTGAGGATCAATTCCACGAATATCGGAGATCTTCCAAGCAATCGCTTTCTTGTGATTCTTTAGCATGGCGGTAAGTCGGGATTTTTCTTCTTCTTTCAGGTCCTTTGCGATGATGACGGGTGACTTCTTGTTGTCTTCAAGGAAAACGTACTCGAGATGAGACGGAAGATCCTTAAGCTCTAAATCCGGAGGATTTTCGATGGACGGCGGAGTCAAAGTCGGATCATCGATAGAGATATCCTTAGGAGATGGTGTAGAAATATGGTCCTCATTGAGAAGTTTCTCAATGGTACGAATGTCTTCATCCCAATTGGAGGGAGAATCGTCATATTGCAAGTCCACATCTCCCAAAGTTGCTTCGAATTCCTTCAAGATGAAATCACTTTCTCCAAATGGAGTGAGTGATGGAGCAATAGAGGCAACGGTCTCAACAATGGGTAGAGAAGAAGAACCACTTTTACAAGCGTCTTTGAAATGTTCTTCACAAGCCTCATCAAGAACGTCAATGAAATTAACTCTCGCATTTTCAGAAGGCTGTTTAGAAAGTTTACCCATGTTGAAGACAATTTTATCGTCACCAACTCTCATGATTAATTCGCCAGCGGCTACATCAATGAGAGTGCGACCGATCCTCAGGAATGGACGTCCAACGATTAATGGAACACGGGGATCCATTTCGTAGTCAACGACAACAAAATCCGCCGGAAAGGTGACTTTGTCGACGCCGACGAAGACGTCTTCGGCTATCCCCACTGGATAAGCAACCGTACGGTTAGCTAATTCCAAAGTCATTCGTGTGAGGACTAGCTCGGGTAGAGACAATTGTTTCCAAACGCTTAAAGGCATTAAGTTTATACTAGCACCTAGATCGGCTAGGGCCATACAATTCTCTACCCCAGGAAAGTTGCAAGGAATCAAGAAACGACCGGGATCTCCTAACTTAACTGGAAGATTTCTCAAAAGAACGGCAGAACAATTCTCATTTAATTGGGTATTGGCGATATCGAGCAATTTTTCCTTATCACTTAAAAGATCCTTAAACATCTTAGCATATTTAGGCATATGAGCGAGAGCCTCAGCAAAGAAGATATTAAAATTCAGTTGTTTAAACATTTTGAGAAAGTTAGAAACCTAAATATCATCCTTGTTCTTCAATTTCTCTTTCCTCAACCTTGAGGGATAAGGTATATTGGGTTGAGATGAAGGCTTCAGAATGGAATTCTCACTCACATCCATGGGTGGTGGAGGGGTGGAAGTAGGAGATGGTGGAATTGGAGAAGGGGACTCGTTTTCCTTTGTCACAATCACCAGTGTAGGTGTAGGAATCTCGGGTTCCTTTAAACCTTTGCCACTGCGAGTGATGATTGCTTTCATCTCCCCTCTTGGATTAGCAACGGTGTTACTCGGAAGAGTACCCGAACTAGAGGCTTGATTACTTGGGAAAAAACTAGCCATCATATCCCTTAAGTTATTCGTTTGATTGTTCATGGAGTTTCTCATGTCGGCTTTTAGAGCATTCCCTTGTTTCGCCATGTCATTCCTTAGCTCAGCTCGAATATCGTTCCCTTGTTTTGCCATGTCCCCTTTCAAGTTAATGAATTGGCTTTGAAGATTCGTCACCATCTCTATATTGGTCCTCATGTAAGTTTCAAGGTCTTGGTTCAATGCCGTGGGTTGGTTGAGAGGTGGAGCTTGGTAAGCTGAATTATTTCCTTGAGGTGGATATGGGTTTCTTTGGGATTGATATTGATTGGTAGCTCGAGGTTGGCTTTGATTGTTGCGGTTGAAATTGTTTTGGTTTTGGTTTTCAGGAGAAAAACCGGGTGGAGATAGATAGTTGTTGGAACGATAACTTAGCAAGTTACGGTCTCCTTGAGGACGTGCTTGGTAGCCAAAGTTACCGTTAGCGGAGTACACATTTTCCGGATTGTCAAGAGTAGAAGGACAATCGGTGTACGAATGAGAACCCCCGCAAATCTCACAAGAAGGTGCAATAGCTTTGGCTTGTTGAAATTGGTTTGTAGCCATGGTTAAGAAGTTTTTGTTCATCTCAGCTATTTGGCGAGTAAGTTCGGTGAGCTCTGGGTTAGATGATGTAGAAGAAACATTGGCCCTCTGATTATTTCTTGAAGATGCAGATGAATCCCAATTTTTGTGGTGAGTGGTCTTGTTCTCTATCAGCTCTCTACACTCCTCAGGTCGGCTCTTCATGAATGTACCACCGGCGGCAACATTAATCGTATCACGATCACGAAAAGTTAGACCATTATAGAAAGTATCAATCAAAGTAACGGGGAGCATGTTATGGTTCAGACAACGGTCGATCAAGACATTATAGCGTTCCCAAGCATCGAAAAGCGACTCATCAGGTTCTTGTGTAAATCCACTGATTTGGTTACGAAGACTAGTGACCATGGATGGTGGAAAATAGCGCGACAAAAATTTTTGAGTCATGTCATCCCATGTTTGAATTGAGTTTTTAGGGAGACGATCAAACCATTTTTCGGCATGATGGGATAAAGTGTGTGGAAAAAGGTGAAGGCGAAGAAAATCCATGGAAGCACCGGTTAGTTTCATGCTTTGAGTGACGGTAATGAACTTGTCTAGATGTTTGTTGGCATCATCATCCGGTAATCTGCTAAATGGGCAAGCATTTTGAACTTGCTGGATCATGTGATGCTTCAACGAAAATTCAGAAGCCGTGATTTGCATCGGCGCAATCGGTCCTCCGCGTCCGTTCATGGTGGGTTGACCCAGTTCCTCCATTGTTCGTAAATCAGGTAGGGGAACATTGTTGTTGTTATTATTGTTATTCAAATTGGGTAGAGGTGGGTTGTTATTGTTGTTATGCACACCAGCCATATCTAAATCTTCACGAGTCTCGGGCTCAGAATAATTTGAAGATCTAGTACGCATACACCTGCAGAAGAAAAAGATACCATAGAAACAGAGAATATATATATATATATATATATATATATATATATATATATATATATATATATATATATATATATATATATATATATATATATATATATATCTTTTTGGTGCAAAACCTTTGGAAAAGAAATGCTTTTTATGATTTTTTTAATGTTTTTGTATTTTTGAAAAAAAATTTATAATTTTTATGGATTTTTGAAAATTTTTAGCAAGGAAAACAACGTTCCTAAAAGAACGGATCCCAAAATTCAACGCGTCTCTCACTAAAGACCGTTAATCTTAACGAAAAGAGCCGGCAACGGCGCCATTTAATACAAGGTTTTTAGCCAAGTATAAAATAATTTCGTTGTTCCAAATCTTTTCGAATTGATTATCGTTAATTAGTGCGACTCAATTGTCTTCTGGTGAACAAGAATATGGTTTGGTTTGATTATCTAATTCTAAACTAAAAGTAAATGATTGTCGTTGAGTGAAGTAGAAGCTTTCACTGAATTAAACTAAAAGTTGTTTAGAAAAACACTTAAAATATAAAACTTTGTAAAACTTTAAAAATTAACAAACCTAATTAATCGGAATGTAACAAGTCCTTTCTATCGGAATGCACCAAAAGTAGAACCATCGGAATGTTATTAAAACAGGTCATCGGAATAATATGAGGGAAAAGCCATCGGAATGTGCATCTGAATTCCCATCGGAATAACAACGTCAATGTTGTCGGAATGCAGTGTTGTCGCAATGTTCAACTCTATCGCAATGTAACTATCGGAATGTCCAGATCGGAATAACATAAACACTTCTGTCGCAATGCACTACTATCAGAATGTTGTAAACTGAAATTGGGCAGAGTTTCGACTTAAAAAGGACCTTAAGTCCCTTCGAAATATGCGATCGGAATGAGCGATCGCAATCCCGATCGGAATAAGGGGTTAAAAACAAGTTATCGCAAAGTAAAACCACAATGGGTTATTGCGATAGACAAAAGCAGTCGTCGGAATGTCTGAATCCCCAATATTGCGATGGAATGCAATAGTAATCCGAAATTGGTGGCAAGCTGAAAACTTAATGAACACATACAATAAGCTACTTTAACCGAACCTTAAACAACTCAATAAGCTTAAATTTGACAACTTTCAAAACATAAGATCATAAACTTTATAAAAGAAACTTTAAAAAGACTAAACCTTCTTAATAATCCGAAAATTAATAAGCTAAAACATGAAATAAGCCAATAAGCATAAAGAGCTTATAGCCTATACGTATAAGAGCTTATGTAGGAACAAGAAAGATTAACCTTTTAATCACGAAATCATCAAATCAAACGTGTGAAGTGTAATATTCGGATCAAAAAGTTAAAGTAAATCAAGAAAGGTAGAAAAATATTAAAGAGTAAAAGCTTAAAATTGAACTATTGATTAATGAAACTTTTTTTACAAAGATTAAACAAAGCTTAATTTGAAAGAAAATATGAAGTTTTAGTGAGAGAAAGTTAAACACTTTCTCTCTCTAAAATGAAAAGTAAAACAAAGAAAATTAAAACTAGCTAATGACTAACCACCTCCTAATGTGTCATTAGGAGGGTATATATAGGGATTGGGGAATGATGCATGTGTTGCTCCTTCTTTCTTTCTTTCTTCACGTCTTTTCGTCTTCTAAACTCTTCGACTTTTTCGACGTTGTCTCGGGATTGATTAAACTCGTCTTGAAAATTCTTCATTAGTTAGACTTGGGTTCCTCGGCTTTATTAAACTTCCGTCTTCTGACTTGTTCTTCGATAAATCTTCAGAATAGGTCTTGGACTTTCGTTCTTTTTGCACTCTTGATCTCTTGACTTCGTCTTTTGTCTTTTTCTTCGATAAAAGCCCGTGAAAGCCCGTGTTTTCTTCCCTTTTCACATTTTGGTCCTAAATCACAACAAAAACATTAACCACGCATAATTTCGACATTTACGACATAAAATACATGTTTTGGTTTGGTTATTATTGTAATTAAGTGGTAAAAGGATGGGTGTTTTCACACCTACCAATCTAATAAAGAACGCAAGTAGACTGAAAATGGCTTACTCAATAAGCTGAAATCAGCTTATAAACATTCGAATTGCTTTTAATAAGCCCAGTCCAAAACGCCTTAAGTAACAAACTAAAGCACCCTTGATCAGTAAAAGACCCAAGGGCGCAATGGTTAAGGCTTATGTGTGTGAGAGGAGTGGCGCAGGTTCGAGTCTTGGCCACATCCTTTTTGAAAAACTATATTTTTTACTTTTCTTTTTGCAAACACTGAAACCTGATGATTTTCTAACTACGAAAACACAAAAAAATCTAAGCCCTAAAATTTGTTAAAACGTGCCCAGATAGAAAAATAAAACAATAATGAATTATGAACAAAAACTTTGTTGTCCGATAAACAAAACAAAGAGGATCGTTGTCGGACAATTCTAAAAAAACAACTGATGAAATTGGGGTCTGATTATGGTCGGTTGATGTTGGTTGCTTGGTTGTTTTTGGTACAAGGGGGCACCCCCACACTCATGGAAGTGTGGGGAGTCACAATAAAGCACAAACACACAAAATTACACACCAAAAATTCACTCAAATGGCAAATCAATTCTACTTATATGGTATGCAGGCCTGGGGGTCCTTTACTGATTCAAATGGCTCTCAGCCGAATTTTGATCCATCCAATCTTACCTAAAATCTACTCCAAACTTCAATAAAAAATAACCAAACCCTTGTTTACACTTATCCCTAACAGTCGACAAGACTTGATGATCTAAAATACTAAAACAAAGCAGATATAGGTTACAAATTTGTATGACTTATTTTTAACCAACTTTTAGCATACAAAAGCCAATAAAACTTTACCAAACTGACAACTAAACCCTGACTTCAACTAACACTAGCCAATATGGTATATTCAAGCAGATTAAAGGCCCAAAAGGTGTCACTTTCTGTCTTAATAATCTAATCCCAAACACCCTCTAATTTTCAGAATAACAAGATTTTCAAATCAAAAGCTTACAAGTCAAAACCAAAATGGTCTAAACCTATTCTAACATGCAAAACATCATCAAATAACAGAAAAAAAACATTTTCTAACACATAAACAACAAGTAACTCCAAAAATCATAAAACTCATATAAAACATAAAAAAAACCTTCAAATAGGGTTCAAGCCTATTTCACCTTGGCTGATGCCTTCCATTTGGGCTTCTTGGGTCATATAAGAGCTTATACAACATTATAAAAGCCCTGTTGATTGGAATCCAAAGAAGGACCCAAGGGCAAAATATCTTCTAAAATGCAAAAATGAAAAAGATGGAATAATGGGCTTGTTTGATGCTCTTTTTCCTGCACAACCACAACAAACCAAGAATAAACTACAAGTAGCTTGCACCAGGTCACAAGCTCTTGTCAGGAGCTTGTGAAAATGGTGTTTGCTACAGTAAGCAGTTATAAAAGAAAATGAAAAGATTTATGGCTAAATCTTTAAAAACTGGAACTTTTGGAACCAAACTTGTGAAACCTTTTGAATCAAACTGAGGTAAACAAACCTTAAACAACAAACCAAGCTCAGTGATTCCACTTTCACTTCCTCATTGAGCTTGGATTTGAGTTTTTGAAAATCTTAAAGAAAAAACGTCTCTTGATGAAAACTTTTGAACAAATGAAACCTTGATAACTTTAACTAAATTGCATAAAAAGTAAATGATTAAACTAGGAAAAAACTTTAAATGGAACTCAGTCTTTGCACAATTTCAAACTTTCATTTTTATTAATAATTTTTAAAAATACAAAAACTGGAACAAAATAAAAGGGACACAATTCGTCTCCTTTTATAATACTAGATAGAAGGATCTAGAATACTAAATAAAATAATACAAGGAATGTAAAACCCTAAACCATAATTTACTGAAAATCCAAAAATGCCCTTTGAAGAATCCTGGTCAAAAGTTGAACATGTGATGCTAGCTGGATTGACAGTTGTCTTCATGTGATCTTGAGCGTTTATAAACCCTTTGGAAGCACGAAATTCATGTGGGACGTTCATTGGGTCAAGTATCATGTGATGGGTGTAGCAGGGGAGGGGCAAAAGGTACAAGGGTCATTTTCTGGGTGTGAGGGTGTGTTGGGAGTGGGGTTGTGATGAAAACCCACCAGTTTAATTAAAAAATGGTGAAGAATTAAGCTTAATTAATCCTGGGATTTTTTAGGGTTTATGGGATGGGTTTGTTTAGCAGTGGAAGTTTTAATCTGTTTTGGGTGATTAACTTTTGAAAAACGAGTTTGCCTCCCATTTTAAGTTTAATAAAACCGGTTTAAAAAAATATGGGGTTAGTGGAAAATGACGTGAAGAGGGGGAGTGAGTTGGAGGTTTGTGAGTGATGGGTTGACCAGTCAAGGTGAGGTTTCGGCTTGGGAGAGGAGGGATGAAGTTTCCTTGTCTGCCCCAAATGACCCCTGAATTCCCACAAGCTTGTTACTTTAGTTTAAAACTGCCCAATCCTTCATTCCTTTGCAAAATAAGTTTTCATCTTTTCACTTTGGCCACCATACTTTTGGCAAAATAAATCCA
Organism: Glebionis coronaria; assembly: GCA_025667525.1. Classification (NCBI taxonomy): domain Eukaryota; kingdom Viridiplantae; phylum Streptophyta; class Magnoliopsida; order Asterales; family Asteraceae; genus Glebionis; species Glebionis coronaria. The sequence goes on along the minus strand of CM046878.1, from coordinate 163,041,417 downwards.
AGGGCTTTTTATGCTATATTTGCATTCTTCAAGGGCCATAATGGTATATTATTGAAACTTAAGGACCAATCTTATAATAATTGAGATTTAAAAGGGTCAAAAGTGACAAGTCTTCAAAAGTTGAGGGACCATTTTTTCCAAATCTTCAAACTTTAAGGACTTGAATGGAAATTCATGATTCAGGTCCGGTTCTTTGTGCGGCTTCGTTTCCCGTGTTTGTTTTTGCTTGATTCCTTTGATCTTTTGTTGATTTCACGATATCCGTACCTAAAATACACAATGAACAAACACAAGCATATTTTGGGGTATTTTAATGATATTTTAAGCGTTTTAAGCCCGATTTGGACGATGAGACTATGTATAATTGCAGTCTCATCAAGGTGAGAAGTGTACACCTATAAGTCCCTGAACACCCTGACTCATAATATGGTTAAAATTTATTCAGCATCGATGATGATATTTAGAGAGTGTAACTCTTGACTGAAGGTATTCATCATGGAGTAACACCACTGAACACATGTCTTCAGTGTTTACTCATCAGCTAGTCTTCTTCAGTACTGAAGGCTTCAGCATGAACATCCTATAGGGTTTGCTGATGCTTCAGTGGGACTGAAGGATGGACTAATGCTAGAGTTGAACAAGTATGCTTGTAACGGTCTTTGACCAATTCAAGTGCTTTAAAGACCACGTTTAATTGGTCTTGTAACCACTTTGACCTGGTACTGTGGAGCATATAAGAGGATTTAATGGGTCGTTAATCCTGTTAATACCATTGACCAGATGTTGAGTACTCCACCTATAAATAGGTGATCATAACTTGCATGAAGAGAGACAGAAACAGAAACACATAACAGAATGGAAGAATAGAGTTCCTAACATGTACTACACAAAAGACAATCCACATCTGATAGGACAAAAATAATAATCTATTGCGACAAAAAAAATATCTAGAGAACTTTGCTTATTGGCTGTTTTCAAAAGAACTTTGCTGCTTATACTTGTTGCTATGGCAACACTATATGTGTGCAGGTTACATCAAATGCATATTGTTGTCTACAGAAGTTCTCTAAATACCAACGAAAATAAAAACTAAACTAACCCACATGTTATTTAATCGCGTATCATTATTAAAAGAGCTATCAAGTTTGTGGCAGAATGAGCACTTCAATTTACGGATTATATTACAGATTATAAGATTCAAAGATTTTCCTATTTATATCGAAAAAAAGTTATACGCATTGTCCTTCTAAATAATGTCATTTTTACCTCTAGTTATGCACCCCTACTACACGCACAATTTTTGCAATCATATCCAAATTTATGAAAACAAAATATGCAGCGGCCTCGTTCAACTGGTATTACTCCAGTCATATACAATGATGTCGAGCATAGCCAAAACCTGCCAAGTAAGAAAAATATGATTTAAGTGATTTTTACTTGGGATCGTGGGAAACAGCATGCTGCTTGTATATAGTTATTAAGTTACATGGAAATGAACAGAGATCTAAAAGAAAGAACTGTATTAGAAAAGATACTATCAGTTTGAACACAAAACGTAGTAGACCCGATGATAGGGTCACTAATTTAGTTAATCTATTTTCTCATGTCCATCATGCTTCTAATTAAGCATTTCTTATTTCATTATAGGTGATACGAAAGGAGGATCCAGGTGATGTGAATAATAGAGATGCACATAGGCAACACCTTTGAGTTTTAATGCTAATGGTATACCTATGGCACCTTCACCAGGTAACCAATTTATCGCAAAACTGATATCGTTCAGGGAACATGGTTCATAATTTCAAACTTCAAGCTATTAGCTTATTTCGAGCTAAAGGACATATTTCTCCCTATGGCTATGCTACGTTTTACCTTATTAGAAAATGCCCAAGTATGTAGTAAAATGTTATAATTATCAAATTTTCAAATCGACAGTTAACAGCTCTTTAGCATTTTCACCAAAAAAAATGAAGATTGTTCTGGTGAAAATGATAAAGAGTCGTTTGGATAACCTATTTTTGCAACCCTTTTAGTGTCTTAATATGTTATTAAGGGTTTTATGTTTCTATGTACATATATGCGATATGCCTAATTAATAAAATACACAATATACATGTAAGAGTTTCATTCCTGGTAGCTGGTAGCTGATGTTTGATAAACCCAACACATCCTCTGAACAACGGCTCATGAATTACAACCCTTGAACCACCGCTCATGAATTACAACCCCTGAACCACAGTCCTTGAACCGCACAACCTGAACCATAAAGGAGAACACATAAATCATGGTGACCAAGTTAGATACCAAATTAACTAAATTCAAATGTTCGAGTTCGGTTGGTTTACCGGTTTGAGTAGTTAACAAAATCGGTAATCCAAACACCCATTGTTCTCACAATACCTATGTCCACCCTCCCACGTAAAAGCGATTTTTATGAGTTCCATTCATAAGTTTCACGCCATCTAACAATGAGCTTTTGGGTTATCTGTACATAGTCATCAGTTTAGACTAAAGTTGCAGCAACTACATATAAAATTTTGCAACTTCCAGCCCATTCGGCCTATCTATAATATATATACGTAATAATAGATATTAAGATAAAAAAACGCACAGTTCGTAGACACACCATCACATTAATACTTATTAAGTGTTAATTAAACCATGTTTCATGAACATAACATGTCATAATGAAAAATGAACGACCAAACATAACGGAATTGTATAAACCTGAAAATGTAGGATCGTAGCCTTTACTAATCTTATATTATGAAAGAACTCATAGGTAATCTCCACCCTTGTACTTTTGTTTACATTTCTGCACATGCCAACAAAGTTACTACATGCTTGAACAAATAACGCACGTGAACCACGAATACAACTTTGTCTCAACCAAAAACGTCAACAAACTTGAATATAAAAGAATTACCCCACATATATCACAAACTATATAAAGTAACAAACTAATAAAAGACATTCAAAAAAATTTCAAGAGCCGACTTACCAATCTTTAGCTTCTCTCATTCTCCCGCACCATTCTCTTACAACGTACCAGGCGCCTAAATTAAGAAAAAAAATTACTGTACGTATTAACTTTATAAAACAACAACCACAACAAGGTCTTACTTTTACCTTTTTTAATGTCACTTTTTTACTTGTTTATATACAATATTTTAGTCATTTTGTAAGCCGACTTATGGGTTATTTGGATTTGGGCTTATATTTCAGCTCACTTTTTAGTGGCTTATTTCGAAAATTTTCAGCTTACATAAAGAACTTATATAAGCCGAAAAGTTTCAAAATAAGCCACAAAGACGAGAGCTTATGAAACATAAAACCAAAACCAAATAAGCCTATAAGCTGGTTGTATAAGCGAGGAACAAACACCCCCAAAGTGTAAAACCTTGGCCTTTTACACATAATAAAAACTGATATCCATGACATATTTTAAAATCAACCGATTAACATTAGTGTTATTGTTATGAGAGCAGAAACTATGTCTAAATAATTTCTCATTCATTATAAGTTTTTAAAGGGTGTTTGGGTTTCTTATTTATTAAGCGCGATTACTTATTTTTTTTAGGGGGTGTTTGTTTAAGCTTATATGTATTGATCTTTTGGTAGGGAAATTCTAGGTGTGGCTACTTGATGTTTCGGATGCAGGTTTAGTTGGCGGTGTTGTCATGGTGGCTGGTGTTGATAGGTCTGCTCTGAAATCACTTTGTGGGTGCCTGCAAAGCACAAAGCAGTAGTGTCAACTTAAGTAAGTTCTTGTGTAAAAAAATCTATAGTTATCCAAATGTAGAGGAACACTTTTAGTATGCAACACAAAATTTAAAAGAATTGAAGAGAAATTTTTAAGCAATAAGCATATACAACTATTTGTTTTATGCATGTCTCTGACCAACCTTTTACCTCTCCTAGCAGCGCGTCATGGACCATTGAGCTGGTCCAGTCGGTTGGCAGTTAACATAGCCGGCTAAGAAAATCTATTTTTGTTTCAATACATAATGAAAAGACGACATTCAAAAACTGGTTTATTCTTATACAACTATATAAAACTAACATGAGCTAAAACGTCCTAATGAAGTTGCCTGCAAACTAATCATAGTCTACGCCGGATATATTTATATCACAATAGACCAGCAGGCAAAACATTTTACAAAAAAGGTATTTCATGCAAACTTGTTGTTCATTCGTACTTTCGATGCTCCACTCGCACTTTATACTAAAAGTTTACCTCATCTAGACAAGATGTAAATAAGGTACTGCATTCTAAGGTAATTGTTTAATGATACTACATCTACGCCCCTTTCTTAAAAAAGGAAAAAGGTCATACTTTTTATCCCCTGATCACCCAAAACTAAAAAAAAATAATAAATTTACGTTGCATCTTAGAAGTAACCTTTTTTTGATAATCTGATCTCAATTTGCAAACGGCTAAAATAGTGGGGTAAAATATATTCAAAAGCATGATTGAAGAAAAAATATCACCTCTTCAACATCTCTTGGTCTTTTGATATCATGTTGCATCCTTCTTAAGTCACAACTTTTCCTTGGACCATATACTCAAAACATTTTGGCTACCATCATTGAATTGAGAAAAAAAAGTAAATTTAAATATTACATACAGAAGAAAGAAAGCATGAACATTATTGATGTTACTTATGTTAGATAGAGGTTATGTGCACGACGACCGAGTCTCTGTTGAGCTAGCGTTTCTAAATTGGTCTTCCTTTTCGGTTATAACCGAAAAAAGTTTAACCTACGTTTGTTGTCAGAAACAAAACCCGTAAGGCAACCATATAAGAAGAAACAAAACCCCCGAGCCCATCATTATGCAGCAAGTATTTTGTACACCACCTAATCCGCTCTATTGAATAATTAGGCAAATTGTATTTTGGGTTTATTTATCTTAATTTCAGTAATACACATAAGTTTACTTGAACTGCACATGTTTAACACGGGCGATGAGCTAGTTAGCACATAAATTTAAGTAGCAAGATAAATAAGAAAACTTACAAATTTAAAGATACTGAATTTAGAAGAAAAAAAACATTGAAGCTTTGAATGAATCAACCCTGCAAAAGTCAAAATGAATACTATCACTCGACCAGAAAAAACGTCACAAAATTTTTAAGAAAACTCGAAAATAAAAAATCCTACATATTATGGCAAAACCTAATTTCTAAATCGAAAAATGAATACCAAATTAACAAACCTCTTAAGACATGAAAATAAGCCAATCCAAACACCCCTAACAAAACCACAAAAGTATCAGCGAACCTCATGACCCTTTAAATTTATTGGAAAAAAAAACAAACTGAACCAATACCCTATATTTACCTTTCTTTTTGTTTTTGGACTTGTATATCCACCATCTCACATCCGAGTCAAACCAATACCCAGTTGGATAATCACATCGAGCCATAAAATACAAAAAATATCCTCTTCAGACGCCTTTCAATTTGTAATTACAAAAAACTAATCAATACCCGTGTTATGAAATCTCATCTTTATTACTCATGTTCCTCGAATCACCTTGCACTGCATGATGATAAAGCGAGATCGGATACCCGATCAAAACTAGATGTGTGATATGTATTATTTAATAGAATAAAAGTAGATCTGTGAGAGAGAGGGATAGTAGATATGTGATAGTATGTATTATTTGTGAGAGAGATCTTGACGAAGACATACCTGAGACCAGTTTTTCAAAGAAATAGACGGTGAGATCTGGTGTTTGGTGAAGGGGAGACATGGGCGCTGTTAATTTGAACGACTCATATTTGACTTGTCTCACAAAATAATATTGTTTTTTATTCCTATTTTCCAATTCCCTTGAATGAATAAGAGGGTAATTTCTATATTGTTTATTTGATGAAAGCCTTGCATATGCAATATTCAATATATCAGATTATGTTATTGCTTTATCAATAAAAGTAAATATATTGTAGATAAGCGTTAGAATGAACCCATCAAATAGAAGTACAATGGATAATACAAATGTGTATGCCACAAATGGTCAATTACAAGCAACACAAGTAACGAGACGATCAATATACTATGATGGATAATACAAATATGTATGCCACAAATGGTCAAAACATCCCTTAACTTATAAAAAGACGTTCACTTCTGCAACGCACGGGTATTGTTTTTATTAATTTTTAGATATGGCTCAAATTTTTGACGGATTTGATCATTACTATTTAATGGTTGACAAATGTCTAAAAAAATGATTTTTAAATGATGACGGTGTTCAATCATCAAATGTTCAACTTGTCAGTATATTTTTTCTTAAAAATTGAGTTGGTACAATTTCTAATAAAAAGTACTAATACAATTGATCACTGTTGAACACTTTCAGTTAGTTATTTAGCAAGATAATCAAACAAATGTTATTCTTGTCAGAAAAGACATATGTAAAACTGAAAATAATAAAAAAAATATATTTTAAAATGACACATAACAAGTATATAACGAGTTGAATGTATACCTAAATTTATTTTTTTACATAATTAAAACGTAAATTAAGAGAAGAGGTTTTAACCAAATTCATTTTTTTCCCTTTCTTAAATTTGTGTCTCCTTTTTGTATGTAAAAATATTGATTTAACAAAAAGTAAAAGTAGACATGTCTTTCAACTAGATTTACAAACGACTAGTTCGCCACCAACATAAATAAACTACCCCACTAACTATTGTACAACCACGCATGCAAAACTAACAATGCAAAGTGCAAACAATCAACAAACTAGAAAAACCGTACACTATTTCAACTTAAAGTTTTCCAAAAGATAAATGAACAGTCTAGCACCATCTCTATAGTCTAGTTATACTCTCTGCCCAAAATATATTGGGAACCTAAACACACCATCATCATTTCCAACTGCAAGCCGCCTCTTAATCTTCTTTTTAAAATTTAAAAACTTTATCTTTCTACACCAAATATATACACATTGAAAAAAAAGATTAAAAACTTGTGTTCTTAGAAAAAAACCACAAGTAACAATATGGGTGTACCATCTTTTTATCGTTGGCTTGCAAATAAGTATCCTAAAATAGTTGTTAATGCAGTTGAAAAAAGTTTAGATGATGAAGAAAACAGTTGTTTACCAAATCCAAATGGGATAGAGTTTGATAATCTTTATCTTGATATGAATGGAATTATCCACCCTTGTTTTCATCCTGAAAATGATGACGTACGTTTTTTTTTTCACTTATGCATGTCTTACTCATGAACAGTTTTTATGAAAAAAATTGTTAAATGGGACTTTGTGTTATTCTGTTTACAGGTAAATAATAGTCCAGTCACTTATGATGAAGTCTTTAAGAATATTTTTGAGTATATTGATAGACTCATGAATATTGCAAGGCCGAGAAAGTTGCTATACATGGCCATTGGTAAGTTACCTTCTATTTATGAATCATTTCATACTTAATAATTAAGTCTCTAATTTATACATGGCCATTGGTAAGTTACTAGCTTCATATATTTCTTGTGGGAATAATTAGAAGGTGAAATATGGTTTTGTGTGTTGATGCAGATGGAGTTGCACCACGAGCTAAAATGAATCAACAAAGAACAAGAAGATTTAGGAATGCTCAAGACCAAGAGACTCTTGTGAGCTTTTTCTTTATGCATGTTATTGATTTACCATAACAACTACGTGACTTTTACTATGCTTGTTAAATTGTGTAAATTTTCATCTATTTCTTTGTTTAACCAGTGAAACTAGTACCCTTTGCATTGCTCGGGTAGACTGTTTTTCGAACACATCACATGATTATAAAAGGGCAACTCATAATGTAGGATTAATCTTTCGGATATTAGTGAATGTTTAGGTTTCAAATATATAGATGAATTTGGTCTAAATCAAACTATAGTTGGGACCATCTATAGTTTAGGTTTCAAACGTTAATTGTGATGTTAATCGACTCCACCTCAGTCTATGGTTATGATTCTTTTGAATCAAATTTTTTTTTTTTTTTTTATAGATAGAAAACCCCGTAAGGTGTTATGTATTATTGATATGCATTTATAGGACAAGATACATGAAACCCTAATGGACCCTTGCCCTTGGGCCATTATTGTCTAATACTCCCCCGCAATCCGAGCGGTGAAATCACGAAAGCTCGGATTGGAGATTAACATAAACCATAAAACATTTAAAAATAAAAGAAAAAGAAAAACATAAACAGTAAAAAAAAATCATTAAACATAACCCATTGCTTCTTTAGACTTGTTTTGTTGAGATCCACACTTGATGGAGATAGTGACGGCTTATGATGATCGATTAGATTTTGATTATCAAGATAGATAGATTTGATTTTGAGAAGCGGCTCATGACGGCCGACAAGTAGGTTTGAAGATATATTTTGATAATAGAAGAGAGAAGTTTTGAGAAACGGCTCATGGCGGCCGACATTAAGATGATGGAGATGAGAGTTTGACGGGGTGGTAGAGAGACAATGAGGAAGCGGCTCATGGTGGCCGACTAGATCCACCTGTGCTCATGATACCATGTTAAAGATAGAAAACCCCGTCAGGTGTTATGTATTATTATTGATATGCATTTATAGGACAAGATACATGAAACCCTAATGGACCCTTGCCCACAACCGGGCTTGGGCCATTACTGTCTAATAAGTTTTTCCTTTTGTACATTTGACTGATATGAAACTAGTAAAATGAGAAAAAAGCGCTTACTTAAAAAATATTGAAGTCAACATTCTCAGTTATATTATATGTACAATTGATCATGTTACATGTACCGCTAGGCTTCCACATACAGGCCATTTGGTTATTTTACTTGTAAATAATAAGATGAAATCGTGGTTTATTCGCATTCTTGGATTTGTCATAGAAGTAGGAATCTTGTACCTAATTGGATAGACTGGACTGTTGATCCAATATCCTCTTGTATGAACTTATTGTAATTCCTTTCTATTGATTTGCTGTTAAAAAAAAAAACACTCGCGAAAATGAATGTTTGGGGTTATTTAAAGACAACTGACTCTACTAAATCAAAATGCAGCACAGTTCGAGGCACGTGTTTGTGAAAAACATGAAAGCTTGCAACATTATGCTTTTTTTGTAGTTGAAACACTCGAGCAGAAACCAAACAACAATTTATAACCCACATTGCAAATTAAACAATCACATATTAAACAATCACTACATGCATAAGTTCATGTCTGTTACTATCTTATTCATTTTAGTCTAAATGAATGTGTGTTTAGCGGAAGGAGGAACATAGACTGAGAAGACAATATGAAGTTGAAGGTAAAGATGTTCTGCCGAGTGAGGATTCAGAACTGTCGGATTCCAATGTAATCACTCCAGGAACTCAGTTTATGTATGAGTTGTCCAAACAACTTCAAAGTTATATCTGTTCGCGTATCGCAGGAAATCCAGCTTGGAAACAAATAAAGGTATGTATTGTGCACCTTGACTGATTCCATAGTTTGGTTATAGTATTCATCCCAATGGACATGTCTCCTGTTAATATTCAATAACTTCTAGGTAATTCTTTCGGATGCTAATGCCCCTGGTGAGGGAGAACATAAAATAATGTCGTTCATAAGGAGTCAACGCACGAGCACCGGTTACAATCCAGACACGAGCCATGTTTTGTATGGTCTGGTAAATAAATTATTTTCTCAGTATATATACGAGCCATGTTTTATTGGTGGTGTTAAATGGTCGACATTTGGTATAATTTTAATGGATCTTCGAATGGCGAATTAGTAAATTTAGTTAGAACCCTCTTATATTTTTTTAATAAAAGAATCTTTGAAGTTATGCCGTAACCTTTTGTTCTATATTTTTCATGTGCAGGATGCAGATCTTATCATGCTGGCTCTTGCCACCCATGAAATTCATTTTTCTATTTTGCGAGAGGTTACAAATTTAATTACTTCTATGTTCTTTGTTGGGTACATTCTCTAGTAGTTCTTCATGAATGTAAATCAATTTCTCTTGTCATCAGAATGTTTTTGCTGAAGACAAGGCACAAGTAACTAAGGCTTCCGTGTCATTTCTGGCTGGAGCATCCGAAGCCGAGGTTGTAAAATTTTCTGATTTTGTGATTTAAACTTTAGGTTTTTGTTATATGTTATTGAAAATGTTTTCCTTAAATATGCTTCTTTTTAGTGTGATCGTGACCGAGAATTGAAAGATACTCTGGAAAAGATGAGCAGCCTTGAAATTTCAAGTGTTAGTAAGTCAAAGTCTCTGGTGAAGAAGCCTTACCAGGTATGGTAACATGTGGAAAATAAATATGTGTTACTTTCTCAATTTTACGCTTGATTTGATTTGATCGTTTGCCATTGTTTCAGTTTCTTCATGTGTGGATACTGAGACAATATTTGAACCTTGATTTGGGAACGATGAATTTACCAGAGAAGTTTGAGCTGGATATTGATAGACTAATTGACGATTTTATCTTCATTTGTTTTTTTGCTGGGAATGATTTTTTACCGCACATGCCCACATTGGAAATTCATGAGGTTTGAAGCTTTTCATTATTTATCTATGTCTCGAGAAATCTTTAATGATAACAACTTAAAAGATGCAATATTTGATTGAAATATGCTACTGCATTCCAAATTTAATGTTGCAAACTTGCAATGTTTTAAGAGACATCACAACTTAAATAAATAACTTAATGATTTTTGGCCAGGGTGCTATGGACCTTTTAATTCATGTATACAAGGAAGAGTTCAAGAACCTTGGAGGTCATCTTATTGATGTCCAAAAGGTTAGTGTGTAATGCATCATTTGTTTTCCCGACAGCAAGAGCGTTGTTTTTTTATAAACTCCAATCTAGTAGCTAGTATTTATTTAAGATAGAAACTTGGCAGACTTGAGATTCTTGTATTTCTTAAGCTTCTTTGACAATTCCATAACTAGTTGATAGGTTGTTTTTATTTGGAAAATCTAAGGTTTTAAAAAATTGGAACAGGTAAACGATAAGAAAAGAGGTTACATTAAATTTAAAAGGGTCGAAAAGTTCATCCTTGCTGTAGGAGCATATGAAGATAAAATCTTCAAGAAGAGATCAGCCATCCGTGATAGTATATTAAGACGCATACTTTCAAACCACCATGAAGCGGTATGTTTAGAATGAATTTATGCGATTAGACACATCTTTTGTTGTTTTGCTTTTATATGTTTTATAATTAAGATGTAAATTCCATGTTTCCAAGATTCAAATTGACGGTTATATGTCAAGTGATTGATTAAGCTTTTCAAAAATGTTGCTAAATTTCTTACAAGGAGCTTGTGTGGTTGTGTCCCAAGTATTTTTATGTCACAGTTATTTCTATTTTATAATATCACTTGCAAATTCTTGCATTTATATGTTGATATTCATTATTCGTTTGTCTAGGGAGATAATGAAGAAGAGGAATTGTTTCCTGTGATAAGTGCATGTAACAAGAAGGGGCCAGCCACGTGCTCTGATGTTGCATTTCCAAGCAGCAGCAGTTCTCAAGAGCACGATGTGCAGGTAGGTATCCCATATTGTTGGGCATTGCTTTCTTTCTCTATGTTTTGTTTCTCTTTTATTACGTTATATATTTATGCATATATGTGTCATGACATTTGTTTTTCTTTTTATCTCAGATTCTTGATAACACAAAACTGTTGAAGGAACAGATGAGAACCTACACTCGTAAGACATCGGATCTATTCAAGAATGGTCTTGTAACAGATATGGTATTGATCCTTATTGGAGACATTGAAATTTATGCTGGCTGTAGTTAACCATGGCTTACGCCTGTTTTAAATAAAATTTGTTAGGTAAAATTTGGTTCTCCTGGATGGAAAAAACGGTATTATGAAAAAAAGTTTGGTGCCGAAACAGATGAGGATGTGGAGCAAACGAGGAAGAAAGTGGTATGTATATACGCTAATAGAATGCAACATAAATTCTCAAAAACAGCAAATGATCCGTCCAATATATATTGTGCATTTATTCACATCTTTGATGTTTCACATGTATTTTGTTGTTTCCAAATATTTCGTTTGTGCGGATCTAGATTTCTTACTTTTTTGTAGGTCGAAAAATACACTGAGGGGTTGTGTTGGGTACTGTTGTACTATTTTTCAGGTGTTCCATCATGGACTTGGTGAGTCATGTTATATTGGTTAAGTTGAAGTTTATATATCTTCATGTTCTTGACTACTAAACACTTCTCTAAATATGCCAAATCTATTCTCTACAGGTTTTTTCCATATCACTATGGGCCATTTGCATCGGATATGAAAGGGTTATCAAGTACAAGAGTGGTATTTCAAAAAGGATTGCCATTTAAACCATTTGATCAGCTCCTGGCTGTTCTCCCTCCAAGGAGGTAAGTTACTGGAATTCTTTATCGGATAATGTTTTCACGTATTTTGTTTTTGTTCATGGCACGTTTTGTATTCAGCTAATCTGTATATGCAGTGCACATGCACTCCCTGCTTCTTATCAATCGCTCATGACGGATAATGAATCATCAATTATTGATTTCTATCCAGACGGTGAGCTTTATTTATACTTGCCGTTGTTAAATATCTTTGAAAAACAATTAATTATGTTTATATCCTTCCATTCATATTCAGATTTTGATATCGACGTAGAGGGGAAAAGATTTCTATGGCAGGTTAGAGGCTGATCATCGTTAAATTAGTTGTTTCTATAGTTGGAAGTGACTCTGGATTGTTTCTAGGAACATTTTTTATATAGCTGGATAATAACCTTTTGGTGATTTGTTAATAATATTAAAGGGTATCTGCAAGCTGCCTTTCATTCACGAAGAGCACCTGCTTTCTGCAACAAAGAAGATCGAGAAGGAACTTGATGCAAGACCATACTATCATCCATTATACTTCTGATCTTGACTCAATTATATTATGTTATAATGCTGCTTATACTAATCAGGAAGAGGAAGCTAAAAGAAATGGGGAAAATGTTGATCAGTTATTTGTACATTCTTCTGAGAGTTTTGCTTCGAGAATCATCTTGGCCCTCAATGATAATGGTGTTAGTGATCAGAATAGCTCGATCAAGATTGATACAGGCTTAAGGTTGTATTTCACTTATTAAGGTTTGGTTATTTTTGTGGATTGTTTCTCTAATGGATATGTTTTATGTTGTTTTCAATTCAGTGGAGACATAACAGGTTTTGTCCGCCCTAATCTAGAGTCCAAGAAAGATCATGGCTCCAGTGGACTTGCAAGCGATATAAATGTTTTGTGAGAACTTGTTCTTTAGTTCTTTTCCAGATTCATCATTATCGTTGTTTCGTTTTTATTTATGTATATAGTTTTATTTTGCAGATGTGTATATTTTGATTCACCGTGTTTATCAGTGAATATCCCCCGTCTGCTTGAAGGAACAACAATCCCTGAAACAGTATGCTATCTTGGTTATTTATCTCGAGTCAAACGTGATTTAAAATAACCAGAGGTTGACTGATATTTAATGCAACTTTTCCTTTGATTATATAGGTTGTCACTGAATCGGACATTGATATACAACAGCTGTGGCATGAGAACCAGGGCTACCCTAGCAGGAACCGGTCTGTTGATCTAACTTCATCTCCATTTTCACTCTTTTGATGATCTTGTTAATAACATCTTTGTAATATATCGGTTTGCAGATATAGCCAATTTCGGGGAGCTACACGGGGTTCCAGTGCTGCCTTCAGACCTTCGTGTCCTGGAGTTATCATTAGAGGAGCAGGAAATGGATGGAGTCCAAGGGGTAGAGGCCGAGTTCCCAACCACTTCCTTGATAATCAAAACAATCCACAAAAGAATGGTCATGGTGATGGGAACAGTGGTTACTACCAATCGAGATGGACAGGGGGCTCAGCTGAATATGCGACAAGGGCCAATACCACAAATAGTCGTGTCATGTACGGGATGACTGACTCTCGTTCAAGCACTTATGGGCATGATGGACGTGGTGCAGGTGCACATGGAAACGGTAACAGGGGTTACTACCATCCAACATGGACGGGCGCATCTGATGGTCATGTCTGGTCTGTTAAGACTGACTTGGGTTCCAACACAAACGTCCGAGATGGTCATGCTTATGGCCGGGGTGGTTCACAGGGAAACTTGAACCGTGGTTACAACCCTTCGAGATGGACAGGCCCAGCTTACGGCAATGTCCTGTCTACGAACAGGGAGACAGGTTCCGGCAGTAATCAAACAGTGTGGCAGCGTGGTGGCCGACCTAGGAATGCTCCTAGGGACAGCAACAATGGCAGGTGGTAAAAAAGAAAAGGAACAGAGAGAGAACATTCGGACATGATGTCTAGTTGGAAGTAACATATTTATTTAGCGTCTATGAACTACAACAATCTTTTGGGAAGGTAATGTGTATAGTTTCTTTTGCTTGTTGTAGAAGGGCTTGTATCCGAGTCCATGGTGCCAACAAAGGCTAATCATACTGGCATATATTTTGATTCGGACTGTTTATGTATTGATTGGCTTTTTGTTTATGGAGGAAATGAATCATGCACATGGCTCATAACAAGCACAAACTGATTTTATCAACTCCAAAGAACATGTTATTTGATTTGTGTTTGCACATTCTCAAAGGTACAATTTCATTATTCTCATCAATGGCTTCTTTCTAAACTTAACTCCAGTTAACTACCTCGGTGCATGCGGGTATTTTCATTGTTTCCGATCGCCCATCTCGCGTACTTTTCGTTCATGCTAAATTTATTCCCGAAAGCATTTTCTCACCCGACACTTTTCCCTTCACCTTTTGTTTATGCGAAATGCGTCCTGAAGCCGTTTTCTCGTAAAAAAAAACATGATCGTTCCGTTCTGACACAATTTCAAGGCCGTAATTTTCACGACCTTTAAAAATACTGAAACGTTGAATCCACCAAGGGTCAGAAGGCCTATTGGTAAATAAATACTGTACTTTTCTTGGTAAAAAAACAACCTTGCAAAAGCTTAAAGTAGCACAGAGATTTTTTTTAGCATTATTACCAATAATAGTATAGATTAAAATATTTACCTTTTTAAGCTTGTTTCCGATTTTGTATGTTTGAGCCCGGTTGGACCCAAGCCCGATCTTCATCGGTAACCGACCCCCTCACCCTATAAAATGAGGTGAGGGGGTGATGCTCAATCATACCGCATCTTCTATTCTTTCCTGTAATCGATCGTATGTTTAATAAAGAATTCGTTCGATTAACTTTGTAGTGTGTTGTCTTCTGGGTTTTGTCTATTGCATCTCTGCGATCATCTATAAGGATCTAGGGTTCCGCGTTCGATCTTCAGGGTTGTTGGGTTATCGATTCCAACAAGTGGTATCAGAGCTACGGTTAATCGTTGCTCTCGAAGATCGGTGCTAGATCAGTGAAGAGTCGTGAAGAAAAAGGGTTCGAGGTTTTATCGATTAGTTTTTCTGAGTTGCAGGTTGTAGGCGGAGAAGACAAAGGTTGCTTTGTATACTGAAGATAAGAAACTAAGAAAGGCTAATTGGTTGCTTTTGTTAGTCACGTGACAAAAGAAAAAGAAAGGGTTTTTTATATTCAATCTTGTTTTTTTTTTTGTTGAAGTATATTAAGCATTACAAAGGTTGACGACTAAATTGGCTTTCGTCAAACGGGTCTCGATATATATTTATATATCGACTTCAGGTATCGTCTTTTAAGGTTTTTAAAAGTCGACTAAAATCGAAGGTTCTTATTGCGGGTTCTTGTGGTTCAAGTTTGATCGTGGTTTGCTTGGGTTTTCAAGTGTACGATCGGGTTTTGCTTGTTCGTGATCGAGGTTTAGGGTTATTCTAATTAAATCGATCTGCAAGAAGGTTATTTACGCAACAAGGGTGAAAGAATATGTCGTCGATAGCGAAGTTTGACGTCGAAAAATTCGACAGGTCTAATGACTTCGGGTTGTGGCGTGTGAAGATGCGGTGTCTATTAATTCAACATGGTTGGGAGGCTGCGTTAGATCCATTCCCAAATACCATGACGGACGCTGATAAGACTGCGACGTTAAAGACGGAAGTCTATAAAAAAACACACAGTGCCTTACTCTTGTGCTTGGATAACAAGGTGTTGAGGGAAGTCAACAAAGAAAATTCTGTTGCGGGTGTTTGGTTAAAGTTAGAAACTTTGTATATGACAAAGTCTTTAGCCAACAAGTTGTACTTGAAGAAGAAGCTGTTCACTTTCTACATGCATTTAGGTAAGAAATTATCTGAACATATAGATGAGTTTAATAAGTTGATCGGTGACTTGGCGAACATAGACGTTGAAATTGATGACGAAGATCAGACACTCATGTTACTTACATCATTACCGTCCTCGTATGATAACTTTGTGGAGACATTACTTTATGGAAGGGAGTCGCTCACTTTGGAAGATGTCTTGTCTACCCTCAATTCACGGGAGTTGAAGAAGAGGACAGATGCATATTGTTGTCTACAGAAGTTCTCTAAATACCAACGAAAATAAAAACTAAACTAACCCACATGTTATTTAATCGCGTATCATTATTAAAAGAGCTATCAAGTTTGTGGCAGAATGAGCACTTCAATTTACGGATTATATTACAGATTATAAGATTCAAAGATTTTCCTATTTATATCGAAAAAAAGTTATACGCATTATCCTTCTAAATAATGTCATTTTTACCTCTAGTTATGCACCCCTACTACACGCACAATTTTTGCAATCATATCCAAATTTATGAAAACAAAATATGCAGCGGCCTCGTTCAACTGGTATTACTCCAGTCATATACAATGATGTCGAGCATAGCCAAAACCTGCCAAGTAAGAAAAATATGATTTAAGTGATTTTTACTTGGGATCGTGGGAAACAGCATGCTGCTTGTATATAGTTATTAAGTTACATGGAAATGAACAGAGATCTAAAAGAAAGAACTGTATTAGAAAAGATACTATCAGTTTGAACACAAAACGTAGTAGACCCGATGATAGGGTCACTAATTTAGTTAATCTATTTTCTCATGTCCATCATGCTTCTAATTAAGCATTTCTTATTTCATTATAGGTGATACGAAAGGAGGATCCATGTGATGTGAATAATAGAGATGCACATAGGCAACACTTTTGAGTTTTAATGCTAATGGTATACCTATGGCACCTTCACCAGGTAACCAATTTATCGCAAAACTGATATCGTTCAGGGAACATGGTTCATAATTTCAAACTTCAAGCTATTAGCTTATTTCGAGCTAAAGGACATATTTCTCCCTATGGCTATGCTACGTTTTACCTTATTAGAAAATGCCCAAGTATGTAGTAAAATGTTATAATTATCAAATTTTCAAATCGACGGTTAACAGCTCTTTAGCATTTTCACCAAAAAAAATGAAGATTGTTCTGGTGAAAATGATAAAGAGTCGTTTGGATAACCTATTTTTGCAACCCTTTTAGTGTCTTAATATGTTATTAAGGGTTTTATGTTTCTATGTACATATATGCGATATGCCTAATTAATAAAATACACAATATACATGTAAGAGTTTCATTCCTGGTAGCTGGTAGCTGATGTTTGATAAACCCAACACATCCTCTGAACAACGGCTCATGAATTACAACCCTTGAACCACCGCTCATGAATTACAACCCCTGAACCACAGGCCTTGAACCGCACAACCTGAACCATAAAGGAGAACACATAAATCATGGTGACCAAGTTAGATACCAAATTAACTAAATTCAAATGTTCGAGTTCGGTTGGTTTACCGGTTTGAGTAGTTAACAAAATCGGTAATCCAAACACCCATTGTTCTCACAATACCTATGTCCACCCTCCCACGTAAAAGCGATTTTTATGAGTTCCATTCATAAGTTTCACGCCATCTAACAATGAGCTTTTGGGTTATCTGTACATAGTCATCAGTTTAGACTAAAGTTGCAGCAACTACATATAAAATTTTGCAACTTCCAGCCCATTCGGCCTATCTATAATATATATACGTAATAATAGATATTAAGATAAAAAAACGCACAGTTCGTAGACACACCATCACATTAATACTTATTAAGTGTTAATTAAACCATGTTTCATGAACATAACATGTCATAATGAAAAATGAACGACCAAACATAACGGAATTGTATAAACCTGAAAATGTAGGATCGTAGCCTTTACTAATCTTATATTATGAAAGAACTCATAGGTAATCTCCACCCTTGTACTTTTGTTTACATTTCTGCACATGCCAACAAAGTTACTACATGCTTGAACAAATAACGCACGTGAACCACGAATACAACTTTGTCTCAACCAACAACGTCAACAAACTTGAATATAAAAGAACCACCCCACATATATCACAAACTATATAAAGTAACAAACTAATAAAAGACATTCAAAAAAATTTCAAGAGCCGACTTACCAATCTTTAGCTACTCTCATTCTCCCGCACCATTCTCTTACAACGTACCAGGCGCCTAAATTAAGAAAAAAAAATTACTGTACGTATTAACTTTATAAAACAACAACCACAACAAGGTCTTACTTTTACCTTTTTTAATGTCACTTTTTTACTTGTTTATATACAATATTTTAGTCATTTTGTAAGCCGACTTATGGGTTATTTGGATTTGGGCTTATATTTCAGCTCACTTTTTAGTGGCTTATTTCGAAAATTTTCAGCTTACATAAAGAACTTATATAAGCCAAAAAGTTTCAAAATAAGCCACAAAGACGAGAGCTTATGAAACATAAAACCAAAACCAAATAAGCCTATAAGCTGGTTGTATAAGCGAGGAACAAACACCCCCAAAGTGTAAAACCTTGGCCTTTTACACATAATAAAAACTGATATCCATGACATATTTTAAAATCAACCGATTAACATTAGTGTTATTGTTATGAGAGCAGAAACTATGTCTAAATAATTTCTCATTCATTATAAGTTTTTAAAGGGTGTTTGGGTTTCTTATTTATTAAGCGCGATTACTTATTTTTTTTAGGGGGTGTTTGTTTAAGCTTATATGTATTGATCTTTTGGTAGGGAAATTCTAGGTGTGGCTACTTGATGTTTCGGATGCAGGTTTAGTTGGCGGTGTTGTCATGGTGGCTGGTGTTGATAGGTCTGCTCTGAAATCACTTTGTGGGTGCCTGCAAAGCACAAAGCAGTAGTGTCAACTTAAGTAAGTTCTTGTGTAAAAAAATCTATAGTTATCCAAATGTAGAGGAACACTTTTAGTATGCAACACAAAATTTAAAAGAATTGAAGAGAAATTTTTAAGCAATAAGCATATACAACTATTTGTTTTATGCATGTCTCTGACCAACCTTTTACCTCTCCTAGCAGCGCGTCATGGACCATTGAGCTGGTCCAGTCGGTTGGCAGTTAACATAGCCGGCTAAGAAAATCTATTTTTGTTTCAATACATAATGAAAAGACGACATTCAAAAACTGGTTTATTCTTATACAACTATATAAAACTAACATGAGCTAAAACGTCCTAATGAAGTTGCCTGCAAACTAATCATAGTCTACGCCGGATATATTTATATCACAATAGACCAGCAGGCAAAACATTTTACAAAAAAGGTATTTCATGCAAACTTGTTGTTCATTCGTACTTTCGATGCTCCACTCGCACTTTATACTAAAAGTTTACCTCATCTAGACAAGATGTAAATAAGGTACTGCATTCTAAGGTAATTGTTTAATGATACTACATCTACGCCCCTTTCTTAAAAAAGGAAAAAGGTCATACTTTTTATCCCCTGATCACCCAAAAACTAAAAAAAAATAATAAATTTACGTTGCATCTTAGAAGTAACCTTTTTTTGATAATCTGATCTCAATTTGCAAACGGCTAAAATAGTGGGGTAAAATATATTCAAAAGCATGATTGAAGAAAAAATATCACCTCTTCAACATCTCTTGGTCTTTTGATATCATGTTGCATCCTTCTTAAGTCACAACTTTTCCTTGGACCATATACTCAAAACATTTTGGCTACCATCATTGAATTGAGAAAAAAAAGTAAATTTAAATATTACATACAGAAGAAAGAAAGCATGAACATTATTGATGTTACTTATGTTAGATACAGGTTATGTGCACGACGACCGAGTCTCTGTTGAGCTAGCGTTTCTAAATTGGTCTTCCTTTTCGGTTATAACCGAAAAAAGTTTAACCTACGTTTGTTGTCAGAAACAAAACCCGTAAGGCAACCATATAAGAAGAAACAAAACCCCCGAGCCCATCATTATGCAGCAAGTATTTTGTACACCACCTAATCCGCTCTATTGAATAATTAGGCAAATTGTATTTTGGGTTTATTTATCTTAATTTCAGTAATACACATAAGTTTACTTGAACTGCACATGTTTAACACGGGCGATGAGCTAGTTAGCACATAAATTTAAGTAGCAAGATAAATAAGAAAACTTACAAATTTAAAGATACTGAATTTAGAAGAAAAAAAACATTGAAGCTTGGAATGAATCAACCCTGCAAAAGTCAAAATGAATACTATCACTCGACCAGAAAAAACGTCACAAAATTTTTAAGAAAACTCGAAAATAAAAAATCCTACATATTATGGCAAAACCTAATTTCTAAATCGAAAAATGAATACCAAATTAACAAACCTCTTAAGACATGAAAATAAGCCAATCCAAACACCCCTAACAAAACCACAAAAGTATCAGCGAACCTCATGACCCTTTAAAATTTATTGGAAAAAAAAACAAACTGAACCAATACCCTATATTTACCTTTCTTTTTGTTTTTGGACTTGTATATCCACCATCTCACATCCGAGTCAAACCAATACCCAGTTGGATAATCACATCGAGCCATAAAATACAAAAAATATCCTCTTCAGACGCCTTTCAATTTGTAATTACAAAAAACTAATCAATACCCGTGTTATGAAATCTCATCTTTATTACTCATGTTCCTCGAATCACCTTGCACTGCATGATGATAAAGCGAGATCGGATACCCGATCAAAACTAGATGTGTGATATGTATTATTTAATAGAATAAAAGTAGATCTGTGAGAGAGAGGGATAGTAGATATGTGATAGTATGTATTATTTGTGAGAGAGATCTTGACGAAGACATACCTGAGACCAGTTTTTCAAAGAAATAGACGGTGAGATCTGGTGTTTGGTGAAGGGGAGACATAGGCGCTGTTAATTTGAACGACTCATATTTGACTTGTCTCACAAAATAATATTGTTTTTTATTCCTATTTTCCAATTCCCTTGAATGAATAAGAGGGTAATTTCTATATTGTTTATTTGATGAAAGCCTTGCATATGCAATATTCAATATATCAGATTATGTTATTGCTTTATCAATAAAAGTAAATATATTGTAGATAAGCGTTAGAATGAACCCATCAAATAGAAGTACTATGGATAATACAAATGTGTATGCCACAAATGGTCAATTACAAGCAACACAAGTAACGAGACGATCAATATACTATGATGGATAATACAAATATGTATGCCACAAATGGTCAAAACATCCCTTAACTTATAAAAAGACGTTCACTTCTGCAACGCACGGGTATTGATTTTATTAATTTTTAGATATGGCTCAAATTTTTGACGGATTTGATCATTACTATTTAATGGTTGACAAATGTCTAAAAAAATGATTTTTAAATGATGACGGTGTTCAATCATCAAATGTTCAACTTGTCAGTATATTTTTTCTTAAAAATTGAGTTGGTACAATTTCTAATAAAAAGTACTAATACAATTGATCACTTACTGGTTGAACACTTTCAGTTAGTTACTCCCTCCGTCCCATAATTATTGTCCATCTTTCTATTTTGGGTTGTCCCAAAATTATTGTCCAATACTTAAAATAGATAGGAAACTTTGATAAATTTACTATATTATCCTTGATTAAAATTATTATTACAAAAATTAAAGAAGAACTAATTAATTAGTTAAGGGTAAAACTGTCATTATGCTAAAAAGTAAGAGAGAGAAATCTGTAATAAATGTACTTTTCTTAAACTGTATGATTCTTGTCTGGTGACAATAATTTTGGGACGGATGGAGTATTTAGCAAGATAATCAAACAAATGTTATTCTTGTCAGAAAAGACATATGTAAAACTGAAAATAATAAAAAAAATATATTTTAAAATGACACATAACAAGTATATAACGAGTTGAATGTATACCTAAATTTATTTTTTTACATAATTAAAACGTAAATTAAGAGAAGAGGTTTTAACCAAATTCATTTTTTTCCCTTTCTTAAATTTGTGTCTCCTTTTTGTATGTAAAAATATTGATTTAACAAAAAGTAAAAGTAGACATGTCTTTCAACTAGATTTACAAACGACTAGTTCGCCACCAACATAAATAAACTACCCCACTAACTATTGTACAACCACGCATGCAAAACTAACAATGCAAAGTGCAAACAATCAACAAACTAGAAAAACCGTACACTATTTCAACTTAAAGTTTTCCAAAAGATAAATGAACAGTCTAGCACCATCTCTATAGTCTAGTTATACTCTCTGCCCAAAATATATTGGGAACCTAAACACACCATCATCATTTCCAACTGCAAGCCGCCTCTTAATCTTCTTTTTAAAATTTAAAAACTTTATCTTTCTACACCAAATATATACACATTGAAAAAAAAGATTAAAAACTTGTGTTCTTAGAAAAAAACCACAAGTAACAATATGGGTGTACCATCTTTTTATCGTTGGCTTGCAAATAAGTATCCTAAAATAGTTGTTAATGCAGTTGAAAAAAGTTTAGATGATGAAGAAAACAGTTGTTTACCAAATCCAAATGGGATAGAGTTTGATAATCTTTATCTTGATATGAATGGAATTATCCACCCTTGTTTTCATCCTGAAAATGATGACGTACGTTTTTTTTTTCACTTATGCATGTCTTACTCATGAACAGTTTTTATGAAAAAAATTGTTAAATGGGACTTTGTGTTATTCTGTTTACAGGTAAATAATAGTCCAGTCACTTATGATGAAGTCTTTAAGAATATTTTTGAGTATATTGATAGACTCATGAATATTGCAAGGCCGAGAAAGTTGCTATACATGGCCATTGGTAAGTTACCTTCTATTTATGAATCATTTCATACTTAATAATTAAGTCTCTAATTTATACATGGCCATTGGTAAGTTACTAGCTTCATATATTTCTTGTGGGAATAATTAGAAGGTGAAATATGGTTTTGTGTGTTGATGCAGATGGAGTTGCACCACGAGCTAAAATGAATCAACAAAGAACAAGAAGATTTAGGAATGCTCAAGACCAAGAGACTCTTGTGAGCTTTTTCTTTATGCATGTTATTGATTTACCATAACAACTACGTGACTTTTACTATGCTTGTTAAATTGTGTAAATTTTCATCTATTTCTTTGTTTAACCAGTGAAACTAGTACCCTTTGCATTGCTCGGGTAGACTGTTTTTCGAACACATCACATGATTATAAAAGGGCAACTCATAATGTAGGATTAATCTTTCGGATATTAGTGAATGTTTAGGTTTCAAATATATAGATGAATTTGGTCTAAATCAAACTATAGTTGGGACCATCTATAGTTTAGGTTTCAAACGTTAATTGTGATGTTAATCGACTCCACCTCAGTCTATGGTTATGATTCTTTTGAATCAATTTTTTTTTTTTTTTTTTTATAGATAGAAAACCCCGTAAGGTGTTATGTATTATTGATATGCATTTATAGGACAAGATACATGAAACCCTAATGGACCCTTGCCCTTGGGCCATTATTGTCTAATACTCCCCGCAATCCGAGCGGTGAAATCACGAAAGCTCGGATTGGAGATTTAACATAAACCATAAAACATTTAAAAATAAAAGAAAAAGAAAAACATAAACAGTAAAAAAAAATCATTAAACATAACCCATTGCTTCTTTAGACTTGTTTTGTTGAGATCCACACTTGATGGAGATAGTGACGGCTTATGATGATCGATTAGATTTTGATTATCAAGATAGATAGATTTGATTTTGAGAAGCGGCTCATGACGGCCGACAAGTAGGTTTGAAGATATATTTTGATAATAGAAGAGAGAAGTTTTGAGAAACGGCTCATGGCGGCCGACATTAAGATGATGGAGATGAGAGTTTGACGGGGTGGTAGAGAGACAATGAGGAAGCGGCTCATGGTGGCCGACTAGATCCACCTGTGCTCATGATACCATGTTAAAGATAGAAAACCCCGTCAGGTGTTATGTATTATTATTGATATGCATTTATAGGACAAGATACATGAAACCCTAATGGACCCTTGCCCACAACCGGGCTTGGGCCATTACTGTCTAATAAATTTTTCCTTTTGTACATTTGACTGATATGAAACTAGTAAAATGAGAAAAAAGCGCTTACTTAAAAAATATTGAAGTCAACATTCTCAGTTATATTATATGTACAATTGATCATGTTACATGTACCGCTAGGCTTCCACATACAGGCCATTTGGTTATTTTACTTGTAAATAATAAGATGAAATCGTGGTTTATTCGCATTCTTGGATTTGTCATAGAAGTAGGAATCTTGTACCTAATTGGATAGACTGGACTGTGTAACCTTCTTAAGTTCAGCTTATCAATTAAGCAAGAACTTAACAACACAATTAAGCTAGTATAAGCTGTAATAAGCTAACACACAACTTAAATGGTCAAATGATTTGTTATTGAACGATTGGGGTGTTTCACACAGTTACATGAGAGAGAAAGAAATTACATCAAAAGCTAAGAAATGATAAAATGAAAGGAACAAGTATTTATAGGAAGGAGGGAGGGAAAATAGGAAAAGTAGTTTGAATGGTTGTTGGCTTTTCACATGTGAACATATAACACTCCATGCCCCTTAAAAACATCCTTGTCCTCAAGGATCTAGCTGAAAATCTGGAAACCGCGTCACAATGTCTTCCAACTTCTCCCAAGTGGCATCTTCTTCAGTAGCATTAGACCAATGGATTAACCCAAACACAACCATGCGATTATTTTGCTTGACTATCCTCCTCTCCAACAGTTTAAGAGGAGTAGCAGCCAAAAGTCCCTCAGCATCACACTCTGGAAAAACTCCCATAGCAGCTGTCTCAACATAGCATGGTTTCAACTGAGAAACATGAAAAACTGGATGAACTTTAGCACTAGGAGGTAGCTGCAACTTGTATGCCACTTGGCCAATTTTCTCTACCACTTGGAAAGGACCAAAAAACTTGGAAGAAAGCTTGTGTTGCCTGCCTTGCCTCATAGAGAGTTGCCTGTAAGGTTGAAGCTTCAAATAGACCCAATCATTCAACTCAAACTTCCTATCAGACCTTTTCTTGTCAGCTTGGATCTTCATCCTATCTTGTGCTTTCTTCAAGTTAAATTTAAGCATTTGCACTGCTTGTTCCCTTGCAATGAGAGTTCTATCCACAGCTTCCACTGGGCTGTCCTTTGCCATGTAAGGAATGTGCAGGGGTGGTGTTTGGCCATACACCACCTCATAAGGAGTGGTATCCAGAACAGTGTGATAGTTGGTATTATACCAATACTCAGCCAAAGGAATCCATTTGACCCAATCCTTTGGAGTCTCTCCTGTCATACACCTCAAATAAGTTTCCAAACATTTGTTGACAATTTCTGTTTGGCCATCTGTCTGAGGGTGGTAGGCAGTAGACATCTTAAGCTTTACTTGTAATAATTTGAACAAAGATTTCCAAAACAAACTCATAAAAATCTTGTCCCTGTCACTAACAATAGTCTTTGGCAACCCATGGAGTTTATACACATTATCCAAAAAGAGTTGAGCCACCTGCAAGGCTGTGTATGGATGGTTAATAGGCAAGAAATGAGCATACTTAGACAACCTATCCACCACCACTAATAAAGCTGTCTTTCCTTGAGACATTGGCAAAGATTCAATAAAATCCATGGAAATGTCCTGCCAAATCTTATCTGGAATAGGCAATGGTTGAAGCAGACCTGGATAGGCAGCCAAATCGCTTTTATTTCTCTGGCAATTGTCACAGTTTCTGACCCATTGTTTGACCATCTTCCGTAAGCCTTTCCAATAGAAATAAGTAGCAAGCCTCTTAGTAGTGGCTTGCACACCAGAATGACCACCAATAGCAGAACCATGGAAGTGACCCACCAACTTATTTCTAAGATCCACATCTTTCCCCACTACCCATTTACCTTTTCTGGTTAACTGGTCATTTTGCCACACATATTTGCTGTTATTAAGAGTTTGAGCCTTCAAACCCTCCACAATGGCCTGCAATTGAGGATCACTAGACCAGGAAACCACCACATCATTCATAAGTTCATTAGATGTACCAGCTAATAGGCTAAAGAGGGCTCCTTGTTTCTCTATCCTGGACAAGGCATCAGCAACAACATTATCTGAACCCTTCTTATACTCAATGCTATAATCAAAACCAAGTAATTTGGGCAACCACTTAGACTGAAATGGAGTGGTAATCCTCTGGTCAAGTACATACTTCAAGCTAAAATGATCAGTCCTAATTTTAAAGTGTCTATCAAGTAGGTAACCCCTCCACTTTTGCAAAGCTAGGACCACAGCTAGCAATTCTTTTTCATAAGTAGAAAGGGATTGATGCCTTGGAGCCAAAGTCTTGCTCAAATAAGCTATAGGATGACCCTTCTGTTGCAATACTGCACCAATGCCATATCCTGAAGCATCTGTTTCAATGACAAATTCTTCATCAAAATTTGGTAAAGCCAATACAGGAGATTGAACCATAGCTTGTTGCAACTTTCCAAATGCTTCCTGAGCTTGGGGACCCCACTGAAAAGCATTCTTCTTTAATAATAAAGTGAGTGGCTGACTGATACTGGCATAATTTTGAATAAACCTTCTATAATAACCTGTGAGACCCAAGAACCCTCTTAGTTGCTTTAAAGTTGTGGGAACAGGCCATTCCAGCATAGCTTTGATCTTACTTGAGTCAGTAGATACCCCATTTGCAGAAATAACATGGCCTAAGTATTCAACCTGTGTTGTCCCAAACACACACTTAGACTGTTTTGCAAACAAAGTATTCTCCCTCATTAGTTGAAGAACCATTCTTAAGTGAGCAAGATGATCATCCATAGAGGAACTATATACCAAGATATCATCAAAGAAAACTAAGGTGAATTTCCTCAAAAAAGGCTTAAACACAGAATTCATGAGAGCTTGAAAAGTAGAGGGAGCATTAGTCAAGCCAAAAGGCATGACTACAAACTCATAATGGCCTTCATGAGACTTGAAGGCAGTCTTGTAAATATCCTCTGCACACATTCTTATCTAATGATATCCTGACCTTAGATCCAATTTAGAGAAGAACACTGCTCCATGAAGCTCATCTATAAGTTCCTCTATAACTGGTATGGGAAACTTATCTTTGACTGTACTCTTGTTCAATTGCCTATAATCAATGCACATTCTCCAAGAGCCATCTTTCTTTTTAACCATGACAATAGGGGAAGAAAAAGGACTATTACTAGGCCTAATTACCCCTGAATCCAACAATTCTCTAATCATAGCTTCAATAGCATCCTTCTGAGTAGGAGGATACCTATAAGGCCTAACATTGATGGACACATTTTCCTCTCTCAGTGGAATCTTGTGATCAAAAGATCTTTTTGGAGGAAGATCTTTAGGTAGCTCAAATACATCAGCAAACTCCACCAATAACTCTTGTAATTGTGTACTAGTAGCTTGACCATTGTTGCATTGCATTAAATTCAAACTAGCAGACTGGGGATGACAACACATGGATGAAATGGTAACTTGTGCAGACTGTGATACTAACTTGTTCATCTGTTTGCCACTTAACCAAGCTAATTCTGACTTATGGGTACCTCTAAGTGTCACCTTCTGGCCTTGGTATTGAAATCTCATGGTCAAGTCTTTAAAATTCCACTGAATTGTTCCAAGAGTGGCCAACCATTGGATTCCCAGTACCATCTCACATCCTCCCAAAGGCAAAAGCATAACATCTGTCTCAAACATTACCCCTTGAATCTTCCACTGAAAGGCCTTCACCATATATTGACTCACTAACTTAGACCCTCCAGCCACAGAAACTTCCAAAGGGCAAGTAGCTCTAATCTGACATCCCAACCTTTTGGCCATATGCAAATCCAAAAAATTATGTGTACTGCCTGAGTCCATCAAAATATGTAGGATTTGTTTCAAGACAAATCATTTCAATCTCATTGTGTTGTAGGCAAGGACTCCAGACAAAGCATTTAGAGATATATGAGGTGTAGTCTGAGGGTCTGACTCAGTAATCTCATAAGAAATCATGTCATGCTCATCATCTTCACCCTCCAAACACTCCTCTACCCCAATACCTCTAAAGATTTGGCCCTCACATTTATGACCAGGCATATACTTCTTATCACAATAGAAACATTCATTCCTAGACCTTTTTTCATCATATTCTTTTTGACTTAACAACCTTCTCTGGCCATTTCCCATCACAGGCTTACTTTTGGTTACAGTTTGAGTGGTAGGTGCAGGTAAAGTCAAAGTAGGACTCCTAGCAGGGTATGCGACATTTCTAGACACAAATGAACTTGACTTAGGTGTAGGAAGGACAGGGGTATACCTCTGCTTGAGTAATGACTGAGCAGTTTCCTGTAAGTTTGACAAACTGAATGCATCTGCAAGAGTCCTTGGTCTAAACATTCTAACATTTGTCTCCATGGTTGGTGGAAGACCGGAAAGATAAATGCTAATAGATTGTGCCTCTGTGATATCAACTTGAGTCAAAAGTACCTCAAACTCAGACTGATATTGCTTCATAGTAGTTTTGTACTTAAGTTTGGTGAGTTCCGCCATGGGATCTTCACTTGCATCCCCAAACCTTCTGAGAATGGCAGCTTCATAGACCTCCCACACCACATTAGCATGATTTCTCATATACTGTAAATGCCAAGCCAAAGCTGAATCATAGAGATGAACAGACACTATCTTAAGCTTATCCTCCTCACTCACATCATCAATAGCAAAAAACTGTTTCACCCTATACAACCATCCTTTGACATCATCACCATAAAACTTCGGAAAATCCATCTTAGTCAACCTGCTAAACCTGCTAGTACCTTCTCCATGTCGGTTATGAGCAGGTGTTGCAGTGGCCAGAATCAACTGATTTATACTACTATTCATTGCCTCAATTTGTTCCTTAAGGGGATTAACAATAGAAGTGATCTGATTCGTAACCCAATTCCTAGTAGATTCATCAACTGGAATCTCTATAGCATTATTTCTAGTATTCACCATTGTAACTAACTAACAACTTGTAACTAACTTTGACCGACAAATTTTTTGACCAAATAACAAACTTTGACCAAAAACAAGACTGTTATCAAATCCTAATGTTACACCAAACGGAGCAGAAATCACTACACAGGACGTATTTTGGAGATGAACAGAAATAAACGTATTTGAGATATGGACAGATGATCTAGATTGATCAGAATTGATGTGGTGTAGTGATTTGATCTTAAGATCAGAAGGTTGTTTGGTGTAACTAACGTAACAGATTTGTAACAGGATGTAATCTCGTAACTAACTCCAACAACCTCACCGGTTTCACAACTAACTCACCAGAATTGTAACTAACTTTTTCCAAGGACAGAAAAACCGATAACAATGGCGGAACAAGGTCGCAAGACGTTGCTCTGATACCAAATGTAACCTTCTTAAGTTCAGCTTATCAATTAAGCAAGAACTTAACAACACAATTAAGCTAGTATAAGCTGTAATAAGCTAACACACAACTTAAATGGTCAAATGATTTGTTATTGAACGATTGGGGTGTTTCACACAGTTACATGAGAGAGAAAGAAATTACATCAAAAGCTAAGAAATGATAAAATGAAAGGAACAAGTATTTATAGGAAGGAGGGAGGGAAAATAGGAAAAGTAGTTTGAATGGTTGTTGGCTTTTCACATGTGAACATATAACAGACTGTTGATCCAATATCCTCTTGTATGAACTTATTGTAATTCCTTTCTATTGATTTGCTGTTAAAAAAAAACACTCGCGAAAATGAATGTTTGGGGTTATTTAAAGACAACTGACTCTACTAAATCAAAATGCAGCACAGTTCGAGGCACGTGTTTGTGAAAAACATGAAAGCTTGCAACATTATGCTTTTTTTGTAGTTGAAACACTCGAGCAGAAACCAAACAACAATTTATAACCCACATTGCAAATTAAACAATCACATATTAAACAATCACTACATGCATAAGTTCATGTCTGTTACTATCTTATTCATTTTAGTCTAAATGAATGTGTGTTTAGCGGAAGGAGGAACATAGACTGAGAAGACAATATGAAGTTGAAGGTAAAGATGTTCTGCCGAGTGAGGATTCAGAACTGTCGGATTCCAATGTAATCACTCCAGGAACTCAGTTTATGTATGAGTTGTCCAAACAACTTCAAAGTTATATCTGTTCGCGTATCGCAGGAAATCCAGCTTGGAAACAAATAAAGGTATGTATTGTGCACCTTGACTGATTCCATAGTTTGGTTATAGTATTCATCCCAATGGACATGTCTCCTGTTAATATTCAATAACTTCTAGGTAATTCTTTCGGATGCTAATGCCCCTGGTGAGGGAGAACATAAAATAATGTCGTTCATAAGGAGTCAACGCACGAGCACCGGTTACAATCCAGACACGAGCCATGTTTTGTATGGTCTGGTAAATAAATTATTTTCTCAGTATATATACGAGCCATGTTTTATTGGTGGTGTTAAATGGTCGACATTTGGTATAATTTTAATGGATCTTCGAATGGCGAATTAGTAAATTTAGTTAGAACCCTCTTATATTTTTTTAATAAAAGAATCTTTGAAGTTATGCCGTAACCTTTTGTTCTATATTTTTCATGTGCAGGATGCAGATCTTATCATGCTGGCTCTTGCCACCCATGAAATTCATTTTTCTATTTTGCGAGAGGTTACAAATTTAATTACTTCTATGTTCTTTGTTGGGTACATTCTCTAGTAGTTCTTCATGAATGTAAATCAATTTCTCTTGTCATCAGAATGTTTTTGCTGAAGACAAGGCACAAGTAACTAAGGCTTCCGTGTCATTTCTGGCTGGAGCATCCGAAGCCGAGGTTGTAAAATTTTCTGATTTTGTGATTTAAACTTTAGGTTTTTGTTATATGTTATTGAAAATGTTTTCCTTAAATATGCTTCTTTTTAGTGTGATCGTGACCGAGAATTGAAAGATACTCTGGAAAAGATGAGCAGCCTTGAAATTTCAAGTGTTAGTAAGTCAAAGTCTCTGGTGAAGAAGCCTTACCAGGTATGGTAACATGTGGAAAATAAATATGTGTTACTTTCTCAATTTTACGCTTGATTTGATTTGATCGTTTGCCATTGTTTCAGTTTCTTCATGTGTGGATACTGAGACAATATTTGAACCTTGATTTGGGAACGATGAATTTACCAGAGAAGTTTGAGCTGGATATTGATAGACTAATTGACGATTTTATCTTCATTTGTTTTTTTGCTGGGAATGATTTTTTACCGCACATGCCCACATTGGAAATTCATGAGGTTTGAAGCTTTTCATTATTTATCTATGTCTCGAGAAATCTTTAATGATAACAACTTAAAAGATGCAATATTTGATTGAAATATGCTACTGCATTCCAAATTTAATGTTGCAAACTTGCAATGTTTTAAGAGACATCACAACTTAAATAAATAACTTAATGATTTTTGGCCAGGGTGCTATGGACCTTTTAATTCATGTATACAAGGAAGAGTTCAAGAACCTTGGAGGTCATCTTATTGATGTCCAAAAGGTTAGTGTGTAATGCATCATTTGTTTTCCCGACAGCAAGAGCGTTGTTTTTTTATAAACTCCAATCTAGTAGCTAGTATTTATTTAAGATAGAAACTTGGCAGACTTGAGATTCTTGTATTTCTTAAGCTTCTTTGACAATTCCATAACTAGTTGATAGGTTGTTTTTATTTGGAAAATCTAAGGTTTTAAAAAATTGGAACAGGTAAACGATAAGAAAAGAGGTTACATTAAATTTAAAAGGGTCGAAAAGTTCATCCTTGCTGTAGGAGCATATGAAGATAAAATCTTCAAGAAGAGATCAGCCATCCGTGATAGTATATTAAGACGCATACTTTCAAACCACCATGAAGCGGTATGTTTAGAATGAATTTATGCGATTAGACACATCTTTTGTTGTTTTGCTTTTATATGTTTTATAATTAAGATGTAAATTCCATGTTTCCAAGATTCAAATTGACGGTTATATGTCAAGTGATTGATTAAGCTTTTCAAAAATGTTGCTAAATTTCTTACAAGGAGCTTGTGTGGTTGTGTCCCAAGTATTTTTATGTCACAGTTATTTCTATTTTATAATATCACTTGCAAATTCTTGCATTTATATGTTGATATTCATTATTCGTTTGTCTAGGGAGATAATGAAGAAGAGGAATTGTTTCCTGTGATAAGTGCATGTAACAAGAAGGGGCCAGCCACGTGCTCTGATGTTGCATTTCCAAGCAGCAGCAGTTCTCAAGAGCACGATGTGCAGGTAGGTATCCCATATTGTTGGGCATTGCTTTCTTTCTCTATGTTTTGTTTCTCTTTTATTACGTTATATATTTATGCATATATGTGTCATGACATTTGTTTTTCTTTTTATCTCAGATTCTTGATAACACAAAACTGTTGAAGGAACAGATGAGAACCTACACTCGTAAGACATCGGATCTATTCAAGAATGGTCTTGTAACAGATATGGTATTGATCCTTATTGGAGACATTGAAATTTATGCTGGCTGTAGTTAACCATGGCTTACGCCTGTTTTAAATAAAATTTGTTAGGTAAAATTTGGTTCTCCTGGATGGAAAAAACGGTATTATGAAAAAAAGTTTGGTGCCGAAACAGATGAGGATGTGGAGCAAACGAGGAAGAAAGTGGTATGTATATACGCTAATAGAATGCAACATAAATTCTCAAAAACAGCAAATGATCCGTCCAATATATATTGTGCATTTATTCACATCTTTGATGTTTCACATGTATTTTGTTGTTTCCAAATATTTCGTTTGTGCGGATCTAGAT
Source organism: Glebionis coronaria (assembly GCA_025667525.1). NCBI lineage: Eukaryota > Viridiplantae > Streptophyta > Magnoliopsida > Asterales > Asteraceae > Glebionis > Glebionis coronaria. The sequence goes on along the minus strand of CM046878.1, from coordinate 163,008,300 downwards.
TTCTTACTTTTTTGTAGGTCGAAAAATACACTGAGGGGTTGTGTTGGGTACTGTTGTACTATTTTTCAGGTGTTCCATCATGGACTTGGTGAGTCATGTTATATTGGTTAAGTTGAAGTTTATATATCTTCATGTTCTTGACTACTAAACACTTCTCTAAATATGCCAAATCTATTCTCTACAGGTTTTTTCCATATCACTATGGGCCATTTGCATCGGATATGAAAGGGTTATCAAGTACAAGAGTGGTATTTCAAAAAGGATTGCCATTTAAACCATTTGATCAGCTCCTGGCTGTTCTCCCTCCAAGGAGGTAAGTTACTGGAATTCTTTATCGGATAATGTTTTCACGTATTTTGTTTTTGTTCATGGCACGTTTTGTATTCAGCTAATCTGTATATGCAGTGCACATGCACTCCCTGCTTCTTATCAATCGCTCATGACGGATAATGAATCATCAATTATTGATTTCTATCCAGACGGTGAGCTTTATTTATACTTGCCGTTGTTAAATATCTTTGAAAAACAATTAATTATGTTTATATCCTTCCATTCATATTCAGATTTTGATATCGACGTAGAGGGGAAAAGATTTCTATGGCAGGTTAGAGGCTGATCATCGTTAAATTAGTTGTTTCTATAGTTGGAAGTGACTCTGGATTGTTTCTAGGAACATTTTTTATATAGCTGGATAATAACCTTTTGGTGATTTGTTAATAATATTAAAGGGTATCTGCAAGCTGCCTTTCATTCACGAAGAGCACCTGCTTTCTGCAACAAAGAAGATCGAGAAGGAACTTGATGTAAGACCATACTATCATCCATTATACTTCTGATCTTGACTCAATTATATTATGTTATAATGCTGCTTATACTAATCAGGAAGAGGAAGCTAAAAGAAATGGGGAAAATGTTGATCAGTTATTTGTACATTCTTCTGAGAGTTTTGCTTCGAGAATCATCTTGGCCCTCAATGATAATGGTGTTAGTGATCAGAATAGCTCGATCAAGATTGATACAGGCTTAAGGTTGTATTTCACTTATTAAGGTTTGGTTATTTTTGTGGATTGTTTCTCTAATGGATATGTTTTATGTTGTTTTCAATTCAGTGGAGACATAACAGGTTTTGTCCGCCCTAATCTAGAGTCCAAGAAAGATCATGGCTCCAGTGGACTTGCAAGCGATATAAATGTTTTGTGAGAACTTGTTCTTTAGTTCTTTTCCAGATTCATCATTATCGTTGTTTCGTTTTTATTTATGTATATAGTTTTATTTTGCAGATGTGTATATTTTGATTCACCGTGTTTATCAGTGAATATCCCCCGTCTGCTTGAAGGAACAACAATCCCTGAAACAGTATGCTATCTTGGTTATTTATCTCGAGTCAAACGTGATTTAAAATAACCAGAGGTTGACTGATATTTAATGCAACTTTTCCTTTGATTATATAGGTTGTCACTGAATCGGACATTGATATACAACAGCTGTGGCATGAGAACCAGGGCTACCCTAGCAGGAACCGGTCTGTTGATCTAACTTCATCTCCATTTTCACTCTTTTGATGATCTTGTTAATAACATCTTTGTAATATATCGGTTTGCAGATATAGCCAATTTCGGGGAGCTACACGGGGTTCCAGTGCTGCCTTCAGACCTTCGTGTCCTGGAGTTATCATTAGAGGAGCAGGAAATGGATGGAGTCCAAGGGGTAGAGGCCGAGTTCCCAACCACTTCCTTGATAATCAAAACAATCCACAAAAGAATGGTCATGGTGATGGGAACAGTGGTTACTACCAATCGAGATGGACAGGGGGCTCAGCTGAATATGCGACAAGGGCCAATACCACAAATAGTCGTGTCATGTACGGGATGACTGACTCTCGTTCAAGCACTTATGGGCATGATGGACGTGGTGCAGGTGCACATGGAAACGGTAACAGGGGTTACTACCATCCAACATGGACGGGCGCATCTGATGGTCATGTCTGGTCTGTTAAGACTGACTTGGGTTCCAACACAAACGTCCGAGATGGTCATGCTTATGGCCGGGGTGGTTCACAGGGAAACTTGAACCGTGGTTACAACCCTTCGAGATGGACAGGCCCAGCTTACGGCAATGTCCTGTCTACGAACAGGGAGACAGGTTCCGGCAGTAATCAAACAGTGTGGCAGCGTGGTGGCCGACCTAGGAATGCTCCTAGGGACAGCAACAATGGCAGGTGGTAAAAAAGAAAAGGAACAGAGAGAGAACATTCGGACATGATGTCTAGTTGGAAGTAACATATTTATTTAGCGTCTATGAACTACAACAATCTTTTGGGAAGGTAATGTGTATAGTTTCTTTTGCTTGTTGTAGAAGGGCTTGTATCCGAGTCCATGGTGCCAACAAAGGCTAATCATACTGGCATATATTTTGATTCGGACTGTTTATGTATTGATTGGCTTTTTGTTTATGGAGGAAATGAATCATGCACATGGCTCATAACAAGCACAAACTGATTTTATCAACTCCAAAGAACATGTTATTTGATTTGTGTTTGCACATTCTCAAAGGTACAATTTCATTATTCTCATCAATGGCTTCTTTCTAAACTTAACTCCAGTTAACTACCTCGGTGCATGCGGGTATTTTCATTGTTTCCGATCGCCCATCTCGCGTACTTTTCGTTCATGCTAAATTTATTCCCGAAAGCATTTTCTCACCCGACACTTTTCCCTTCACCTTTTGTTTATGCGAAATGCGTCCTGAAGCCGTTTTCTCGTAAAAAAAACATGATCGTTCCGTTCTGACACAATTTCAAGGCCGTAATTTTCACGACCTTTAAAAATACTGAAACGTTGAATCCACCAAGGGTCAGAAGGCCTATTGGTAAATAAATACTGTACTTTTCTTGGTAAAAAAACAACCTTGCAAAAGCTTAAAGTAGCACAGAGATTTTTTTTAGCATTATTACCAATAATAGTATAGATTAAAATATTTACCTTTTTAAGCTTGTTTCCGATTTTGTATGTTTGAGCCCGGTTGGACCCAAGCCCGATCTTCATCGGTAACCGACCCCCTCACCCTATAAAATGAGGCGAGGGGGTGATGCTCAATCATATCGCATCTTCTATTCTTTCCTGTAATCGATCGTATGTTTAATAAAGAATTCGTTCGATTAACTTTGTAGTGTGTTGTCTTCTGGGTTTTGTCTATTGCATCTCTGCGATCATCTATAAGGATCTAGGGTTCCGCGTTCGATCTTCAGGGTTGTTGGGTTATCGATTCCAACAAGTGGTATCAGAGCTACGGTTAATCGTTGCTCTCGAAGATCGGTGCTAGATCAGTGAAGAGTCGTGAAGAAAAAGGGTTCGAGGTTTTATCGATTAGTTTTTCTGAGTTGCAGGTTGTAGGCGGAGAAGACAAAGGTTGCTTTGTATACTGAAGATAAGAAACTAAGAAAGGCTAATTGGTTGCTTTTGTTAGTCACGTGACAAAAGAAAAAGAAAGGGTTTTTTATATTCAATCTTGTTTTTTTTTTGTTGAAGTATATTAAGCATTACAAAGGTTGACGACTAAATTGGTTTTCGTCAAACGGGTCTCGATATATATTTATATATCGACTTCAGGTATCGTCTTTTAAGGTTTTTAAAAGTCGACTAAAATCGAAGGTTCTTATTGCGGGTTCTTGTGGTTCAAGTTTGATCGTGGTTTGCTTGGGTTTTCAAGTGTACGATCGGGTTTTGCTTGTTCGTGATCGAGGTTTAGGGTTATTCTAATTAAATCGATCTGCAAGAAGGTTATTTACGCAACAAGGGTGAAAGAATATGTCGTCGATAGCGAAGTTTGACGTCGAAAAATTCGACAGGTCTAATGACTTCGGGTTGTGGCGTGTGAAGATGCGGTGTCTATTAATTCAACATGGTTGGGAGGCTGCGTTAGATCCATTCCCAAATACCATGACGGACGCTGATAAGACTGCGGCGTTGAAGACGGAAGTCTATAAAAAAGCACACAGTGCCTTACTCTTGTGCTTGGATAACAAGGTGTTGAGGGAAGTCAACAAAGAAAATTCTGTTGCGGGTGTTTGGTTAAAGTTAGAAACTTTGTATATGACAAAGTCTTTAGCCAACAAGTTGTACTTGAAGAAGAAGCTGTTCACTTTCTACATGCATTTAGGTAAGAAATTATCTGAACATATAGATGAGTTTAATAAGTTGATCGGTGACTTGGCGAACATAGACGTTGAAATTGATGACGAAGATCAGACACTCATGTTACTTACATCATTACCGTCCTCGTATGATAACTTTGTGGAGACATTACTTTATGGAAGGGAGTCGCTCACTTTGGAAGATGTCTTGTCTACCCTCAATTCACGGGAGTTGAAGAAGAGGACAGATGCAAAGGATGATGGTGATGGGTTATTTGTAAGGGGGAGGTCGGAGCATCGGGGTAATCAAGGACGTGGTAGTTCGCGATCAAAGTCAAAAGGTAAAGGAACTTATAAACAGAAGTGTTACATATGCTATTCTGAGGATCACCTTAAGAAAGACTGTCCAAAATGGAACACGAAGAAATCAACTGGCTTTGTCAACAAGAATGCAAAACAGGACGCTGGGACGTAAGGGTTATGACAATGGTGATTTGTTGATGGCGGTGAGTGAGGAAAGGTTCTTAGAGTGGATCATGGACTCTGGTGGTTCCTATCACATGACGCCTAGGAGGGACTTCTTGTTTGATTTTAAGGAGCTTGATGGAGGTATGGTTTTGCTCGGTGATAATAGAGCATGTGCCATCAAGGGGACAGGGAAGGTGAGAGTACAAATGAAAGATGGTTCAAGTTTTGTGCTTGAGAATGTGCGTTACATTCCCGAGTTGAAAAGAAATTTGTTATCTTTGGGCACTCTGGATCGAGAGGGCTATACCGTGAAGTTGCAGAATGGAAGAGTAAAGGTGATTAAGGGTTCTTTGATGGTTTTGTCAGGAACTTTGAAGGAAAATTGTGTGTACTCCTTGGATGGTGGCTGAATCAAGTGAAGCTAGTGTCGGTATAGAAGAAAAGGAAAGTCTTGCGCAGGTGTGGCATAAACGCCTGGGTCAAATTAGTGAAGCAGGCTTGAATGAACTCAAAAGAAGAGAGGTGCTGGGGAAGGAAGGTCTAGGTAAGCTCGAATTCTGTGAAAATTGTGTTCTTGGAAAATCGACCAAGGTGAGTTTTGGTCGAGGTCAGCACACAACAGAGGGAGTTATAGACTATGTACATGCGGATCTCTGGGGTCCTTCTCGGGTGGAATCGATGAGTGGTTGTCGTTACTTCTTATCGGTTGTTGATGATTATTCGAGGAGGGTTTGGGTTTATTTTCTTAGACACAAGAGTGAGGCGTTCAACAAGTTCAAGGAGTGGAAGCAGTTGGTAGAAAACCAGACAGGTAGAAGACTGAAGAAACTTCGAACGGATAATGGTTTGGAGTTTTGTAATCAGGAGTTTAATAACTTGTGCAAGGAGAGCGGGGTAGCAAGACATTTGACGGTTGCTGGAACTCCGCAACAGAATGGTCTAGCTGAACGAATGAACAGGACGCTCTTGGACAAGGTCAGGTGTTTACTGATTCATTCTGGGCTGAAGCAACGGTGACGGCAGCATATCTGATCAATAGGTCTCCATCTAAAGCATTGGAGAAGAAGACACCTATGGATTTATGGTCAGGACATCCGGCGAATTACGAGATGTTGAAGATATTTGGTTGCGTTGCTTATTCACACGTGAGTCAGGGGAAGCTCAAGCCTAGAGATATAAAATGCATATTCCTGGGGTATCCTGAGGGTGTGAAGGGATACAGATTATGGAGGTTGGATGATGTTAAACCGAAGATAATCATAAGCAGGGATGTGGTCTTTAATGAGAGCCTTATGTATAAGGATACTCTCAAGGGTGCTGGTGCTGCAGATTCTGGGAAGGAAATTGAGTTTGAGGTGGAACTTCAAGGCAGTCGGGTCGAACCAACCGTGGATCCTCATACTGGGGTAAATCCAGGGAATGAATATGAGGATCAAGTTGAAGATGCAGTAGAAGCAATGCCTCAACAACAGAATCTGGACAACTATGTTCTGGTGCGTGATAGAGCTAAGAGAACAACTACTAAACCTGCAAGGTATAGGAATGAAGGTAATGTATCATTGTCTAGATCATCAGGGTCTAGGGAAGATGATGATATTATGGCTTATGCGTTTGCTATTGCTGAGGAAGAAGATACACATGAACCAATCACATTCCAGGAGGCGATTAATTCATCTGAAAGGGATGAGTGGGTTCGTGCTATGGAGGAAGAGATGAGTTCTTTAAAGAAGAATCATACTTGGGAGCTGGTCGATCAACCACGTGGTCAGAAGCTGGTAAGCTGCAAGTGGTTGTATAAGATTAAAGAAGGGATTGAAGGCGTTCAGAAACCAAAGTATAAAGCAAGGCTGGTAGCTCGGGGTTTCACACAACGAGCATGGATTGACTATAATGAGGTATTCTCACCGTGGTTCGACATACATCTATTAGGGTGATTCTCTCATTAACTGCTTGTGAAGATTACGAGTTGGAACAACTTGATGTGAAGACGGCGTTTTTGCATGGTAATCTTGAAGAAACCATTTATATGAGGCAGCCGCTTGGTGTTAAAGAAGGAACGGGCAACAAGGTTTGTTTGTTGAAGAAATCCCTTTATGGTCTTAAGCAGTCTCCAAGGCAGTGGTACAAACGGTTTGATGTGTATATGGTCAGCAATGGGTTTAGCCGTAGCAACTATGATAGTTGTGTTTACTTCAAGGAGTTTGCACCAGGTATGTACATATATCTACTGCTGTATGTAGATGATATGTTGATTGCTTGTAAAAGCAAGTCTGAGATCGAATATACCAAGGGACTGCTGCGGAAAGAGTTTGATATGAAGGAACTTGGTCCAGCTAGGAAGATACTTGGTATGGAGATTGTCAGGGATAGGGGTAACCGAACCCTGAAGGTGTCTCAGTCGGGATATGTGCGGAAAATTCTGAATAACTACAAAGTGGATAATGGCAGGTCGGTCTCTGTGCCATTGGGAGCACACTTCAAGGTATCTTTGAAGGATTGTCCGTCGGGTGACTGGGATGTGGAAAGAATGAGTAAGGTCCCATATGCGAATGCTGTAGGTAGTTTAATGTACTTGATGGTTTGCACTAGACCGGATATTGCGTATGCTGTTAGCATTGTAAGCAGGTATTTGGCGAATCCAGGTAAAAATCACTAGGAAGCGGTGAAGTGGATTTTTGAAGTACTTGAAGGGCACTGCTGATGTAGGTCTAGTGTATGGTAGAGATCAAGGGAAGCACGTAGATGTTGACGGTTTCGTGGATAGCGATTATGCTAAAGACCCTGACAAGGATAGGTCGATAACCGGGTACGTGTTTATGGTACATGGCTGTGTTGTGAGTTGGAAAGCAACTCTGCAGCATGTTGTTGCATTATCTACTACAGAGGCGGAGTATATGGCGCTTACGGAAGCTGTTAAGGAAAGCATTTGGCTTAAAGGTCTACTAATCGAGCTGGGAATAAACCTAAGGTCAGTGGTTGTGAATTGTGATAATCAAGGGGCAATTCATCTCTCAAGAAATGCTATGTTTCATGAGAGGACGAAGCATATCAACGTGAGGTATCACTTCATCAGGGAGATTGTGGAATCTAAAGAGATTGAAGTGGCAAAGACAGGCACGGAGGATAATGCAGCTGACGTGTTTACAAAGGTGGTTCTAGGTCCGAAGTTCAAGTATTGCATGGGGGTACTTGGTGTCGGGGTTAACTAGTATTGGTACTAAGGTGGAAATTGTTAGCATTATTACCAATAATAGTATAGATTAAGATATTTACCTTTTTAAGCTTGTTTCCGATTTTGTATGTTTGAGCCCGGTTGGACCCAAGCCCGATCTTCATCGGTAACCGACCCCCTCACCCTATAAAAGGAGGTGAGGGGGTGATGCTCAATCATACCGGATCTTCTATTCTTTCCTGTAATCGATCATATGTTTAATAAAGAATTCGTTCGATTAACTTTGTAGTGTGTTGTCTTCTGGGTTTTGTCTATTGCATCTCTGCGATCATCTTTAAGGATCTAGGGTTCCGCGTTCGATCTTCAGGGTTGTTGGGTTATCGATTCCAACAATTTTTATAACAATTTGGGCATGTTCTTACCTTCTTATAGAACACGAATATTTGGAAAATTTGGTCAATCGGCTGCTTTGAACTCATGATATAGAGTAGGAAAATGATATTTCTTCCTACAAAAACCTCCTACACACGAGATCTTGACAAGTGGAGAATTGAAGGTTTAGATTTGGAGAGATAATAAGTGGAGAAAATGTATATTATATTAGTGTGAGTGTAGGAAGATAAGTAGGATGATTTGGTAGGAGGATATAGCAATGCTCTATAGAGTATCATTCTTAAACAAGGACCATCAAAATTGTGTTCTGATAAAGTATCTAGCCAAATAACATTGTTCATCTCGAACATACCAATAATTGAGTCCTATTAATACATTGGAAGTATTGCTCAACTAACAACCAGAATCACAATAACAAGAATGTAATTCGAGATTGAAAGAAGAATGATTTGTTATGGAATTATTGAGGAAAGTTTACAATACAAAGAGAAAGGAAATCCAAAGCTAAAATGTAAAATGGACAATATCTGGTATTTATAGATGTAAGGTAATGAGTAAAAAGGGCGGGAAAAGTAGTTGGAGACTGTTAAGGGTGTTTGGCTGTGTCACATATTGAGTATGTGACAATCCATTCTCCTTAAAAGCTTCCTTGTCCTCAAGGATCAATCACAATGTCTGGAAAACGTTTGATAATGTCAGACAACAGCTCCCAAGTAGCATCTTCTATGCCTCCATTACTCCATTGGATCAAACCAAACACTATAGCACCAAAGACCTCTTGGTCCATCGGTATGTGAGTGGCCCTCTAACCTAAAGGTTGTTGGTTCAAGTCTCGGTGGAGACATGTGAGATATAATTTGTGAGATAGTGTGAGTTGTAAAAAATTGTCGTTCTAAAAAAAAATAATAAAAAAATAAAAAAATAAAAAAATCCAAACACTACAGCTCTATTTCCTTGTTTTGCAATCCTCCTTTCTAACAACTTGAATGGAGTAGCAGCTATCATGCCTTCATTATCACATTGGGGAAACTGACCCATCACCTTATCTTCTGAATAACAAGCTTTGAGCTGTGACACATGGAAAACAGGATGGATCATAACATAACTTGGTAGCTGTAGTTTGTAGGCCACTGCTCCAATCTTCTCAATGACTTGAAAAGGGCCAAAAAACTTTGCTGAAAACTTGTTTTGCTTCCCCTGTCTTATTGACAATTGTCTATAAGGCTGGAGTTTCAAGTAGACCCAATCTCCTTCTTTGAATTCTCTTTCAGACCTTTTCCTATCAGCTTGTGACTTCATTCTATCTAGAGCCTTTTTGAGATTGAACTTGAGTAATTGAATTGTCTACTCCCTAGCTTGTAGAGTTCTATCCACAGACTCCACATTACTATCTCTAGCCACAGAATATGCAAAGGTGGAGCCTGTCCATAGACCACTTCATAAGGTGTAGACTTAAGGGATGAATGAAAATTGGTGTTATACCAATATTCAGCTAAAGGTAACCACTTGACCCAATCCTTTGGTTTCTCTCCAGTCATACACCTCAAATACCCTTCCAAACATATATTAACCACCTCTGCTTGTCCATCAGTTTGGGGATGATATGTTGTGGACATTTTGAGCTGTACTTGGAGCTTTTCAAATAAGGATTTCCAAAACAGGCTCGTGAATATCTTGTCTCTGTCATTCACAATTGACTTAGGTAATCCATGTAACTTGTAGATGTGCTCCAAGAACAACTGAGCCACTTGTGGAGCTGTATAAGGATGAGATAGTGGTATAAAATGTGCTTGTTTAGACAATCTGTCTACCACCACCAAAATAGCAGACTTCCCTTGTGACAGAGGTAAGGAATCAATGAAATCTATAGAAATTTCTTGCCAAATTCTGCTAGGGATTGACAAAGGTTGAAGAAGACCTGGATAAGCAGCCAAATCTGACTTATTTCTCTGACAAACATCACATTTCCTTACCCATTGTTTCACCGTTTTCCTCAACCCTTTCCAATAGAAGAAAGTAGCAAGTCTTTTTGTGGTAGCATAAACTCCTGAATGCCCACCTATAGCAGAATCATGAAAATGAGCTATCAACATATTTCTTAAAGTGTCATCTTTACCAACCACCCATTTTCCATTCCTTAGCAATTGACCATTCACCCATTCATATTTGTTCCTAGTCAAGGTTTTGTTTACCAAGCTTGTAACCATCTTTTGTAAGTTGTCATCACTTGTCCAGGTAGATATGACCTTATCCATCAACTCATTAGAGACTCCAGAGGTCAACAAACTAAATAACTCAGCTGGTCTTAACTCAGCTGGTCTTTCAACCCTAGATAAGGCATCAGCTACTACATTGTCTTTACCTTTCTTGTACTCTATTTCATAGTCAAAACCCAACAACTTTGGTAACCATTTAGACTGGAAGGGAGTAGAAATTCTTTGGTCAAGCATGTATTTCAGGCTGAAATGGTCTGTTTTGATCTTAAAATGTCTATCCAATAGGTATCCTCTCCATTTCTGCAAAGCCATTACCACAACCAAAAGCTCTTTTTTATATGCAGATAAGGATTGGTGTTTGGTTGCTAAGGTTTTACTCAAATAAGCAATTGGATGACCTTGCTGCAGTAACACAGCTCCAATGCCCACCCTGAGGCATCTGTTTCAATAACAAACTCTTCATTAAAGTTGGGCAATGCTAAGACTGGAGACTTCAGCATAGCTTCCTTGAGGTTCTCAAAGGCTGTTTGGGCTTGCAAGCTCCACTGAAATGCATTCTTCTTGAGCAATGCAGTTAGAGGTTGACTAATAAGAGCATATCTTTTTATAAACCTTCATAACCTGTCAACCCTAAGAAACCTCTGAGTTGTTTGATATTGGTGGGAACAGGCCAATCCTTCATTGCCTGAATTTTGCTAGGGTCTGTTTCCACCCCTCCACCAGTGATCACATGCCCCAGATACTCCACTCTGCTTGTCCCAAACACACACTTGCTTCTTTTAGCAAATAAAGTATTGCTTCTCATGGCTTGCAAAACCAATCTCAGATGTTGTACATGTTCTGCCATTGAAGGACTATACACCAGAATATCATCAAAGAATACCAATGTGAACATCCTCAAAAAGGGTTTAAAGACACAGTTCATAAGAGCTTGAAAGGTTGAAGGAGCATTTGTTAAGCCAAAAGGCATGACTACAAACTCATAGTGACCCTCATGAGATTTGAAAGCAGTCTTGTATATGTCTTTTTCCTTCATTCTAATCTGATGGTACCCTGATCTCAAATCTAACTTTGAAAACACTTGAGCAGCCTGAAGTTCATCAATTAACTCTTCTATGACCGGAATTTGGAACTTGTCTTTGATAGTAGACTTGTTTAACTATCTCTAATCTATGCACATCCTCCAAGAACCATATTCCTTTTTAACCATAACTATTGGTGAAGAGAAGGGACTGTGACTTGGTCTAATTACCCCAGCATCAAGTAATTCCTTCACCATAGACTCAATAACATCTTTTTGAGCAGGTGGATATCTATAGGGTCTTATGTTCACACTGACATCTTCTCCTTTAAGAGGTATATGATGATCAAAACTTCTCTGAGGAGGTAATGCCTTGGGTTCTTCAAACACATCTGCATACTCTTTTAACAAGTCTTGCAATTCCTCATTTTCTTTCAACTCACAACCATTTGTCCCCTGCATTAAGTGTAATGCAGCAGATGCAGGTACACAACAAATGGTAGTTAAGCAAGCAACATTTCTATTGTTTTGATAAGGAACTGCCTTATAGTTAACCAAGACAACTCAGACTGGTTGGTTCCCCTCAAAATAATCTTTCTTCCCTGAAACAAGAATTGCATGTGCAAGGTTTTGAAGTTCCACTGGATAGTCCCCAAAGTAGACAGCCATTGAATCCCCAAAATCAGCTCACAACCTCCCAATGGTAATATCATGACATCTTTGGTAAACATCACTCCTTGTACTTTCCATTGGAAATCTTTAACCATGTACTTACTGACCATCTTGCTTCCACCAGCCACAGAAACATTTAGAGAACAAGTTTTCCTAATGTGGCACCCCAATTTCTTGGCCTTATGGAAATCCAAAAAATTGTGAGTACTTCCTGGATCCATAAGTATGTGGAGAAACTGGTTTAACACATGACCTCTTACTCTCATAGTATTGAAAACAGGAATGCCTGACAAGGAATTCAAAGAAATGTGTGTTGTGTACTGTGGTACTTCTTCTGGCAAAACATACTCATTCATGCCATTTTCTTCTTCTTCCAAACAGTCCTCAAATGTCTCTTCTTCCTCTCCAGTGATTTCTATTGTAAACATCTGTCCTTCACACTTATGCCCAAGCATGTATTTTTGGTCACAATAGAAACACTGATTTTTAGCTCTCTTTTCATCATATTCTTTCTGACTTAACAATTTCCTTGGCCTAGTCCCAAACACACTATTATTCTTGGTCACAGTCTGATTAACAGGTGCAGGCAGAGCCAAAGTGTTAGTGGTTTTAGCAGGGTAATTAGTGTTCCTATTAATAAAAGTACTAGCATTAGGAGCTCTAGGGGTAGGAAGTATAGGAGTATACCTCTGCCTAGTCAAGGCTACAGTAGTTTCTTGCAGATTAGATAGGCTGAGTGCATCTTCCAAAGATCTTGGTTTAAACATCTTCACGTTAGCTTCAATTATAGGAGGCAATCCAGCAATGTACAAACTAATGGCTTGTGCTTCTGTGATATTCTCTTGGTTCAAAAGCGCTTCAAAATCACTTTGATATTGCTTCATAGTGGTCTTATACCTCAAATTCTTGAGCGCAGCCATAAGATCTTCACTAGCATCACCAAATCTCTTAAGAATCGCCATTTCATATTCATTCCATGTAATTGCCTCTCCATGTGTCTTGATGAACTGTAAATTCCATGTGAGAGCTCGATCATACAAGTGAATTGAGACAATCTTGATTTTATCCTCTTCTGCTACCATATCAACTCCAAAAAACTGTTTCACTCTAAACATCCATTCTTTCACATTTTCACCATAGAACTTAGGAACTTCATCTTCCCAAGCATACTAAATCGACTGGATCCTTCACTTCTGTTGGCGTATTGTTGTGCTAACACTAACTGATTCACACTGTTGGTAAGAGCCTCAATCTTTTCATTCAAGGGAGTAACTATACTCGTAACGTGATTGGTAACCCAGTTCCTGGTGTTCTCATCAATTGGAACCTCAAGAGTTGTATTTTTGGTGTTTACCATGGTGGTTGATCAGAATGGTAATGTGTGGTGGTTTATGGTGATGAATGGTGATGTATGGTGGTTGTAACAGAATTAACAGAATCTAACTGAAAACAAAACATAATTCAGTTATAACGGAACAATGGTGGAATGGTGCCAGAAAAGTGCTCTGATACCAATTGGAACATACCAATACTTGAGTCCTATTAATAGACTGGAAGTATTGCTCAACTAACAACCAGAATCACAATAACAAGAATTTAATTCGAGATTGAAAGAAGAATGATTTGTTATGGAATTATTGAGGAAAGTACAATACAGAGAGAAAGGAAATCCAAAGCTAAAATGTAAAATGGACAATATCTGGTATTTATAGATGTAAGGTAATGAGTAAAAAGGGCGGGAAAAGTAGTTGGAGACTGTTAGGGGTGTTTGGTTGTGTCACATATTGATTATGTGACATCATCATTAAACTATCTACACACAAAACCAAACAGTGACAAATAAGAAGGGGATGACCAAAAGATAATTATGATAAGAATATATGATCAGCTCTTATAAGGGAAGGCTAACCCGCTTCATTTCCTACTACGGATGGTGAACGCTTGCCTGTTCTTCTTCTTGGCACCAGACTTTTTAGCCTTCAGGCTCCAGTTCACAGCACTCAACCTTGCAAGAGCAGCCTTCTTCAAATCTGGCCTGTAAAATTTGTTTCCAACCAGAAAAAGATAGCAAAAATAATCAGACAGCCGAATCATCTGCATAAACAAACTGTTTTCAATTTTGGACGAAAGCATGTCATAGAACAGCTTCATGATATACTCTTATCAACAAGAATAAGGCACGGAAATACATAAAGAAACATGTAAACAATGTCTTTGTAACTACGGTATGCTGATTTGACCCATGGGCCCAAATAGTTTCGCGTAGATCCACAGGAACAACAAAGAATAAATTTAAGCCAATCAATAAAGGGTGGATAATAGAGATAAGGTTGAAATACTGGGCAAAACGCTACCAATTCTTAAAGCCATATTATCGCACTATTAAGTTTCGTCAATGAAAGCTTAGCATATAACAAATCCAAATTTCAAAACCATATCACAGATGTAGTACTTAAATAAAATATGAAAGCTAAGCGGCACTCAAAAGATACATGGTTTGAAATTGCCTTGGCCATGCGGTAAAATTCCTTCTTAATCACAGATTTGTAGAGCAGACTTGCAGGCTTACCCTGTTTCTTTGCATCGGTAGTTGCAAGCAATATAGATTGGTCCTTTCCAGCTGGCTGGATAGTGACTATCTTCTTGTTTGCTAGACCTGCAACTAATCACAAAACGATGATTCAACATAATGAACACGCTTTTTAGAATCTCAATTACAGCACACATTGCAATATCATAAAACATGTAAAGACGTTAACCAAACATAAAACAAATCATAAAAAACAATTATATGCCCATAACAAAACGCAACTGGTAGGAATTATGAAAGTTTATGGACATAAAATTAATAGTCGTGTGATAGGATAGAACTTGGGATTACGAGATTACACACAGGTTAATTTTATTTAATAAATGTATATTAAATTAAACTGAAGCTTAACTAACGATCGTTAAATAAATTAAAAGTTAAGTTAAACGATCGTTATGGAATTAAATAGAAGAAAAGAAGGAGACGGAAAATTCCGGAAGCCACCTTTGGGTGGGCTTAGGCCGGCGGCTACAAGGGCCAAAGGAGAAGACAAAAAAAGATTTTCTTTCCTAAATTGTTTGTTTTTTACAGCCTATATAACAACCCTTTAGCCCTCATAATTTTTGCTCATCCCTCTCTCTTCTTTCCTGCGATCAAACCAAAAGGCAAACACCTTTTTTAGGGTTCCTTTTAACCTCTTGGTTTTGATTTCTTGAATCTAGTCCTAGACCCTCTCTAAGGTTGTTGGGTAGATTATTCCACAAAGCGTAGAAGCTTCATTTATACGTGCTAGACTCACGGTTAGCCCGTTGCATTACGTGTGTACAAGAGCGTAGTATAGTTTTACATTAAACTATATCTTGGTACTGTTCTACATAAACCCTAATTGGTGATCTTGTGGATCTTTGCTAGGATAAAGGTATGTAACCCTAATTAATTATAATTGTGTTATTATGATCTTGGTAAATCGCTCCCGCTATTATGTGCTTTGATCTTTGCTTATGAGTATATAATTGTTATGAACTTCATAAACCTTCGTGGCATCGAGAGCCGTTTTAACATGTTATAATTATCGAGATCTAAAGGCTTTTTTAACTAATGGTGATTTGAGTTAAAATTACATGTTGTTTTTTAGGTTTTAACAAAATTAGGTTTTTGTTTTTTTTGTTTTTAAAAATCGGCCTTGCTGAATTTTTTATAAAAAAAAAACTTTTGTAAACCCTAAAATTACATGCTATGATCTTTAGATGTTTGCATGGATTAATTGTTATGTCATGTATGGTTACGATCCGTAGTATTTCAGTTGTTAAGAGTATGTGGGAGATCCGTGATGAACATACATGTTTTTTCACGGATCATATGATTTTATATGGTATTTGCTTTTTTTGATTCAAAGTTTTTAAAATTAGGGAAGACTTTTATGTTTATAAAACCCTGGATTTGATGATCTTTAATAAATTGTTATGCATGTGGCTATTTGATTTAGTTTTTTTTCCTACTTGTTTTCATGCGTTTTTTTTGTATGTTGTAAACAAGGGTAATTTTTCCAAGGAAAATAATATGGACTAAATCATAATCAAATTAATGAATTGTTTTGAGATCTAAATTACATATAATTACGTTGATTGATAATTTGCAATGATAATTTAACGGCCTACTCCTTTTGACAAACTATAAAGTGGGTTTAACGCACCACTGGTCATGTACCCGGTTAAGGAAGGAGGTTCTATGCCATTAGTCACTGACCGAATTCCCGGCTCGCCTGTGCGTCAAATTGAAATTACATACGATTATCTTTTGCATTATATCTTAAGGTTGATTTGCCGCAAATTCACATCTGAAACGCAATGAATAAGGTTATTGCTTTGTGTTTTGGCTGAGTTCTAGAAAAACTACGGTGTGAATAGTTGTGGGTAAAGTCTTTAATTGGTTTAACCAATACATCAACTTGTGATTTGCGGCGAAATTTTTGACTCACCAAAAAGTTTACTAAAAGTTTTTATTAAATTTATGCTATGGAGATGTATGCATGCTTCTCCATACATGATTTTGACACCAAAATCAATACCCTTAAATTTAAGTCTTATGCCATCTAAATGACGAACACTTCAAGTTATAATTGTCGTCATATGATATTTTGGACGATGTTGTAATGGAGAGAAAACTTCATGACTGAATAAGATTACACATGAATGTTTTACGTTCTTTAGATTAGATGACTTAATTGACTTACTCAGTGAGATCTGGAAAAAGGCGTAAAGTAGGGATGAAACATGTTTACAATGCAAAATGACTTTTGGCAATGTAAATCCCTAAAATATCTAGAAATTGCAAATTTGTTTGTCAATTATTGTTCGACAAGTTACCATGTTGAATACATTTGTCAATAGCAGATCAACTGATGTGATAAGTTTATGTCAATATGGATTCTAGTTTCAAGGAAATACTATGGTTTTTATTACCGGGGTAATTTTACTTTCTTGAATGGTATTATCGAACATACTAACATTTGAACTTATTTCTATAGAAATGGCTCAACCTGAAAACAATATGACTATAAGTTCTGCATTCAAAGGTTTCTTTGATCGTCCTGAACTTACTGGCCCAAACTTCAATGATTGGTATCGCTCACTAAGAATTGTCTTGAGAGTAGTGGGTACTATCGATATCTTGACTACTCCTTATCCGGAGGATCTTGCTGAAGGAGCATCTGATGCGCAAAGGCTTGAACATGCTGCTAATGTTAAGAAGCACTCTCAGGTGGCTGCTTTAATGTTAGGGAAAATGGCTCCTCCACTTCAATAGAAGTATGAGCTATTTTCACCTAAGGGAATGCTTGATGAGCTCAAGGCTATTTTCGAAAAGCTGCAAGCTGTGGAGATCTACGACTTGGTAGATGCTTTGCATAGTTGCAAGCAAGCTCTTGGAAAGTCTATATGTGCCCATTATATGGAAATGAGGGGTTATATGGAACAACTCATTGCACTAGGACAACCCTATGATCATAATATGGCTATCAACTTGATCAATAGGTCCCTTAACAAGGACTTCAATGATTTTGTTCGAAACTATAATATGCATTTCTCGGGGAAGACAGTTAATGATTTACATGCAATGCTCATTGACTATGAAAAGGGGTTAAAGGACAAGGCATCAGCTTCTACTCCTCCTGTGCTTTATGTACAAAAGGGTAGAGTGAATAAGCCAAAACCGCAAGCAAACAAGAAGAAAGGCAAAGGCAAGGGTGATAAGGGCAAACAAGTTGCGACTTATTCTAAACCTAAGCAAAACTTTGTCAAGAAGAATCAATCTCAGATACATGAGACTTGTCACCATTGCAAAGCAAGTGGTCACTAGAAAAGGAACTGCCCTCTTTATCTCGATGAGTTACGAGAAATAAAGAAGAAGGCTGAGCTTAGTGCTGCAACATCTTCAGGTAACTTATTTATGATAGAGTTATTTAATCTTACATACAAATCAAATTCCTGGGTATATGAAACGGGATGCGGTATTAACATTTGTAATACCCTGCAGGGATTTGAGTTGGAGAGGAAGCTTACCTATGGGGATCAATTTCTGCAAGTGGGCAATGGCGCACAAGCAGCGGTTGAAGCTATAGGAACATTTAATCTAGTTTTACCTTTGGGTTTAATACTGAGTTTAAATAATTGTCATTATGCACCTACAGTTGTTATGGGTGTTATTTCCTTTTCGTATATGTTGGATCTTGGATTTATTCACACTATTGATAATAATAGAATTTCGGTTTTCAAAGATGGTTTATTCTATTTTGATGCAATTTCTGTGAATGGTGTTTTTGAAATTAACATGCATGATAATAATTCCAAGAGAAAAAATAATTCTGTTTTTAGCATGAATAAGAAGAGAAAGTTAGACAAGAACTCTTCTTATCTTTGACATTGTAGACTTGCCCATATTGGAAAGACTCGTATACAAAAGCTTCAACGTGAAGGTCTTTTGGAAAATATCAATGATGAATCATTTGATAAATGTGAGTCTTGTATCTCTGGAAAGATGACCAAGAAACCTTTTAATAGTAATATTGAAAGGGCTACTGGACTACTTGGTTTAATACACACTGATGTGTGTGGACCACTTAGACATGTGTCATGGAAAGGTGCTAGCTACTTCTTAATATTTACGGATGATTATAGCCATTATGGTTATGTTTATTTACTTAAGCATAAACATGAGGTATTTGAAACATTCAAAATGTTTAAAGCAAAAGTAGAATTGCTACTAGGAAAGAAGATTAAATCTCTTCGTTCTGATCGAGGTGGTGAATATTTAAGTCAAGAGTTTAAAGATTATTTAAGTGAGAACGGAATTGTTCAGAAACTTACTTCTCCATATACTCCACAACAAAATGGTGTATCCGAAAGGATAAATCGTACATTATTGGATATGGTGTGATCTATGTTTAATCTTACAACTTTACCTTTATCCTTTTGGGATTATGCTCTAGAATATGTTGTTCGTATTCTGAATATGGTTCCCACAAGAAGGTTGATAAGACACCATATGAACTATGGCATGACAAAACACCGTATTTGTCTTATTTAAAAATTTGGGTTCGTGAGGCGTATGTGAAACGTGACTCTGGAGATAACTCCAACAACGCTCAATAAAATGTATCTTTGTAGGTTACCCTAAGGAAACTATGGGTTACTACTTTTATTATCCACCTGAGAACAAAGTTATTGTTGCTAGGTATGGAGACTTCCTTGAAAATTATCTTCTAAATCAAGAATTCATTGGAAGAAATTATGATCGTGAAGAAATTCAAGAAGATACATTGCCTTCTGAAAATACTAGCGAAAAAATTTCATTAGAGCCAGAAAGTCTGGGAGCTCCACCAGAATTAATTCCTCCGCGTAGGTCTAGAAGGACTATACGTGTGACAAGCAAACTATGTCTTAACATAGAGGATGATGAGGAGGAAGTAGGGGATCTTGGTGAACCTGCTAACTATTGATCCGCAATGCTTGATCCAGAAAAGTCAAAATGGATAGTTGCGATGAATGAGGAAATGAAATCCATGGAAATCAATGATGTTTGGATTCTTGTAGATGCGCCTAAAATGCTAAAGTAGTGGAACATATGTGGATTTTCAAGAAGAAAACCGACATGGATGGTGAAGTACAGTCCTATAAAGCACGTTTAGTAACTAAAGGTTTTACTCAAACTTTTGGCGTAGACTACGAGGAGACATTTTCTCCTGTAGCAGACTTACGAGCTATTAGGATTCTCATAGCTATAGAAGCATACTATGACTATGAGATATGGCAAATGGATGTTAAAACTGCCTTCTTGAACACTCTCTTAGATGAAGACATCTATATGCAACAACCAGAAGGGTACGTTGATCCTAAATATCCAAAACGTGTATGCAAACTTCAAAGATCTATTTATGGTTTGAAGCAAGCATCACGTCAATGGAATAAACGATTTGATGAAGAAATCAAAAAGTTTGGATTTATTCAAAATCGTGATGAGCCATGTGTATTTCGCAAAGCTAGTGGGAGTAATGTAGTGTTCCTAATTTTATATGTCGATGACATATTAATCATGGGAAGTAACCTTCCAAGGCTTAAGGAAGTTAAGGATTATCTTGGTAAATGTTTTTCCATGAAGGATTTGGGAGATGCTACGTATATTCTGGGAATTAAAATCTATCGAGATAGAAAAAGACGGTTAATTGGACTTAGTCAAGATGCTTATATTGATAAGATATTGAAGAAGTATGATATGCATAATTCCAAGAAAGGTTTTCAACCTATGGAAGTTAAGCATAATCTGAGTCATGAGATGGATGCATCAACTCCTGAAGAGGAGGCATACATGCTGAAGGTGCCTTACGCTTCAGCTGTAGGATCTATAATGTATGTTGTTAGATGCACAAGGCCTGATGTGGCGTTTGCTCAGAACTTGGTCAGTCGTTACCAACAAAATCCAGGGAAGCTTCATTGGACTGCTGTTAAACATATAGTAAAGTATTTGAGGAGTATGAAAAGAAATGTTTTGGTATTCAAAGGGTAGCCATATACATAACTACAAGTGGTTTGGATTAGGAATCTTATTGGAGATCTTGGGATGATGCTTTCTGTTAAAGAACCTATTGATATATATTGTGACAATTCTGCTGCAATAATATTCGCCAATGATTCTGGAGTCATGAAAGGCGCCAAACACTTTAAGCGTAGATATCACTATGTTCGAGAACAAGTTGAAGCTCGTGAAATAAAATTAATAAAAGTTCACACAGATAATAACGTAGCTGATCCTTTTACTAAGGCTTTGCCTAGACCAAAGGTAGTTAAGCATGCCAAGGCTATTGGGCTGCAACTAGCTAGTGAACTCATGCAATAAATCTGTGATTAATATTTGGATAAAGGATGTTAAAACATTATTGAATTGATGAAATAAAGATTGGTTTTTGTTTATTTTCTGTTATTTGATTTTGTATCCTATTTTACATGTTTTAATCCATGAATAATTGTTATGTTCTAAATGTCTGTTGTCGATTAATAATATGGGAATATTATTAAACTAAGACAATTCAAAATAGTGATAGAGTATACTTGAAAGTATATTGGTCAATTTTGGATGATACTTGATGAATCAAATAGTGGAGTTATCCTAACTATATGATTTTACTTTATGGATCTTTGTCATTAAGAAATCATAAATAGTTATCCTTAGACCTCAGATACCAGGAAACCATCACGAATGTAGTGTGATTCTATGAGATAACCTAACGCTAAACGTAACTGGTAGCTATAAGGGTTATTTTCAGAAGTGTTGCAAAGTTCGTAAGTTTCGCTTATAGTCAAAATGGGATTTGTTTCCTTCAAATTTTTTTGAAGTATAATACAGCTGGGCCCCTCGGGGAGTAGTAAGATGTTTGTGTGGCCACACCCAAATTTGTTTTGGTAATCTTGCTATATCCGCAAACGAGAAACTGAATGGTTAATAAAGGAATAACTGAGATCCATATCCTATTAACGTTGTATTTGAAATGAAAGGATAATAATAATGATCAATCATTTAAAGGTTTTGTCTAGGAGACCTTACTCGAGTTGTACTAGTGACATTGCTAGTGTAACTAGACGCTAGTCAATATAATCATGATATTCGAATTTTTTCCAAGTGGGAGCTGAAAGTATATGGACATAAAATTAATAGTCGTGTGATAGGATCGAACTCGGGATTACGAGATTACACACAATACGTAAAGGGTTAATTTTATTTAATAAATGTATATTAAATTAAACCAAATCTTAACTAACGATCGTTAAATAAATTAAGAGTTAAGTTAAACGATCGTTATGGAATTAAATAGAAGAATCGAAGGAGACGGAAAATTCCGGAAGCCACCTTTGGGTGGGCTTAGGCCGGCGGCTACAAGGGCCAAAGGAGAAGAAAACAAAAGATTTTCTTTCCTAAATTGTTTGGTTTTTATAGCCTATATAAACAACCCTTTAGCCCTCATAATTTTTGTTCATCCCTCTCTCTTCTTTCCTGCGATCAAACCAAAAGGCAAACACCTTTTTTAGGGTTCATTTTAACCTCTTGGTTTTGATTTCTTGAATCTAGTCCTAGCCCCTCTGTAGGGTTGTTGGGTAGATTATTCCACAAAGCGTAGAAGCTTCGTTTATACGGGTTAGACTCACGGTTAGTCCGTTGCATTACGTGTGTACAAGAGCGTAGTATAGTTTTACATTAAACTATATCTTGGTACTGTTCTACATAAACCCTAATTGGTGATCTTGTGGATCTTTGCTAGGATAAAGGTATGTAACCCTAATCGATTAATTATAATTGTGTTATTATGATCTTGTTAAATCGCTTCCGTTATTATGTGCTTTGATCTTTTCTTATGATTATATAATTGTTATGAACTTCATAAACCTTCAAATTAAACTCAGGACAACCAGGTGTCTAGCAACCGCTTACCACTATGCTAAGTAGCACCACTTACCATTAAGATATACAAAAGTAGCTATTTAAACAGCACACATTCCTTATTGAACCATTATAAAGACACACATACACATCATCATTTAGCAAGTGTAACTATTGTTTAGTTATACATACATAAAAAACTAGCAACCTTTAAGTTAGAGTTTTTAAATTGTTTATATCTAGACTAGACTATAAATCCACAGGTTTCGCGGATGACAATAAAAAATGTATTGCAAGTAAAATTAGCCGCTTGTATGTCGCTTGTTGATATCTCTGTAGAAAAAGATAAACCAAAACATTTTATCGATAAGATCATGATAAACTAATTATCGCATTAATATATATATATATGGCAACACAACATAAACATATTGATAAAATCATGATATGTAAATACCACATTAATAAGGTGACACATTAATATGGTGATAAGGTTAAGCGTTATCATTGTCAAGTAGTGAGCATTTTTGGAACAGTAAAACATCTAGAACAATAAATGAAAGAAAGAACATAAGGAAAAAAACATATAAAACAATAATTTGACACGCACCATATGAACACATGGATAAAGATGCGACCAAGCATGAAAAATCTGGATCACACCATTAACAGTCATTAAAATATGGTTCTATATCAACTTTGCATTATTTCGTAAGCCCGAGTACAAATTTTAGCATAATACATAAAAATGTTTAAAATAATTTTATGGTTAAAGAACATGCAAACATAGGTCCAAAGAATTGTATAGTTGAAACTTGAAAGCATTCTTTCTTTTCCGAGTGAGTAACTCAATTCACCCTCAAGATAACACCGCTTAAAAAGAAAATTCACAATATAATCATAAAAGACTTTCATAAAAGAATAGACTATACACCTGCGGGTTTCGCGGGCGACATTTAAAACATGTTTTATTTACAGAAATTTATTAAAAAAATAGGTTATATAGATCCAAATATCCAAATGATATACGTAATGGCCCCTTTGCACACCCAATCGAAAACTAAAAGGGACGAAACTTATCTATATATAGATTTTACATAAACAATCTGTCATGCACATGTCAAAGTCTAAAATGATGTACAATGGAGCCTAAAGTACAACATCCGTAACATTTGTGCCTCCTCAATTTAACGATGACAACAACGCAAGACATGAAACACTCCTAAGGCATGTATCAGCTACAAGTTTCTAGCCACCCAAGACCCAAATCAAGAAACACCAATGAAGTATATGATGATGTCATCAGTTGACTAACTCCTTCACTCGTAATGAAACCACATGACACCAACTTTACCTCCACAAGAGACTTATTATTTACCTTACTAACATCTTTAAATTCCAAGTCCGTCGAAGATAAATCATTTTGAATATTGAACTTCTTCAAATTCAAACATGAGTTAGGAATTGACACAAATCCCTTATAACGAAGTCCATAATCCCATGAAGCCGAACTGATTGAAGTCCTTTGCATCCCTTTGGAAGAAAAACCATGCCTTTATCAGTCTCTTTTCTGAAAAACGTATGAATATGTCGACGGCTTGGTACAAGAGAGAGACTAATCAGATGCCAACAACCAACCAGTGACAAAACCCTATCATCAGTGTTGGAAACTCACTTTATGTGACAATATTTAAGAATTCCCATTAGTTATCATATTCACACGCATTTAGACTAGACTAGGTTCGTTGTAAAGTTTAGGTTGTGCGTGTGACTATATATAGCCCTCCTTAGCTTCCAAGGAGGGGTGTTGATTGTCATTTGTTCACTTTCTAATACATTTTCATTTCACTTTCAACCTCTCCTCTCTCTCTCTAAGCCAACAATGGCTTCCACCACCATCTACCACCACATTAGACCACCGGATCCGATTTAGCATTTCTACATTTGGTATCAGAGCCTCGGTTCCATCCTTGGATCGTTCTCGGTTTCGATTTTGGTGGTCTAAAAATTTTTTTTTGTTCGAATCTATATTATTTTTGTCACGGTTTTGTTGTGTTTTTATCAGTTTCACAAGATTTATTGTCACGTCTTTATATTAATGTCCAAACAGTCACATGTCTTGGGTATCAATTTATTACCTAATACTCTTTCTTGGTTTCATCATCATATCATGGTCAACTGTTATCTTGGTGTCTTTGATATTCAAAATTTGGTCAAAAGTGATTTCTGGCTTAATTTTTGATCTGGTAGTTTTCTGGATCTATCTTGATGTTTCTGATGATAAACTCACCCAGAAAATATTCAGTGTACCAGTCCCGGATTTTCAGGAACAAGGACCACTTTTGGATTTCAGCTACATGGCACGATCGCATGGATTGCGATGGGTTGTTTTTGACACATTCCGATGGGTTAAACCTACCCGTTGCGAAGGGACTCATTCCGATGAGTCACATTGAGATGAGGTGGTTGGACCTGTCGCAATGGCATATTTAAAATGACATGCTGCCAAAAATTATTTCACACATTGCGATGGATTTTGTTCATTGCGATGGGTTTTAAGAAAATCATTGCGATGGATTTTCTCATTGCGATGGGTTTTATAGAAAACATCGGATGAAACAGTTTGACTTTGCGATGGAGTGTGAATTATTGCGATGAATTTTTATAAAAAGGATCATTGCGATAGAAAGACTTGACAACATGATTCGTTTAAAACATGACCCGGGACCAAAAATGTGACCAAACCATATCCATCGCAACCGAGTCAACTCGGTAATTACCGAGTTGACTCAGTTTACTTCCTGAGCCGACTCAATATTACTCCAACCTTATTTCACCACAACACCATTTCTAAACCTAATACCCATCGACACCTATCCCATCTAGACTCAACATAAAAACAGAAAACATCTTGATCTCAGAATTTTTTCTCACATGCATAGCAAGATCTGTTAAGATCTACACGAGAAAACTCACTTCCTCACAGATCTGTGGAGGGTTCAACCTTCCCGTTTATATCCGAAAGTAAAGAAAGAACAATAACAAATATGTTATTTTCTATCTTTGATTCGAGTGAAAAACATCACATCAATCACATGCAATCACGAATTAAACCCACCTTAGACCAAATTAATGATCTCGAAGACATTTCTTGATTAATACGGGGCTTTAGGCTCGAATTTAAAGTTTAGGTGGTTGTAATTTGTGTGAATTAACTGATATAAGTGAGATTGATTGATGAACTCATTTTGTTTGAGACTTGTGATAAAGAGATTGATTATCTGTTTGATTGGCAAAGGTGTTTGATTGGCAAAGGTGTTTTAAAAAAAATGGAGTTGGTGGCTGATTTGCTAGATAAGCAAGGGACGGAGTTTTTGATGGAGAGGTGACGGTTTCTAGGTTGGAGCCTTGGAGGGGATAAGATGAGTATCTGGATTGGGAGAGAAAGTTTGGTGGAGGGCGATGGTTACTAGGTGAAAAGTGGGAGTAGTGAAGAAAAGTGGGCGGATTAAACGAGAGTTGATTTAGGGTTGTGGGGTTATTTAACTCAAAAGCTTGGACCGGGTATTAGTTATCATTTGTGATTTGGGCCATGACAATTGCACGCAAGAGGGCCTTGGACTCAAGTTTTTAAATTGTTGCCGTTAAACAAAGAATTCTTTGAGTTGGGCCGTATATATTAAAACACAATATACACATATTTTCATTTCAAAAATAGTTATTTTGAATAAAATTTTGTGGATATTGTCAGGATTTAAATATAACAAATGACGTGACAAAATGACGTGACAAATGTGACGAGAATTTATTTGAAACGAGACCAAGAAAAATGGGCGATATTTTAGTGGCTACGGATTCGTTTGATCGGGTATTAATTACGTGACGTTGAAGACGGATTTTTCGAAGGCGTGTATTTATTTTATCTTTTAATAGATAACTTGTTCGTGCTTAATCTTAGAATGAAGACTTGGTTATCTGGTTTCTGGGTTCGGGGTGGATGGTTGATGACTCGGATAACTATCACTTAAAGGGGTTACATTGTTGTACTCAGTGTCACGCGCTTAGTCGACGTGGATAATTTCAAGAGGTGTTGTGCTTATAGACTTCTTCAGTGATGCATTGAGTACTTAGAGATTTCTTCACCGTTCTTCATTCAACAATAGTGCAAGCTTAAGTCACAAGATTGAAGGATTTTTATTCAGCTTCATGTTTGATGTATCCGGTTCATTCTTTCAGTGGTCACTTCAAATTGCTTTCACGTGGGTTGGTAAAGGTGGCCATGGAGAGTTTATGAGAAGAGATTTTCGATCAACAGCTGATTCTCACAAAATATATAATTCAGCTTATTTATTATTCTCACGAGATTTCAGGTTCATGTGCGTATAATTTATTGATGTTTCCGAGTTTCGAAACCATCAAGGGGGAAGAAGAAGACACATTGAACGCACAACGAGTACACGTGATGAACTTCATACCTTCTTTTGATTTGAAGATATTCCGGGATGACATTTGTCATAGCCGCAGAGAAAATCAGTGTTTTAACTCGTGTCGTTATCAATCTCCAAACGGTACACTACTGATTCAAGGTTTAATTGTTTGATTGTTGCAATTAAACATCATCATTATCCTATATGCATTCCCGGGACTTAATTGACTCTGGTGCATCTCCGGAAGAAGACGTGTGCATTTCCGGGACTTAATTGACTCTGGTGTTACGATGTCAACTTCATGAATGGGATAAAGTGTCCACTTCAGTATTTGAGCTTTATAATTGGGATTGATTTACCTTCTTCAACTATGTGGGGGAAGAAGTTTCTTGATTCTTTCTGGTATGCATAACTTGAACTCTCAGGGGGAAGAAAAATTCAGAAGAATTATTCAAGCGTGAGAAGAAAAGTTGTTGATCTACTTGGTGTGCCCCAAACTTTCAATCCCTCTTAGCAACATTATCATGTTATATGATGGGATTTGCTAGTTAGGTTCCGCTGTGCGCTTAATCATTCTAAGCTTTATTGAAAGCTTTGAAGTTGCTTACGAGGATTGTTGGTTTTGGGGGAAGCTATTTAAAAGCTTCTACATCAAGTTTATGTGGCATGAATTAGGGGGAAGCTAATTCAGAAGCTTCTCCTTAACCAGAAGTGTATGGGTTACTTAGCTCGTGCCGTTACAGTATTTCTTCTACAAGTTACTTTAAAGATGAGTCGTTTTGAAGACGAAGGCCTCAGAAGACTTCATCAGCATTGGATGCTTCATGAATGCTCTTGTTCTTAATCATTTTATACTTGTTAGGAAGAATATTGTAAGGAATTCTACACGTCGTCCCATGGGGGAAGATTGTTGGAAACTCACTTTATGTGACGACATTTAAGAATTCCCATTAGTTATCATAGTCACACGCATTTAGACTAGACTAGGTTCGTTGTAAAGTTTAGGTTGTGTGTGTGACTATATATACCCCTCCTTAGCTTCCAAGGAGGGGTGTTGATTGTCATTTGTTCACTTTCTAATACATTTTCATTTCACTTTCAACCTCTCCTCTCTCTCTAAGCCAACAATGGCTTCCACCACCATCTACCACCACATTAGACCACCGGATCCGATTTAGCATTTCTACAATCAGGTTGTGCGTCGGACCATGTTGCTTCAGATGTTGGTATGTCAATAAGCTCCAACTCAACCAATAGAGGAAACGATTCTGCTTAAGAATCTTAACTGAAACTATTTCCTTTTCCACTTCTGTACCAAAGATTAATATATATATATATATATATATATATATATATATATATATATATATATATATATATATATATATATATATATATATAAATCAAATCAAATCAAATCAAATCAAATCAAAAACCCTTATATAGGAAGGATGGTAAAACAATACCTTAAATACAAAATTCTATAAAAATGACACATGTAATTCATTAAAGGGTTTCCATAAAATGCTTCAAAAAGAAAAAATAGGAATACAAATGATGCCTTAAATACAAAATTCTATCAAAATATATATAGGAATTACAAATTATGCCTTAAATACAAAATTCTATAAAAATATATAAGGAAATATGGTAAAACAATGCCTTAAATACAAAATTCTATAAAAATGATTCCATAAATGCTTCAAAAAGAAAATAGGAATTACAAATGATGCCTTAAATAAAAAATTCTATAAAAATATATATAGGAATTATAAATGATGCCTTAAATACAAAATTCTATAAAAATATATAGGAAAGGATGGTGAAACAATGCCTTAAATACAAAATTCTATAATAAAGTTACATGTAATTCATTAAAGATTTCCATAAAATGCATCAAAAAGAAAATAGGAATTACAAATGATACCTTAAATACAAAATTATATAAAAATATATATAGGAATTACAAATTATGCATTAAATACAAAATTCTATAAAAATATATAAGGAAAAATGGTGAAAAAATGCCTTAAATATAAAATTTTATAAAAATGATTCCATAGAATGCTTCAAAAAGAAAATAGGAATTACAAATAATGCCTTAAATACAAAATTCTAAAATATATATATATATATATATATATATATATATATATATAGAAATTAAAAAGGATGTCTTAAATACAAAATTCTATAAAAAGACACATGTAATTCATTAAAGGGTTTCCATAAAATGTTTCAGAAAGAAAATAGGAATTATAAATGATGCCTTAAACACAAAATTTTATAAAAATAACACATGTAATTCACTAAAGGGTTTCCATAAATTGCTAAAATAATAAGAATTACAAATGATTCATAATAGTTTGACTTACTAAAGTGAAAATATTTTTAGATACTCGAACTGTCAAATTTTGGATGGGGCTATATATTGTTGCTATATTATACACGTGACAAAAAATAATAGCAGTAATGAGTTTTTTGGACTTACTTTTGCTAGATTACACTTTACCGCAAAATTTACAAAACAAAATCATTTGTAGAAAATATTTAACTATAATGTTTTTGCTAACAGAAAAAACTTAACAATAATATTAATTTCAAAAAACAATTAACGTAAAAAGTTATTCATAACATTAACATACAAAATTTATTACCTCATAAAATTCAAAAAATACACAAAAAAATTTATACAATATTATTAAAATTCTAAAATTTTTTAATGTAACAAACTTATTCATAATGTTAACGTATGCAAATTCAATTAACTTATAATATTCTTAAATAAATAAAATAAACTTATCAATAATAGTAATTTCAAAAAAAAATTAATATAAAAAAGTTATTCATAATATTAACATATAAAAAATTTATTACCTCATAAAATTTAAAAATACATAAAATATTTATACAATATTATTACAATTCTAAAATATTTTAGTGTAACAAACTTATTCATAACGTTAACGTACACAAATTCAATTAACTCATAATATTCTTAAATAAATAAAATATCTTAATTTACGTTATTTTTGTCCATTCTATGCTACACTATTAAAATATTAATGTAATAACTAACCCTACATATACTAAACTTCTAATACAAACACACATAACTTCAATTTTCATTAAAAATATATACTTAAAGCTAGCCCGTCCACTGGACGGGTCTAAAGGCTAGTGTATATATATATATATATATATATATATATATATATATATATATATACATATATATATATATATATATATATATATATATATATATATATATATATATATATATATATATATACATATATATATATATATATTTATATATATATATGAAGTTATTTAATGATAAGGTACATAAGAATAAAAAAAACCAGAATTTACCTCCAAACATGTATTGTACCTAAGTAAGATATTAAGGTCCTTATCAAAACCCATAGACCTTTTATTATAATAACATGAATGAGCACCCTCAACATAATTAGATCAAATTTTTTTGAACCTTTATATAAGATCAATTCAAACAGTATTAAAATCACAAAATGTGATAATGATATCAACTTATTAAAAGGCCTAAACTTCCACATAAAATTCAAAAGAGTTGAAGCAACCATATTTGGATTTTTACCCATTTCAAATCCGAAACACATTATAATCTTGTCGTGTAAAATCATATATAGAAGTATAATATGGGTCATTCATATGTAGTATAAAAACTAAGACCTTCCTACTCCTATAATTGTGGTTACTGGTTACCCAAAAGGCAAAAGCATGCTCACGAATAATTTAGGACCGAAAATAACAAATAAGCTTCATACTTCATATAACGAATAAATGGGAAGTGACAATTTTAGCTATATATGTTATGTTAAGTG
This sequence comes from Glebionis coronaria, assembly GCA_025667525.1. Lineage (NCBI taxonomy): Eukaryota > Viridiplantae > Streptophyta > Magnoliopsida > Asterales > Asteraceae > Glebionis > Glebionis coronaria. The sequence continues at coordinate 162,977,474 of CM046878.1, read as the reverse complement.
CTGGTAAGGTAAAAAAATTCAATGAAGAAATGATAAGAGGCAAAACTCATTTCTTATATAGTCGCAAATTAAAACCACCTACAGATACCAAAGCATTACTTTGTCGTGAGAGGTCTTAACCACAAGAATAACATGTGATAGTTCAGACTCAAATGTGATGCAAAACAAAAACACAATTGCTGAAAACATGTTTTCTAATAAAAGCGAATTGCAGTTTATATATGTCAAGAATAAACCTGTAAAATTTTTCTAAGCCTCCAATTGCTACAAAAGAAATAAGCATTTTTTAACTTTTAAAAAAACTCAATTTCACATGTTTTACAGTAAAGAACAATTTCATCCATTTTCTTAGCTATGACGTCAGATAAGGGATTGTGTCATTCAAAAACATTTTTTTTATTAGATAATCTCGATAACCGCAAATGATAGCCTTCACGAGATGTGTTTCAAAGCTAAGCATTAGGAACTGTAATATGCTTGCAGGTATAAAGAAATGTGTTTGTATCATATAATTTGTACCTTTCTTGCATATTTGATTCGAATATAAAGAGTACAGTTTGGGGCGAATAAATCCGAGAAAGAAAACCAAAATACGAAAACACAAAGCGTAAGCGTATACTACTGATAACATAAGTTGAATCGAAAAACTATTATACTTGAACTTACCAATCCACAGACTTCCTTGTAATAATAGAATCTAAAAGTTAACGCTTATATCAGAACTTGTGACTTTAAGCCACGTACAACGTGCTAGCCGAATCATCTTTAGATCTTAGAGATGCAAAAGGCAAGTGCAATACATCCATTTGAAGATGATTTAATAGAAGAATAAAATGGAAATTCAACAATATCTTCAAAATTTGGTTTACGTATAATAAATAAGATGTGTTTGATATCAATCCTTTACTTATAGGTGAAAAATGGATGGATTGAGTGATGGGTCACTACAAGCAATGTATGAAAATTTGAAAAGTAAACCATCTATCAAAATTAAGATTCATTCTTACCATCTCAATTTAAAATTATGTGATTTGCAAAGCGAATATGTCATCGTAGCAGACCTAAACAGAGTAGAATTATGCACAATATGTCACCCATATAAATCGGGATAATCATTTTCAAAAAATCACTTTTAATGAACTTTGATATGACGAAACATAATGCTTACTTGAAATTGATATTTGGATAGTAAATTTTCGCCACGAAGCAAATGGTTGGAGGGGAGAAGAGACTATCTTCTAAAGCTCAACCGTCATGTTCCACACAACTCCCGTATAAAGATCAGCTTACTCACAAACAATAAAAATATCCGTTAAATAGTGTCACGGTTAGGGTTAAGTATAGTGGTCGAATGGACATAGGAAAGGAGGTTTTCGAACTATTATCATGACAGAGATCAGCATATGCAAAAGTGAAACAGTCCAATTGCCATAAAACTTAAGCTATTTGTTCCATAAAAATCTCCGATAATCCTTTCTTTTCATCCAAACCTACACATGACCTGAAATTAATGGTAACAATTTAGTTTTCCAAGTCAAAACAACCCCGTGAGAACAATGCCGGTTTAAGCAATCACACATATGGGAAGTGCATAACAGATTTACGTGCGGTTAATCTGGCAATTTTGTACATTCAGCAACTGACCAGAACCCTTAAAGATAAAAGTTTTTACCTTGGCTATGAAGCGTCTTTCTTTTGTTTGTTGTTACTGCCCCATCTTATTAGTAAAGTTGCCACATATATCTTAAAGCAAATCACCAAAATCATTTTAGCTGAAACACAATTGTATAAAGAAAATGGTACCGTGAAATGGTGCTTAGGATTATTGTTTTGTGTAGCTTGATTACTGCAATGAATCTCTATTGATGTAAAACTATTGTACATTAACAATAACTGCTCAAATCATGCACTTCACGGTCGATCATTGCGTACTAATACCTTGTAAGTGTATCTTAATACCTTGAAAGTATTTAGAAAAACTGAAAATCACTACAAATCTTTTCAACTATATTAATGATTATCTAAGTATGTTAGCCTTCTCTATATTAGGATATCCTTTTCTATAGTTTTCCTTTTAATTATAAGACCTAAACTACAATAACTCTACGTTGGACACAACATGTTTCCGAGCCAAGAGAATGGCAGTACAAATAGTGCATACCTCAGCCCTCTCTATTGAAAGTCCTATATAAACTACTAAAGTCGCATATGCATACATTTATCAATATATCTGCATTTGAAGGCCTATACGTATCCTACACCCAAGGTTATGATTTCTGGACTCACTCAAACTTAAACTATATTAAAGTATTCAGGAGAGTGGTATATTTCCACTTCAAGTTGATAGACGATAAATGCAAGCTTGTGAAGAATTTTATTAAGCAAATATGATGATATTTAGCACTTGTGTAAAATACGATGCATCAAATTAGTAGTGTCTTCTTACAAAAGGTGTTTAATTGAGTGAGACAATTCTACGAACACTTGATGAGTACTAAAACATAAATTACATTACTCAATAAAATAGGTAACTAACTGATTAAGAAGATCAAACTGAAATATAGAATTTAACAAAAAGAACACTACATCATGACATTCACATACCAGACGACCGTGGAACAAAATGAACAAACAAACTTCTAACAAAATCAGTGAAACTTAAAATAAGATCATAACCACGTGATATGACATAGGCCTATTTGAAACCTCAACTTTAGATAGATAAATAGGTTATATAGGAGATAAGATCTAAACCTGGTAGTACTTACTATAAGAAAATTACAACTTGCATATTAAAAGATCAGCTACGACTTGATGCAGGCAAAAGAATATCCAAACATTAGTGAATTTAATAAGACCCCATAAGTATAAAACTAAGAACTGGAAGAAGATAAGAGTAAATGATGATTAAAGAGTTGTATCCCAAATAAACCAAGATTCAAAAAGTTTAGGAAGCGGTTTTTCAATTTCTAGTTTTACAGGTAGAAAAACACGGGAATGAATGTGGACAGAAAAGTGGGAAATATAAATAGGGTAAATGTCAAAAATACCCAATGTACTTTTCCAGAATACCCAATGTACTTTTCCAGAATACCCATTATACACATTATACTATTTAATGTGAAAAATACCCATTTGAATAAGATTTCAAACTTTGACTTTTTTTATTTATTGGACCGGGCCCACTACTTGGGTTACCGGTTACAACCCAAATATTAACCTACACTCGATCAAAATACTTCTTCTTCTTCCCCAATTTCATAACATCCACCCCCCAAAAACATAGTCCCCGATCCAGTATACGATCATCTTCTTCCCCCAATAATACTTCTCCATTTCGCCAGGAACATCATTTCGTCTTCTTCTTCACCCAAAGGTATGTTATCCTAATTCATTATTAGAACCCTAAATCATTAATAATTATTAGAATTCAATTCGTTTATATTATTTTGGGTAATTGTTTTGTTTATATTGTTTTGTTATTGATGATCCCTAATTCATGATTAGAACCCTAAATCATTAATAATTATTAGAACTCCATTCATTTATATTGTTTTGGGTAATTCATATGTTTATATTGTTTTCTTATTGATTGCATTTGTTAGTTTACTTCAAGAGTAGTGGCACCAAACAAAGTTTTGTAAGTTAATATTTGGGTTAAAATAGGTCAAAATATTCAGTCAAGCAAAACTAGGTTGTTTTAGTATGGATTGCATTGAAATCTTTTGAACTGGAGAGAGTAATCACCCTAAATCATTAAGTTCTGAACTGGAGAGAGTAATCACCCTAATTGAACCCCATGAGACTGAGTTAGAGACTATTTTTTGATAGATAGTATTGTACCAGTATGGATATTTTGCTTGGTAAGACATTGGCAGTATGGATCATTGTAGTAAAATCATAGCAGTTACATATGGGTTAGGGTATTTTGCTTTTGTGAAAGTGATATAATTTCAGATAACTCCTATTTAGATATATTTTGTGCAGATTGATTAAGTTAAGGGTACGTGTAAATATATTTAGATACACATTTAGGTTAAGGGGTTTTTCCATTCTTATCTTCTTTAGGGTTTCCTGCACTAATTTTGGCCAAATGTACTTTGAAATAACAGGTATATGCTTGTGTTATTATTTCTTGCTCTGATTTATCTGCCTTTGTATAAGCTTGTGTAGTTCAGCCAACAAGTAAACAAATGCAGATTGAATGTGTTTGTTTATTACTCCCTTTAATTGTGTTTAAGTTAGCTTACCCTCCATTTGTTATGACTAATAATTTGTATGTCTAACATTAATATCTCAGATTAAAAAATGAGCAAAAAAGTTCAGTTGATTGAGTTGAGTGAGTCTAGCAGCGGAGATGGTGGGTGGATTAAACCTGGGAGTGAAGGATCTTCAAAGCTACGTGCACTTCCTCCCTTAGGAACAGATAAAAGGCCTAGGCTTACTGTTATGGCTGAGGTTGCTTACATGTTTAGGATTGGTTATATCACAAAGGAGCATCTAAAATGGTATGGATATGTTGATGTAACTGAGTATAAAGCCGATTCAAAATACTGGAAGACGTGGGATGAAGATAAAAGTATTCCATTTGCTTATACCTCTTCTGATGATACAGATGATGCTGATGAAGAACTTGAGTACTATGAAGACACCCTAAGAAAAGAGGTCCTAATGTGAACTATGTAGAAAAAAACATTCTAAAAAGCCCTACCCGTATTAAAAATGCCATTCTTGGACTTTCTAACAATACAACTTGGGAAGAGATTGTCCAAAAATGGGGAAAAGTCCTGGTGGTTCAAAAGGGAAGGGGAAGGCAAAGGATGGTTCTAATGGGAAGGGAAAGGGTAAGGCAAAGGCCTAAAGCTTTTTAGATTTGTTTAGGTGTGTATGTATTCTCCAATTAACTAATTTTATCTTGTTAAGACATTGGCAATAATCATGTAATAACACTTTTATGTAATGAAACTTGTATGGTTATGTTAACTAGTATGCTTATGGTTATAAACTTGTATGGTTATGCCTATGAGTTCTATGATATGTGATGAAAGTTGTTTGGTTATGGTAAGGCAAACAATTGTTATAAAATTGTTACCAAATACAAATTGTTACCAAATACAAATAGTGTTAACTTCCATTGTTCATATACAAAATGTTTAGGAACCAAACACAACTAGCTGATGCAGTAAACTTTCCACTTTCCCTGCTTCAGGATATGGTCCCAAGTTTTCCCATTTGCTAACCCTAGCACAACTCTTGTTACTAGAACAGGGCTTTTGGCAATTCCACAGTCTTTGGTTCTGTTACCCAGACAAACATACTTGCCTTTAATGGCTTTTGTTGTAGTACCTGCAGATTGTGATATAGCAAACAAGGGTTACATAGCAAACAAGGGTTATAATGTTTTTTAAATATATGCAGTCATTAAGTTGGTGTTAAAAAAAAGTAAATAAATATATGGAAAACGTTTAAATTTTTAAAATAGGTATGCAGTCATCAAGTGGGATTGTGTATGCAGTCATCAAGTGGTGCCAATTAAGTATCTTGCTGAAAAGTTAGTGATTTTGACACATTTGTCTTAACTAACATGTGGATACTATATTTGAGGGATTATTTTTTTATCTACTTTGGGTAAGTGATGCTTTGGTGAGGACATGTTTTATAGGAAAGTGTGTTTCCAAGTTGTATTTGAACTAAGCTGGTTGTAAGTGTGAGATAACTTTTGTTATCTACTTGGACTAAATGGCAACTGGAATCTCAACTGTAGAAACAGTAGAGTCCCAGGTTATGCTATTTAAGGACAGGTGTGCATTGGTTAATCTCACACAAGTCAGTTAACTACTTTGCCAAACCTAAACAAAAAAATAGCATATGTTCCTAGAATATGGGCATTGGAAGCTGAGACCGGGGCTACATATTTGGGCAGCCTGTTTATTTGTTATTTGGACAATGACATCAAAGCAGACAAAGCATGGAAGACTAAACTGGAGAGGGTCTATAGAAAGGTTTTCAATGGCGTCGTCCAGCGTGAGCACTTTATCCAATAACTGAAGACATTTCCAATAGACCATATGAATGGCATGATGATAGCCTTGTTGGACAAGAAACAGGTGGGAGATAATGCTTTCATCGAGAAGCTGAAGGCATAGGCAACCACGATCCAGAATATGATTGCTTTGAAGGAGGGTTTTCTAGCCAAGCTCAAGGCAAACAGACCCTGGTGAACGGCGTCTATGGTTTTTGGTGTTCAAGTCTATAATAAAAGTCCTAGGTCGTTGTGTGTCAAGTCTTTAGGTTAATGTCTTTATGTATGCATGTATGTGTTTAGTTTGTGAGTCTAATCTTGTCAACTGTATGTTCGGGTCAGTGAACCGTGGGTAATGTAATATACTATGTTTAAAACACTCCTAGTTTGGTGCACATGTTTTCAAAGTAGATGACCATAGGCTAATAAACATGTTATATGAATATACTATATTAGAGATTAGAAGTAAAAATGGCGCACCTGTTTCTGTTGGGAATTGGTTTGATGGACCTTCCATTTTTGATGCATTGGTTGAAGGGCGAACAATACTCTTGTTTGTTTTGACATTTTTAGATGGACCAACAACACTCTTGGATTGTTTGCTTTCAACTTCATCAGTTGATTCCTTTAAATCCTTTCCCGGGAAACCACCAATTGTATTTCTTACAAAAATCTTCATGAAATAGTCAGACCTATCGGAGATACAGGTTTGTTCATACTCTTCTTATGACCTAAAGCCATGAAAGTCTAGGAATTCTTTTGTTGCACCTTCAGTTCTCAATTTGTAAACGACTTTTTTTGCTTCAGCAGTTATAGGAAACCCAGGATCATTTTCATAAGCTTTATGTCTACCCGCTTCTTTATAACCCCCGATGGTATGTTTCACAAATGAATTTATGTAATAATATGACCCATAATACAAACAGTAATTTTTAAACTTTTCTATTGAGTCTCCACAGCCATGATAATCAAGGAATTCAAGACTTGGACCTTCACTTTTCAATTTTGCTAAAGCTTGTTTTGACTTTTCTGGGGTAGGCGACCTAGGTTCCCTTGGAAATGAGTCAATGCTAAAAGAATACATTGGATCATAACTAGACCAAGAAGATACATCACTAATAACTTGTATGGCTTTCTTACTAGGTTTAGGGCCACCTATCTCACTAGCAGCTATACCTAATGATAATTAAATATAAATCAAAGAAGAACTTAACATAATAATATTTTATGGAAACAAAGTGAAGGTTAATTTGAATCATACCTTTGCCTTTGTCCATTTAGCTTAGTTATCTAATTAAGATGAAATTAAGTGTATTATTAAATCTTCAATTTTTATGGGTTCTAAAAATGAGCTAGCCTAATAAATAACAAAAGAAACATCAATTTCTGAAGAACTTACATTACTGTTTACAAAGAAGATGGTGATGTGTTGTTGGTGTTCTTGGTGAAAATGGAGACAATGCAGACTAAGTATGTGGTTTTTGGTTCGATTTGGAGGGATGGAAAGGAGAATGGTTCTTTGTGTTCCTGGATCGGGGAAGAGATGAAATGGGCGTGGAAGCTATGTTTTTGGGGGGGTGGATGTTATGAAATTGGGGAAGAAGAAGAAGTGTTTTGATCGAGTGTAGGTTAATATTTGGGTTGTAATCGGTAACCCAAGTAGTGGGCCCGATCTAACAAATAAAAAAACAGTCAAAGTTTGAAATCTTATTCAAATGGGTATTTTTCACATTAAATAGTATAATGTGTATAATGGATATTCTGGAAAAGTACATTGGGTATTTTTGACATTTACCCAATATTAATATGACGTCAGATATGGGAGGTTATGTTTAACACCCCCAAATTTACACGCAGCGGAATAAATCTTTGGGTGCTAAACAATGATACAACAACACATAATTTATAAAGAACGACTCGAAAAGATACGTTTTAGATTTATCGTTCCTAAAACATTTATCAGAGTAGCGTAGTCCCAAGTAACCGTTACCAAAAGATAAGTTAAAACAACAAATTGGTTTGTTTTGAAAATGGAACGATAAATAAATCAAAGAGTTTGAACAACAAAAGCAGTGCACAACTTCATTCCCCGTGACCTCCAAGGTTCCACTTCTTGATTACCTGAAATACATGTGAGTAAAACAATCAGCAAAAATGCCGAGTGAATCTATAGGTTTATGAAATCAATTTGAACACAAGCAAAGATTATAAGTTTGTGGCATGCTTATAAGCATCAAATAATAATTTGCATCAACAATGATAATTGTATATAGCATAAATTGAATAAGCTCATGGAACCGAGCCCTTAGACACTCCCATATCAGTCGAATAAGACGAGAGATTTATTAATTGTCGGTACCTCCAGATTATTGGTACATTGCCGTATACCTGACTTCTCAATACAATATGCTCAAACAGTGTGGAGGTCGGGCCTAAGCTTCTATGACAAGTCCACAAAAACTGAACCGGGGTGGCTTCCCCCATAGATCTATTAATTGTACTAGCGGTTAACCCATCATAGGTTAATTAACGGTCCATAACTGACTCTTTAACTAAGGCAATCACTTAATGCAATTTAAAGGCAGCCACGGGTCCATTCATAGAAGGACACAACATACCATAAAAATCTTGTGTTCTAAGTTTATAAAACATGTATTCCCCCTCGCGGGTTTAAAATCATTTAATAACTAGTATAAAGCGACGCTATAGACTCACATTGATAATGAAAGGCGGATTATCGGCTACGGGCGTGCTTCGGTCACGGAAACCTATATAAATAATAATCGGTCTTAGACTCTTGTCCAATGAATTTTATCAAAATAACAATATACATATGATGATTTTGTACATATGATGATGATCAAGTGGGTTTATATATCCTTGTTTACTCATTTTAGTGTTTACGTTTTGGTAACTTTTTACTAGTTTACTAGTTTTACCTACTTACCTATTTTAAGTCCAATAAGCTTAGTATAAGTTCTTTAACTTGTTTTAATCCTTTTTGTACCTATATTATCAGTATCTATACTTTCCATGTTGGGCCTAAATGGGTTAAGCCCAATAAGTTCTTTTTATAAGTGTTTATCTTATTTAGTCCAATTATTAGTCCAATATGCTTATTTAGCTCGTTAATGTCCGTATGTCCTATAGTTCGGATTTTATCGGTTTTTACTTGTATTAGTTACTTATATATCAGTATATGACTTTTATAAACTTTACATTAGACGGGTTTGATCGTCTAAGTTTTATTTGGCGAAAAACGTTAATTTTACAGTAATAGCCGAAAAAGTCGTAAAAATCAAGTTTATAGTTTTTATTACTTATAAGTATTATTCCATAACCATTTATATAATTTATCCATTTAATTAACCTTTTACATATTTATATAAATAAGTTTCATAAGTTAGTGGGTTTTTATTTTACATTTTATACAATAAAATTTGAGTGCTTATATAATAATAATAAACATTAATTCTCAAAATCTGATTTTTATCTTCATCTTCACCATTTTTATCATATCTAGAGTTCTATAATGAACTAGAAGCTCATTTTTGGGTGACATGTTCTTCATATTATGTGCTACATTTAACTTAGTTATAGCTACTGCTCATGTTAAGTTTATCGTGCCTTAACAGTCCCTACAAAACTGCTTATTCAGATTAGAACACCCAACTTGTTTTGATCATATATCACTCATTATATTGATTCCATTGCATGACCAACTCTCACATGTGTATAACATATTGTACTTACTGTAAATGGATCATACCATGCAATTTTATCAGTTCAAGTTTTAGTTATATACTGTTTTTATACAGCCAACTAAATAAGCATGATTTTAGCCTCATTTCTTATAGTTATTAACCTTTTTAAGCATATTTACCAACACTTGATCCCCACACAAATTTTTTATCATCATATATACATCATATACATATACAAAAATAAAGAAAATACATTTGTTCTTTACAAAAATAACAAGAGAAAATGGAGAGGATGATCTTCTTTACCAACCAAGTGTATTTCTTGTTTTTGGAAGACAAGAACTTGATGAACACCAAAAGTAACTCTAAGATCATCAAACACCAAGAAAAATAGTTGAGAAATCAGCCCTAGGACACAAGAAAATCACCTCCAATGTTGTTAATATGGCCACCAAATGATCACGGCTTCAAGATAACTCCATGATAGAGCTAGATAACAAGTATTTTGTGGCTAGAAAGATCAAGAAGGGGTGTTTTGTTCATCAAAGTGGACGGCAAGGTGGTGGTGTTGAGAGAGTTTTGGGGTTGTTTGCATGAGTGTAAAATGTTATGTGTGAGTAGCTAGTGGTTTTGTTGGTTTGAGTGGAAGGAGTAAGCTTAAGTGTTAAGCTAATGCTTACACTTGTAGCTAGTTAGTTAACATGATGCCACATCCTTAGATGTGGTGTCATGTGTGCCATCCCATGTTAGCTAGTGGGGTGGGATAATGTATTTTGTCCCACCTCACTAATTTACGGGTATTCCTCGATTCTAGTTTTCTCGATTTGCGTGCCCTCGGGTCGTTTTACGAAAAACGTTTTTATAAATTATGAATCAACGACACAAAATGAATCCAATAAAAATTGTCTCATCAAAAACGGAGTTCAAAATCGTAAATACGTAATCCTAAGGTTTCCGGTTTAGTCGTAAAGGACGCTAAATTATGCACGTAAGCCCAAATTTAAATCCGTAAATTGTGAGTTCGTCAACCAACACAAAAATAAGTTTCAAAATATTATACGAGAAAATATTTCACTACCTGAAAATGTTAGATTGTACTTTTTAAAAGTTTAAACGCACACGAAAAATGATAATATAACGACTCGATACGTAATTGAAACAATATCGTCGAAAGTATTAAATATCGAAACTATCGATAATAAAATATAAAATTTTTGGCATCCGTCGGTATCGCGATCACTAGTAGTCCTCGTTGCTCGTCAAAATATTAAAATATAATATTTAATATCGGTTTCAACTTAATTCGTTAAACATAATAATATTTAACGTTATAAAATACTTCAAAATAATTGAAAATAGAATTAAATTATGACCTTATTTTTACGGGTTTTACATCCTCACCACCTTAAGGGAGCGACGTCCCGGCGCTCAACTCGCCTCACTTTCGCCAACGCGCATTAAAGTCTCAATAAACATCGTCGTTGAAAGTCATAAAGATATTACATAATATGTGTTCTACATGATCGGACGTCATCGGATGATGCCGTCTCAAGTTCTCACAACTTACGATCATTTGACTAGATCACATACCACATAAGTACATAAAAATAAAAGGTCGAACAATAACATCAAGTATAGATTTCCATCGTTAATCATCGAGAAAACCTTGAACGAACCCTTGATAATAACCACTTGATCTCCAGAGTCTTTCCACTTGCGGTGTCGGCTTCAACATACTCCTCGAGGTTGTAACGAATTTATTAACTCCATTCATTAAGAGATTCGGCCCTCCATCATTCCACAAGTACACGCATAAATCCTGGTGACACTTATCGTTTCTTCTTATACACTGCTTCCCGAGATTCATTTTAAACTCAGAATAAAATAGCGATCTTCAATACGAGGAACAGAACGAGATAAAAATGACTTCAATAAACGCATAAACGAACAAGATGTGGTAAAATGATTTAAGATTAACGATCGACGAGGGATCTCGACTCACGTAACCGTAAAACATAATTATTCACAATACTAGAAAAATGAGAGCGAAGAATGAATTGAATATTAACATTAAAATAACGTTTGTCACAATTATCCGTCCCGGATTTGGTATTACCTTAAGACTCAGTTGAGGTACTTTCTTGATAAAGATGATATATTAAAAATAGAAGTTAAATAGCTTCATAATTTATTTTGGTTGTCTTAAGAAACTTTGAAAGAATGACATGAATTTTATAAATTAAACTCATATTGTTGCTTACAATTAGAAGATATAATTTCCAAATTAAATCATTATTAGGAATATAAATTAAACCGGTAATTTCATTACATTAAAAGTAAAGTATGATAAGTCAATTAGTTCAAAAGGTAGAACATAATTTTATTTTTAAACATTAGTTTTAGTTATACAAAATATGATGTATAAATTTGACCTTTTACTTATGATGGTTATTTTGATAATTGAAAATCATTGGAAAAATGTATAAAAGTTCCATAAAAAAATAATTTATAATACGTTGTAGAAATACATAAAGTTGTTTATTATTTCAAAATAAACATGGGATATATTCGGGTTTCGAAATGTGACAAAATAACAAACGAATACGAATGGGAATAATGGTCAACAATTAGTACGAAATTAGCGGTAGAAAACGGAACGAAACAAATGTCGTATGAATTCTTAAAGAGAATAATAAAATAAAGGCGTTGATGGTAAGACGATAAGAAATAATAGATTAAATAAGTTGTCGATTTTGTTAGTGCGGTTGATGGTTCACCAATATCAGCTCGTTAACTTAGCGGTGGTCGATACATGATCGGAAAGAAGATCCATACAAAAATTTTAATCAAAGAAAATTCCTAATAATCACTTGTAATTAAAACAAATCAAATGAACGATGTTAGTTTTTAAAGAGAGAAGTCAAAGCACGGTTCACAAGAGTGGATTTCGAGACAAACGAGAGTGACGTACGTCATCCCGGATATACGGAAATCACTCTAGTGATAATTCATTATTCACGTGCGGAGACATTCCAAAGATCTACCCAGTCGCATGAAGAAGATTGGACGAGAAGGAAGGATAAAACATCGAGACTTTCAAGTCATTTATCAACAGTCAGTAATTAGACGAACGATCAAAAGAAATCAGTTATAAGACAAAATGAAGTAACAAGTGGAAAAACGATTGTCGAGTAAAAAGGTATTCGTAAGCGCGTAATTCGTTTAAGAAAAGGTAAGAAAACGTATGCGGATGCATAGAAATTGCGCTACTTGCATGAAATATAAAGGTTTTTTTTAAAACTACTTTTCATTTTATTTCATTTTATTTATCTTTATCATAAATACAAGTAAAAAGTTGATTATTATCAAGATTTTTAAGTGGACTACTATTCAGCCTAGCATGGCTCCATCTAAATTAGACATAGGTGATCAGGCCATGTATAATTTAGGAATAGCAATGCAGTGCAGTTTCGTCGGAAAGTATTACGTTTCTTATGTTTATATATAAACCATGCCATTTGTAAAATGGAATTTTAAAAATAGTTTATAAATTTATAGGATACAAGTAATTTGTGAGATACTTAATAAGCAACTTTTAATCTTACGAAAAGTATTTTATAAGACCAAAGTAAAAATAATTGGTGAAAATAATCGTAAAACAATATCAGATTTATTTATATGGTGACATTATGACAACGTATAAAGTAGTCAAAGTTTTGTAAAAAGTGGCAAATAGTAGCTCATAAAACAACCAATAAAATGGTTACAAGTTTTTAAGGTTTCAAAAGATTATAAGGTTTAGACGAAAACGCCATGAAACACGTGATAAGAATGTCGACGAAGAATGTGAAGGCAAAACTTCAAAACTCAACCCAAATCAATGGAAGGTTAGAAGAAAACGAAAATAAAATAACATCGAATGACAAATGAGTCATATATATGAAAAGAATAAAACAATCCACATGTGTATTCTTTGTAAGATACTCGACACAACATGCTTTTAAGAAAGTATGTTATTCGTTTTTAAATTATACCATTAATCCGGTAATTGCTAATCCTGTACTGTTTCTATTTTTAAATATTTTCACATGCAACTAATATTCGTTAGTTGTAAAATAATATTTGTTAAAATTTTACGATCTCAAATGAAATCAAAACAGCTTAGAAACATTTAAAACTCATGTTCTGTATTTTCTATCATATTTAACTTTTAAATATGAGCCGATTAATTGACCCGATAAACGACATCTCCAAGACTCAGAGTCTAAAACATTTTGATGCAAAACGACGTTTCAGACGACTTTCTAGTTTTACCCGAGACCTGAAAACCAATATAAAATGACCAAAATACCCCTACAAGTTCTGTGCAGGTTTGACTATATTATTTTAAAAACGCAGGTTTTACTTTTAAGTTTTGACCTGTTTATACTGCCCCTACAGTTTCTGCATAAAGTGTATTTTTCGACAGTTCTTAACGGCTCAAAATATATACATATATACACACATGTCTTGTGGATTTTATAACAACAAAAAATAAATATCGTAATGAGCATCAAATAAAATATAGCATGATGAATGACATAAAATGCTTCAAGGTATTCAACACGAAATTTAGGAAGCAAGACGGTGAAAGACGTTCGTAATTTAGATTTCAAAATGCAATGTAGGCAAATCTCCTTGGTGCCACGATTCTTCAAAAACACCAAAACATAACGAGAAAAGAATGGAACATTAACATGCTACACTCCGGGAGCGAGAAGGTTAATGGAAGAGGATAATACGAGTTTATAGATGTAAAATCATATTCAAATCTAGCGCCATAATCTAGATGATGATTTATAAAATGACGATGTCGTTACCGAGATATAAGCGAATCAATACACTTCGGAGTCGATACATATAAATGTCAATAAATAGCGGTTAGTCTATTCCAAGGACACATTGAGCTACACAATGGTCTGGAGATTACGTTAAAAGACGTCCAAGCACAAATAGCCGGAAGACGATTTGAATATCTATATAGATATCACAAAGGGTCAAATAATGAAAGTAACGCGCGTAGATGAAGTTATGTAAGGTCATAATATAAAATTTTTGCAATAAAAGCAATTTAAATACTTCAAAAATAAATACAGAAAGATCTTGAAATTTCATTGTATTTATTTAAGTTAATCATTAATAAATGATAACTTTTATCGAAAAATTTAACGACATAAATATATATCGATAAAAGGATTATAGTATTTATTTAGAAATACTTAGCAATAAGGCATACATAATAATGTATACTAAAGTTGTAATCCCAGAAGTAGCTTGAACCTGAAGTCACGCGAAATCATGTGCACCGACTCTTTGAAAAATAAAACCGACAGTTATAGTTTAGGTTTTTAGAAAAATACCTAGTTCTCTATAACTCATGGCTCTGGTACCAATCTTTAACACCCCCAAATTTACACGCAACGGAATACATCTTTGGGTGCTAAACAATGATACAACAACACATAATTTATAAAGAACGACTCGAAAAGAGACGTTTTAGATTTATCGTTCCTAAAACATTTATCAGAGTAGCGTAGTCCCAAGTAACCGTTACCAAAAGATAAGTTATAACAACAAATTGGTTTGTTTTGAAAATGGAACGATAAATAAATCAAAGAGTTAGAACAACAAAAGCAGTGCACAACTTCATTCCCCGTGACCTCCAAGCTTCCACTTCTTGATTACCTGAAATACATGTGAGTAAAACAATCAGCAAAAATGCCGAGTGAATCTATAGGTTTATGAAATCAATTTGAACACAAGCAAAGATTATAAGTTTGTGGCATGCTTATAAGCATCAAATAATAATTTGCATAAACAATGATAATTGTATATAGCATAACATGCAATAAGCTCATGGAACCGAGCCCTTAGACACTCCCATATCAGTCTAATAAGACGAGAGATTTATTAATTGTCGGTTACCTCCAGATTATTGGTACATTGCCGTATACCTGACTTCTCAATACAATATGCTCAAACAGTGTGGAGGTCGGGCCTAAGCTTCTATGACAAGTCCACAAAAACTGAACCGGGGCGGCTTCCCCCATAGATCTATTATTTGTACTAGCGGTTAACCCATCATAGGTTAATTAATGGTCCATAATTGAGGCTTTAACTAAGGCAATCACTTAATGCAATTCAAAGGCAACCACGGGTCCATTCATAGAGGGACAAAGCATACCATAAAAATCCTGTGTTCTAAGTTTATAAAACATGTATTCCCCCTCGCGGGTTTAAAATCATTTAATAACTAGTATAAAGCGAGGCTATAGACTCACGTTGATAATGAAAGGCGGATTATCGGCTACGGGCGTGCTTCGGTCACGGAAACCTATATAAATAATAATCGGTCTTAGACTCTTGTCCAATGACTTTTATCAAAATAACAATATACATATGATGATTTTATACATATGATGATGATCAAGTGGGTTTATATATCCTTGTTTACTCATTTTAGTGTTTACGTTTTGGTAACTTTTTACTAGTTTACTAGTTTTACCTACTTACCTATTTTAAGTCCAATAAGCTTAGTATAAGTTCTTTAACTTGTTTTAATCCTTTTTGTACCTATATTATCAGTATCTATACTTTCCATGTTGGGCCTAAATGGGTTAAGCCCAATAAGTTCTTTTTATAAGTGTTTATCTTATTTAGTCCAATTATTAGTCCAATATGCTTATTTAGCTCGTTAATGTCCGTATGTCCTATAGTTCGGGTTTTATCGGTTTTTACTTGTATTAGTTACTTATATATCAGTATATGACTTTTATAAACTTTACATTAGACGGGTTTGATCGTCTAAGTTTTATTTGGCGAAAAATGTTAATTTTACAGTAATAGCCGAAAAAGTCGTAAAAATCAAGTTTATAGTTTTTATTACTTATAAGTATTATTCCATAACCATTTATATAATTTATCCATTTAATTAACCTTTTACATATTTATATAAATAAGTTTCATAAGTTAGTGGGTTTTTATTTTACATTTTATACAATAAAATTTGAGTGCTTATATAATAATAATAAACATTAATTCTCAAAATCTGATTTTTATCTTCATCTTCACCATTTTTATCATATCTAGAGTTCTATAATGAATTATAAGCTCATTTTTGGGTGACATGTTCTTCATATTATGTTATACATTTAACTTAGTTATAGCTACTGCTCATGTTAATTTTATCTTGCCTTAACAGTCCCTACAAAACTGCTTGTTCAGATTAGAACACCCAACTTGTTTTGATCATATCTCACTCATTATATTGATTCCATTGCATGGCCAACTCTCACATGTGTATAACATCTTGTACTTACTGTAAATGGATCATACCATGCAATTTTATCAGTTCAAGTTTTAGTTATATACTGTTTTTATACAGCCAACTAAATAAGCATGATTTTAGCCTCATTTCTTATAGTTATTAACCTTTTTAAGCATATTTATCAACACTTGATCCCCACACAACATTTTTATCATCATATATACATCATATACATATACAAAAATAAAGAAAATACATTTGTTCTTTACAAACATAACAAGAGAAAATGGAGAGGATGATCTTCTTTACCAACCAAGTGTATTTCTTGTTTTTGGAAGACAAGAACTTGATGAACACCAAAAGTAACTCCAAGATCATCAAACACCAAGAAAAATAGTTGAGAAATCAGCCCTAGGACACAAGCAAATCACCTCCAATGTTGTTAATATGGCCACCAAATGATCAAGGCTTCAAGATAACTCCATGATAGTGATGGTTTATATAGTTCATAACAATTATTTAAAACCCTAATATGGATCAAAGAACGCATAGCGGAAGCGATTAACAAGATCATTAATTTAACACAATTATATTAATCAAGATTAGGGTTACATACCTTTATCCTAGCAAGATCCACAAGACGACGGAACGAACGGCAACTAGGGTTTATCACGAACACTACCAAGAATATAATCTAAAGGAAGATTATATCACGCTCTTGTACACACGTAATACAACAAGTTAACCGTGAGTCTAGCACAATCAAACCGAGCTTCAACGCTTATGGAGTATCTACCCAACAACCCTAGAGAGGGGCTAGGACTAGATAAAATAGAAGAACGAAAGTCAACGAAAAACCCTTGTGGGGGCTATGTTGCGATCGCAGGACAAGAGAAGAAGGGGAGGGACAAAATTTATGAAGGCCTTGGGGTTGTTTATATAGGCTTGGAATTCCTTGGGCTCCAAGTAATAAACACGAATTAGGAAACAAAAAGTTTCCTTCTCCCCCCTTTGTTTTTGGCCGACGGCTACACCACCCCCAAGGGGTGTTTGTGTAGTTTTTCCTACTCCTTCTTTTAGCTTCTATTTAGTTTCCATAACGGTCGTTATAACTTAACTTTTATTTATCAACGATCATTAGTTAAGCTTTGGTTTGTTTTAATAAATATATATAAAATATATTTAATAAATAAATTAACTCTTTACGTTATGAGTGCAATCCCGTGATCCCGAGTTCGATCCTATCTCACGACTATTAATTTTAAGTTCATAAACTTTCAGCTCCCACTTGGACAAAATTCCAATATCGTGATCACATTGACTAGCGTCTAGTTACACTAGCAATATCACTAGTACAAACCGGGTAAGGTCTCCTGGACAAGAACCTTTTAATGATTATATCATTATTATTATCCTTTCATTTCAAATACATTGTTAATAAGGATATGGATCTAAGTCATTCCTTCATTAACTATTCTGTTTCCCGTTTACGGATATAGCAAGATTACCAAAACACATTTGGGTGTGGCCACACAAACATCTTACTACTCCCCCGAGGGGCCCAGTTGTATTTATACTTCAAAATAAATTTTGAAGGAAACGAATCCCATCTCGACTACAAGCAAAACACATGAACTTCGCAACACTTCTGAAAATAACCCTTATGACTACCAGTTACGTTTAGCGTTAGGTTATCTTACAGAAATGCACTACATTCAATGCAGTTTTCTGGTATCTCAGGTCTAAGGATAACTATTTATGATTTACTTAATGACAAAGATCCATAAAGTAAAATCACATAGTTGGGATAAGTCCAATATTTGATCCATCAAATATCATCCAAAATTGACCAATATACTTTCAAGTATACTCTGTCACTATTTTGAGTTGTCTTAGTTTAATAATACTCCCATATTATTAATCGACAACGGACATTTAGAAACATCATAATGCTCATGGATTAAAACATGTAAAATAGGATACAAAATCAAATAACAGAAAAATAAACGAAATCCATTCTTTATTTCATCAATTCAATAATGTCTCACATCCTTTATCCAAATACTAATCAACAGATTTATTGCATGAATTCGCTAGCTAGTTGCAGCCCAATTGCCTTGGCATGCTTAACTACCTTTGGCCTAGATAAAGCCTTAGTAAAAGGATCAGCTACGTTATCATATGTGTGAACTTTTATCAATTTTATTTCTCGAGCTTCCACTTGTTCTCGAACATAGTGATATCTACGTTTAAAGTGTCTGGCGCCCTTCATGACTCCAGGGTCATTGGCGAATATTATTGCCGCAGAATTGTCGCAATATATATCAATAGGTTCTTTAATTGAAGGCATCACTCCAAGATCTCCAATAAACTTCCTAATCCAAACAGCTTCCATTGCTGCTTCTGAAGCGGCCATGTACTCAGATTGAGTCGCATGCATAGCAATGGTTTTCTGCTTACTGCTCTTCCAGTCAACTGCTCCTCCATTGATGACAAACACGTAACCCGTCTGAGACTTCGTATCGTCTTTATCACATTGCTAGGACGCATCACAGAACCCTGTTACATTCAGTTTTGTGTCTGGTTTACCCCCGAATACCAAAAACATATCTTTCGTACTCCTCAAATACTTTAGAATATGCTTAACAACAGTCCAGTGGAACTTTCCTGGATTCTGTTGGTATCTACTGACTAAGTTCTGAGCAAACGCCACATCAGGCCTTGTACACCTTACAGCATACATAATAGATCCTACTGCCGAAGCATAAGGCACCTTCTTCATGTAAGCCACCTCTTCAGGTGATTATGCATCTTTCTCATGACTTAACTCATGCTTAACCTCCATCGGTAAGAAACCTTTCTTAGAGTTATGCATGTTATATTTCTTCAATATCTTATCAATATAAGCATCTTGGCTAAGACCAATTAACCGTCTACTCCTATCTCGATAGATTTTAATTCCCAGAATATATGCAGCATCTCCCAAATCTTTCATAGAAAAACATTTACCAAGATAATCCTTAACTTCCTTAAGTCTTGGAATGTTACTTCCCATGATTAATATGTCATCGACATAAAGAATTAGAAACACTACATTACTCCCACTAGCTTTGCGATATACACATGGCTCATCACGATTTTGAATAAATCCGAACTTTTTGATTTCTTCATCAAATCGCTTATTCCATTGACGTGATGCTTGCTTCAAACCATAAATAGATCTTTGAAGTTTGCACACGCGCTTTGGATACTTAGGATCAACGTACCCTTCCGGTTGTTGCATATAGATGTCTTCATCTAAGCGACCGTTCAAGAAGGCAGTTTTAACATCCATTTGCCATATCTCATAGTCATAGTATGCTGCTATAGCTATGAGAATCCTAATAGCTCGTAAGTCTGCTACAGGAGAAAATGTCTCCTCGTAGTCTATGCCAAAAGTTTGAGTAAAACCTTTAGCCACTAAACGTGCTTTATAGGATTGTACATCACCATCCATGTCAGTTTTCTTCTTATAGATCCACCTATTTTTCACTACTTTAGCATTTTTAGGCGCGTCTACAAGAATCCAAACATCATTGATTTCCATGGATTTCATTTCCTCATTCATCGCAACTATCCATTTTGACTTTTCTGGATCAGACATTGTGGATCGATAGTTAGTAGGTTCACCAAGATCCCCTACTTCCTCCTCATCATCCTCTATGTAAAGACATAGTTTGTCCGGCGCACGTATAGTCCTTTGAGACCTACGTGGA
This sequence comes from Glebionis coronaria, assembly GCA_025667525.1. NCBI lineage: Eukaryota > Viridiplantae > Streptophyta > Magnoliopsida > Asterales > Asteraceae > Glebionis > Glebionis coronaria. The sequence continues at coordinate 162,956,687 of CM046878.1, read as the reverse complement.
GGAATTAATTCCGGTGGAACACCCAGACTTTCTGGTTCTACAGGAATTTCATCGCTAGTATTTTCAGAAGGCAATGTATCTTCTTGAATTTCTTCAAGATCATAATTTCTCCCACTGAATTCTTGATTTACAAGATCATTTTCAAGGAAGTCTCCATACCGAGCCACAACTATTTTGTTCTCAGCCGGATAATAAAAGTAGTAACCCATAGTTTCCTTAGGGTAACCTACAAAGATACATTTTACTGAGCGTTGTTGGAGTTTATCTCCAGAGTCACGTTTCACATACGCCTCACAACCCCAGACTTTCAAATAAGACAAATATGGCTTCTTGCCATGCCATAGTTCATATGGTGTCTTATCTACCTTCTTTGTGGGAACCATATTTAGAATACGAACAACAGATTCAAGAGCATAATCCCAAAAAGATAATGGCAAAGTTGTAAGATTAAACATAGATCGTACCATATCCAATAATGTACGATTTCTCCTTTCGGATACACCATTTTGTTGTGGATTATATGGAGAAGTAAGTTTCTGAACAATTCCATTCTCACTTAAATAATCTTTAAACTCTTGACTTAAATATTCACCACCACGGTCAGAACGAAGAGCTTTAATCTTCTTTCCCAGTTGTAACTCTACTTCTGCTTTAAACGTTTTGAATGTTTCAAATACCTCATGTTTATTTTTAAGTAAATAAACATAACCATAACGGCTATAATCATCCGTAAACGTCAAGAAGTAGCTAGCACCTTTCCTTGACACATGTCTAAGTGGTCCACACACATCAGTATGTATCAAACCAAGTAGTTCAGTAGCCCTTTCAATATTGCTATTAAAAGGTTTCTTGGTCATCTTTCCAGAGTTACAAGATTCACATTTATCAAATGATTCATCATTGATACTTTCCAAAAGCCCATCACGTTGCAGCTTTTGTATGCGAGTCTTCCCAATATGCGCAAGCCTACAATGCCAAAGATAAGAAGAGTTCTTGTCTAACTTACTCTTTTTATTCATGCTAAAAACAGAATTATTTTTCCTCTTGGAATTTTTATCATGCATGTTAATTTCAAAAACACCAATCACAGAAATTGCATCAAAATAGAATAGACCATCTTTGAAAACAGAAATTCTATTATTATCAATCGTGTGAGTAAATCCAAGATCCAACATACAAGAAAAGGAAATAACACCCCTAACAATTGTAGGTGCATAATGACAATTATTTAAAGACAGTACTAAACCCAAAGGTAAAACTAATTTAAATATTCCTATAGCTTCAACCGCTGCTTGTGCGCCATTGCCCACTTGCAGAAATTGTTCCCCATAGGATAGTCTCCTCTTCAACTCAAATCCCTGCAGGGTATTACAAATGTTAATACCACATCTCGTATCATATACCCAGGAGTTTGATTTGTATGAAAGATTAAATAACTCTATCATAAATAAGTTACCAGAAGATGGTGCTGCAGCAGCTTGCTCAGCCTTCTTCTTGTGTTCTGCCATTTCATGGAGATAGAGAGAGCAATTCCTCTTCCAGTGTCCAGTCATCTTGCAGTAGTGGCAAGTCTCATCTTTCTGAGATTTCTTAGCAAAGTTCTGCTTCGGCTTAGATGTAGTCGCAACTTGCTTGCTCTTATCAGCCTTGCCTTTGCCTTTCTGCTTCTTATTCCCTTTCGATTTAGGTTTAGACACTCTACCCTTTTGTACATAAAGTACTTGAGGCGTAGCAGTGGATGCCTTATCTTTCAAACCCTTTTCGAAGTCAATGAGCATTGCATGCAAATCATTCACTGTCTTCCCCGTGCAATGCATATTATAGTTACGAACAAAATCACTGAAGTCCTTATTAAGGGACCTATTGATCAAGTTAATAGCCATATTATGATCGAAGGGTTGTCCTAGTGCCATGAGTTGTTCCATATAACCCCTCATCTCCATGTAATGTGCACTTACGGACTTTCCAGGAGCTTGCTTGCAGCTATGTAGAGCATCAACAAGATCATAGATCTCTACAGCTTGTGGCGTTTCATACACTGCCTTGAGTTCATCAAGCATTTGCTTAGGAGGAAATAGCTCATACTTCCTTTGAAGTGATGGAGCCATTCTCCCTAACATTATAGCAGCCACCTCATGGTGCTTCTTAACGTTAGCAGCGTGTTGAAGCCTTTCCGCATCAGATGCATCTTCAGCAAGATCCTCCGGAAAAGGAGTTTCCAAGATATTGATAGTACCCGCTGCTCTCAGAACAATTCTTAGTGAGCGGTACCAGTCATTGAAATTCGGGCCAGTAAGTTCAGGCCGTTCAAAGAAAGCTTTGAACGCCGAGCTTATTGTCAGATTGCTTCCGGGTTGAGCCATTTCTACAGAAATAAGTTCAAACATTAGTATTTTCGATAATACAATTCAAGAAAATAAAATTACCCCGGTAATAAAACCATAGTATTTTCCTTGAAAAACTAGAACCCATATTGACATAGATTCATCACATCAGTTGATCTGCTAGTGACAAATGTATTCAACATAGTAACTTGTCGAACAATAATTGCCTAAATCAAATTGCAATTTCTAGATAGGTTAGGGATTTACATTGCCAAAATCATTTGCATTGTAAACATGTTTTATCCCTACTTTATGCCTTAAGTTTCCAGTTCTCACTGAGTAACTTAATCAAGTCGACTAATCTAAAGAACGTAAAACCTTCATGTGCAATCTTATTCAGTCATGAAGTTTTCTCTCCATTACAACATCGTCCGATATCTCATATGACTACAATTGTAACTTAAAGTGTTCGTTAATTAGAGGGCATATGACTTAAATTTAGGGTATAGATTTTGGTGTCAAAATCATGTACGGAGAAGCATGCATACATCTCCATATCATAAGTTTAATAAAACGTTTAGTAAACTTTTTGGTGAGACTAAAAGTTCATCATATACTTGCAAGTTGAGGTATTGGTTAAACCAATTAAAGATTTTACACACAACTAAATTCACATCGTACTTTTTCTAGAACATAGTTATAGCACAAAGCAATAACCTTATTCATTGTGTTTCGGATGCGAATTAATGTAGTCAAATCAACCTTAAAGAATTGTACCAATAACAACCGTAGGTAATTCCAATTTTGACGCACAGGCGAGCCGGGAATTTGGTCAGCGTAAAAGCATAGCACCTCCTTCCTTAACCGGGTACATGACCAGCGGTGCATTATACCCACTTTATAGTTTGCCAAAATTGAGTAGGCCGTTAAGTTGCTATTGCAATTCTAATCAACGCCAATCATATGAATTTTACATCTCAAAACAATTCATTAATTTTGATAAGATTTAGTTTATATTATTTTCCTTGGAAAAAATTAACCTTGTTTACAACATACAAAAAAAAAACGTATGAAAACAAGTAGTACAAAAACAAAATTAAATCAAATAGCCACATGCAAACCAATTTATTCAAAGAACATCAAATCTAGGGTTTTTATAAACATAAAAAGTCTTCCCTAATTTTAAAACTTTGAATCAAATAAAGCAAATAGCAATCAAAATTATATGATCCGTAAGAAACATGCATGTTTATTGCGGATCTCCCACATTCTCTTAACAATTAAAAACTACGGATCGTAACCACACATGACATAACAATTAATTCATGCAAAACATCTAAAGTCAATTACCATGTAATTTTAGGGTTTACAATTTTTTTTTTTTTTTTTATAAAAAATTCGACCAAAACCGATTTTAATAAAAATAAAAACAAAACCCTAATTTTTCATAAAACCTAAAAAACAACATGTAATTTTTAACACAAATCATTATTAGTTAAAAAACTTTAGATCTTGATAATTATAATCATGTTAAAACGGCTCTCGATGCCACTGATGGTTTATATAGTTCATAACAATTATTTAAAACCTTAATATGGATCAAAGAACGCATAGCGGAAGCGATTAACAAGATCATTAATTTAACACAATTATATTAATCAAGATTAGGGTTACATACCTTTATCCTAGCAAGATCCACAAGACGACGGAACGAACGGCAACTAGGGTTTATCACGAACACTACCAAGAATATAATCTAAAGGAAGATTATATCACGCTCTTGTACACACGTAATACAACGAGTTAACCGTGAGTCTAGCACAATCAAACCGAGCTTCAACGCTTATGGAGTATCTACCCAACAACCCTAGAGAGGGGCTAGGACTAGATAAAATAGAAGAACGAAAGTCAACGAAAAACCCTTGTGGGGGCTATGTTGCGATCGCAGGACAAGAGAAGAGGGGGAGGGACAAAATTTATGAAGGCCTTGGGGTTGTTTATATAGGCTTGGCATTCCTTGGGCTCCAAGTAATAAACACGAATTATGAAACAAAAAGTTTCCTTCTCCCCCCTTTGTTTTTGGCCGACGGCTACACCACCCCCAAGGGGTGTTTGTGTAGTTTTTCCTACTCCTTCTTTTAGCTTCTATTTAGTTTCCATAACGGTCGTTATAACTTAACTTTTATTTATCAACGATCGTTAGTTAAGCTTTGGTTTGTTTTAATAAATATATATAAAATATATTTAATAAATAAATTAACTCTTTACGTTATGTGTGCAATCCCGTGATCCCGAGTTCGATCCTATCTCACGACTATTAATTTTAAGTCCATAAACTTTCAGATAGAGCTAAATAACAAGTATTTTGTGGCTAGAAAGATCAAGAAGGGGTGTTTTGTTCATCAAAGTGGACGGCAAGGTGGTGGTGTTGAGAGAGTTTTGGGGTTGTTTTCATGAGTGTAAAATGGTATGCATGAGTAGCTAGTGGTTTTGTTGGTTTGAGTGGAAGGAGTAAGCTTAAGTGTTAAGCTAATGCTTACACTTGTAGCTAGTTAGTTAACATGATGCCACATCCTTAGATGTGGTGTCATGTGTGCCATCCCATGTTAGCTAGTGGGGTGGGATAATGTATTTTGTCCCACCTTACTAATTTACGGGTATTCCTCGATTATAGTTTTCTCGATTTGCGTGCCCTCGGGTCGTTTTACGAAAAACATTTTTATAAATTATGAATCAATGACACAAAATGAATCCAATAAAAATTGTCTCATGAAAAACTGAGTTCAAAATCGTAAATACGTAATCCTAAGGTTTCTGGTTTAGTCATAAAGGACGCTAAATTATGCACGTAAGCCCAAATTTAAATCCGTAAATTGTGAGTTCGTCAACCAACACAAAAATAAGTTTCAAAATATTATACGAGAAAATATTTCACTACCTGAAAATGTTAGATTGTACTTTTTAAAAGTTTAAACGCATACGAAAAATAATAATATAACGACTCGATACGTAATTGAAACGATATCGTCGAAAGTATTAAATATTGAAACTATCGATAATAAAATATAAAATTTTTGGCATCCGTCGGTATCGCGATCACTAGTAGTCCTCGTTGCTCGTCAAAATATTAAAATATAATATTTAATATCGGTTTCAACTTAAACCGTTAAACATAATAATATTTAACGTTATAAAATACTTCAAAATAATTGAAAATAGAATTAAATTATGACCTTATTTTTACGGGTTTTACATTATGTAATTCAAAAACATTTTCTTTTATTAGATATAAAGATATAAAATAAGTTAGAGTTTTTAAATTGTTAGTATATCTAACAAAGATAAATAAACATATCATAATCTACAAAATGGATCAACTGATCTTTAGAAAAATTTAACACGAAATCATAATTCAACTCAAAAGTATAAGCATAATGGACTAGTAGATTTGTATGTTTACCTCATAAAAATACGGCAGAACTACATGCATAATGCTACTACAACTCCATAAGCTAACATACCAAAGTTTCTACTTTTTGACAAAAACTATCAATCACCTTAAATAAAATTTGCAAGCTCATACATCAAACAAGCAAGATGCAAATACAAGGGTTGACTTAAGTTGTATCAAGAACAATATAAGTCTAATAATCTCACTACAACTAAACAAAATTTAATAACTATTTGACAGGAGATGTTGTTTACTGTTGATGACTTTTACATGGGTGAGTCATCATCATTACCGTTCAGTGATAAATTACCGTTCAAAACACATGAGTGTTGATCCAGTGAAACAGAAGATGAAGTTCATGATAGGGACATGGGTGAGTCGATTTGACCCGGGTTGACCTGGACCCGATGACTCGACTAGATCGATTTAAGAACCAGTTTTCAAAACATTGGTTTTCCCTCTATAAAAGTGTGTACTGTAATAACATCTTCTGTAATAAATCATGGAGCTAGCAACCGAGGGCCAAAATCTTGAGGAACTTTAGATAATCATAGAAATTTTACTTCTGACTAAAGTTTCGAATAAGTCATCAAATGGCCTATTTTGGTTAAATCAATCAGATACTCTGATAGTATTCATATCAGCAACCGATGGTGGTGAGTTATGAGAACAAATTAACTTAAGTTGTAAATTAAATCTAAAAGGAGGGCCAAGTTTTTATAATCATGTCTATCCATCAACTGTAAAAGACGGGTGCTTAAATCATCCCAACCGGACTGGACGTGTTTCTACAGAAACTGCTCACTTTGACAAATATATCTAGTTCCCTCCATCAATGTGGGGATCACTCACACAACTTCAATTGATCTTTCATTTTTTTCACAATCAGAATAGTAGCAACTGAAAGTTTTATGGACTTATATTTAAATACTCGTGTGTTAGGATCGAACTCGGGATTACGGGATTGCACACATTACGTAAAGGGTTAGTTTATTTAATAAATATATTTTATATTAAATTAAACCGAAGCTTAACTAACGATCGTTAATAATTAAAAGTTAAGTATAAACGACCGTTATGGAATTAAATAGAAGAGAAAAGAAGAAAAAGGAAAAGTTCCGGAAAAAAAGGGGAAAGGAAAGATTTTCTTTCTTAATTGGTTTATTACTCGGAGAATAAGATTTGCCAAGGCCTATATAAACAATCCCATAACCTTCATAATTTTTATTCCATTCTTCTCTTCCCTCTCCCTCTTGCGATCGGATCAAACGCACCCTTTAGGGTTTCGTTTGATTTGATTTGTTTGGTTTCTATTGTAAATCAACTCCAAAGGAAAAACACCTTTTTTAGGGTTCCTTTTATCCTTTGGTTTTGGTTTAGCAATAATCTGGTCCTAGCCCCTCTCTAGGGTTGTTGGGTAGATATTCCACAAGCGTAGAAGCTCGGTTTACACGTGCTAGAATCACGGTTAGGTCGTTGTATTACGTGTGTACAAGAACATAATGTAGTCTTACTTTAGACTACATCTTGGTTATGTTCGTCATAAACCCTAATTGGTGATTCGTTGGTGATCTTGTGGATCTTCACTAGGATAAAGGTATGTAACCCTAATTCGATTAATTATAATTGTGTTATTAATTATGATCTTGTTAAATCGCTTCCGCTCTGTGTGCTTTGATCCATATTAGGGTTTTCAATAATTGTTATGAACTTCATAAACCTTTAGTGGCATCGAGTGCCGTTTTAACATGTTATAATTATCGAGATCTAAAGATTGTTTTTAACTAATAATTGTTTTGAGGTAAAACTACATGTTTTTTTAAAAGAAAATTCAGGGTTTTGGTTTTGTTTTTTTTAAATCCATTTTTTTAAAAAAATGTCGGTTTTTTTAGCCGATTATATATAAAAAAAAGATAATTTTTTTTTGAAACCCTAAAATTGCATGCTTTGATCTTTAGATAATTACATGATTAATTGTTATGTCATGTATTTAAGGTTACGATCCGTAGAGATTTTATATTTGTTAAGTAATTTGGGTGGAACTTTGATGAATTGCATATGTTATGTGTATTAATGTTTCGATCCGTAGAGATTTAATTGTTAAGTTATGTGGGAGATCCGTGATGAACATGCATGTTTTTCATGGATTATATGTTTTATGTGGTAATTGTTACGTGTTTTGCTACATGCTTTATTTGATTCAATAAATCTAAATTTAAGGAAGACTTTTATATGAATATAAAAACCTAGATTTGATATAATTTATTGAATAAATCGTATGCATGTGGCTATTTGATTTATTTATTGCACATATAAATTGTTATTATGTGTTTATGATTTTTTTTTGTACCTACTTGTTTTCATACGTTTTATATTGATTGTATGTTGTAAACAAGGGTAATTTTTTCCAAGAAAAATTAATATGGTCTAAATCATATAAAAATTAATGAATTGTTTTGAGATCTAATTGACATATGATTTGCATTGATTGGAATTGCAATAATAACTTAACGGCCTACTCAACTTTGACAAACTATAAAGTGGGTATAACGCACTGCTGGTCATGTACCCGGTTAAGGAAGGAGGTGTTATGCTTCAGCGCTGACCAAATTCCCGGCTTGCCTGTGCGTCAAAGTTGGAATTACCTACGGTTATTATTTACATAATTCCTTAAGGATGATTTAACCGCAAAAATTCACATCTGAAACACAATGAATAAGGTTATTGCTTTGTGCTTTAGCTAAGTTCTAGAAAAAGTACAGTGTGAATTTAGTTGTGGGTAAAATCTTTAATTGGTTATTAACCAATACCTCAACTTGCAAATATATGATGAAATTTTAGTCTCACCAAAAAGTTAACTAAAAGTTTTATTAAACTTGTGCTATGGAGATGTATGCATGCTTCTCCATGCATGATTTTAACATCGAAATTTATACCCTAAATTTAAAGTCATATGCCATCTAATTGACGAACACTTGAAGCTACAATTTTCGTCATATGAGATTCTGGACGATGTTGTAATGGAAAGAAAACTTCATGACTGAATAAGATTGCACATGAAGGTTTTACGTTCTTTAGATTAGTCGACTTAATTGAGTTACTCAGTAAGATCTGGAAACTTAAGGCATAAAGAAGGGATGAAACATGTTTACAATGCAAAATGACTTTTGGCAATGTAAATCTCTTAAATATCTAGAAATTGCAAATTTGTTTGTCAATCATTGTTCGACAAGTTACCATCTTGAATACTTTTATTGCTAGCAGATCAACTAATGTGATGAAATTATGTCATTTTGGATTCTAGTTTTCAAGGAAAATACTATGGTTATTATTACCGGGGTAATTTTATTTTCTTGAATGGTATTATCGAAAATATTAAAATTGAATTTTGCAAGTTCTTTTACAAATGTATTAATGCAACGTTACACCGTAAACGTGGTTTATTCATTTATTGATCTAAAACGGTATGGTTGAGGATAGAGTCAATTTAAAAGATAAACCTAAACTCTTTCCATGAGTGAAGAAGGAGTAATAAGGATTTTAGAAATGTCTAATTCAAAATACATAACTCATAGAAAACTTTAATAGATAAAAAAGTGCATATTTTGAGTTATTAAAAGTTACCGCTAATTGGTTATAATGCAAACTAGCATATTTGTCTAGTAGTTGTGCTTTGACCATTTATAGGCACTATATACCATTGTGGGGTTGGTAGACCTATTAAGGAAGAAATTGCATGTCATGTCTTTCAAGTTAAAAAGCATTCGATGGATAAGTCATCATTTACGAATTAGAGTACACTCTTAAACACTATAAGTAATTGTTACGAATGTGTTTTTCAAAAGTGTAAGAAAGTAAACACAACACTAATTATTTTCGCCGATTATGAAACATTTTCAATGTTGTCAAGTTCAGTGAGAGAATTGTGTTGTATTACTGATTTTGAGTCTATTAAAACATTCTTTAATTCAGTGGGAGTTACAAGCCTTGTTGTCTTGCTAATAACCTATGTTATCTTTAGTATGTTCTAAGATAATTACTTTCGAATTGTTGACACTATTATCTTCAAAGGATATTCATGTATTGATTCTTGTTGATTAAGTGTTTCTACATCTACTTGTAAAAGCTAATATATGTGACACAATCATATTTTTGTAGACGAACGTTAGACGTGATGTTTATCTAATATATGAGGTTGTTCCATGCACAAGTGGGAGAAATGAACATTGTATGCAAGAAACAACTCATAAAGATATGATTCTCTTGAATTCAAGATAAGAGACTAACAATCTAATTAATAATTAGATGAAAGTTAGATCATGTGTCAATATGATTTAAAGACTACTTAAAAGTATATATATCATTCACGCTAAGAGACACTTGTTGTTTTGATTTAGTCATGTGAAAGCTTGGACTAAATTGTAAACACAAGGGTAAAATATCCACATGTCGTAAGATCGGGCGTGGAATGTTCTATAGTTTCTTAAAATGGACAAATTCATGGAATGACATAAGATACATAGAGTAATCTTATACTACTAATGAAACCTAGTGGTGTTCATATCATAGTATAGTAGTGAATTAACTTGAAAAGATTAATGAAACCTAGTGGTGTTCATGATTTACTTTAGTTATACATGATTATGTTTTATTGTATACAGTCACAAACATAAAGTCTTGAAAGACGTATAATATAAAGTAAGACATTAATGTATTGTCTCTATTTCACTAAAGGCATATACATGAAACGTGTAATGGACTTATAACTTTTATGAAGTGACTTTGTGTTAGAAGTATGATATGTGTATAATGCAAGTTCGTTTTCTCAGTTCTTAACTAATAGAAAGTCCAACCAATATCGGATTTATTATTGTTCTTGGTTGTTCAAGCTTACTTGGTAATCTATTGCTAATTCAAACAATACTATTTAAAAATGAAAAATATAAACCTACTTATACGTAAAACAAGTTGCAAATACCCAAATTTATTCAAGTAAAAAGTCTAAAATGCAAACTATAAAACTAAGAGGACTGAAAATGTAAATTCTATGAAATGTAAATGCTTGAAATGTAAATTCTAAAAGTTATAAGGACTACTAATGCAAAACAGATAACTAAAAGGACCAATTATGTAAAAACTTTAACAAACTAACCAAATAGTAACAAACTAACAACTTGAACAACTGAAATTTAACAAACTTCCAAATCCAGGGACTAAATTTTGCAAATACCACAAAATTAGGAAGTTTAGCTAGGTTTAGAAACTGATTAAACTTCTAGGGACTAAAGTGCAATAAAACCAAAGTTTTAAGTAAAAACGGGACAAAGGGAAGAATAAGCTCGTTTGAGCTTATTACTCAACCAATTAAGCTGAAACAACTTGCAAAACTCTTAAAATCCAATTTAAGCTATGTGTGTCTGAGGAATTAAGCTAAAAGTCCAAAATAAGCAATTGAGTGCTTATTAATAAGCACAAAATAAGCTACAGCTTATTTCAATCAGTCACAACCTGATTTTTGTTACAAAACTGATTAAGCACTTGATTACAAGAACGGGAAATCAAACTAGAACCATTTTCATCCAATAATGAATGAGAAATCTGAAATAAGCTCTTTTGAGCTTATGTTGACCAAGTTTGACCAACTTTTATGAAAAAGCTCAAAATTTCAAAACTTCATATTCAACACTTACTTAATGGATTTGTGAAAGAAAATCAAGACTTTTGTGAAGTGGATTAAGAGAACTAGTAAAACAGTATGCACTTTACATCAGAGAATGACAAATGCTCAGTCATGGACTAAAAAGCTTATTCCTAGCTTAATTCTTAATACTGTAGATTTTCCTTATAGAAACTGAAAGTTTATGATGTAAGCTAGGACTAGAAACAAGTTTGAGTAAATTTGATCAAGGAATGAAGGAGAAATCAGCAATTGAAAGTAACAAGTTTGCCAAAATTAAGCTGAAACAAGAATGACCCAAACTTTTTGTTAACCAATTGCCTGTTTGACTAATATTTTGACTTGCAAATGACTTAGAACCAATTGTTAACACCTAATGACTGATTATGAACACTAAAACACAAATTCTTAACACTTGAAATCTACTTATAAGCTTCTACCAAACACTCCTTTATCTGTTCTTAACAAGTTTTAACAAAGACTTATTGAGCATTGATTTGAACTGATTAAAAAACTTTAGCAAACTAATTTCAATGGACAAAATGAAGTGTTTAAAAGCTGTAAACAAACAACAATCAATGCTAGAACTGAAAGTAAGCTATAAGACTAACTAGTTACTGAAAGTATGCAGAAACTACAAAGCTGAACACAAATGCACAAGATCAAGCTACAAAACACTAGAATCAATCAAACATCAACTATTTAACAAGTAAAACAGGCAGCCATCAAGTTTATCTAGGAAAATGAACATGCAAGGACTTGTTTAGAGGAACATAAAACAAGAGCTATGAAACCTATTGTAGAGGTCCTTTGGGAAGAAGAGGAGCGCTGAGCTCTCTTGCACTAGTGATACCACCACCTATCACTAGTAATCAACTCAAATCAATCAACAATCAACTGCAAATCATCAAACTGCCATGAAATCTTCAAGAACAATGGAAATACTTGAATTCTGAACAAACAACTACAAATCTTCACCAATGTCAGTTATGATCAATGTATGATCATAACAAACATCTAACGGCCACAATATGATCACACAATAGCAGGAAATGAACTTGAATGATAAGAACACTTTTGGCGGGAAAAAGGAAATTTGAAATTTATTGAAGGAATTCTGTTATAAAGGTTGTTACAAGATACTAACTAACTAACTGACTCAAGAGTTTGTCAGACTCTTGAGTAGTTAGGGGAAAAGTGAGGGAAAAATGAAAGGAAAGATTAAACTATGTGTTTTTACAAATTTAAGCTACAATGAGAAATGAGGTACATCCTGGCTATTTATAGGCATGAGAGGAGATTCTGTTGGGGTTTGTGACGTGGCAGATCCAATCATAGCTTGACACGTGGAATATTCTGCAAATCCCTCTTTGAAGGTTATGAACTGATTTGGGTGTTTTTGATTGAGTGGATAATTTGTTAATTGGATTGCACCATTGAATTCCTCTCTTCAAAACGAGCAATATTGGTGTTTTGATCTTCTCATGAAACGGCCTTTATCAAAAACCCGATCCTGGAAATATTTTTGTTAAAGAAGATGGACACGTGGCGTTTTCTGGTTGGTTGAGGAGAAGTGTTGCGGATTACACTGTTGAGATATGGTAATAAATGAAAGGCGGCAGTAGTGGGCTTATGTGGTGATCCGTGTCATGTCTTTTCTCTCTTCTCATTGGTTAAACTTTTGACACATGGATTAAACTTGCAATACTTTCCATAGTTGGCAGATTAGGTCCCTATACTTGGCAGATTCCCATTTCAAGCTAGGATCTTCATTCCTTTGTCATTTTTAGTCCTTTAACTTCCATAATTTGTACAAAATGGCCCTTTAACTAAGTTGACTTGATAGTTGACCAGGTTTAACTTGAATCTTGACTTTTCATAATTTGCACTTCTAGTCCTTCAACTTTCACAACTTGTCAAGATAGGTCCTTGAACTTCAAAGTCTTGTCACTTTTGATCCTCTTTTGTCTTTTTCATCCATTTGAGCTTGGTTTTTCCTTGTTTGCTTGAAATTGTATCCTTTTACCTACATAAGATCACACAAACACAACATACCACATAATACTGCTTTTTACAAGATAAATGGGTATTTTGCTTCATGTTTTAGGGTTATTTGTTGATAAAAGGATATGAGTTTAAGCTCATATCAAATTCCCCTACACTTGAGCATTGCCATGTCCTCATGCAATATTATATTTCAAGGCTTAAAAATTTACATTTCCCTCATAATTAATCCGCCTTGGCCATATGAGATGCATCTACACTACTCTAAACTAGATGATGCATGATTTTGACTTTTAATAATGCAATGAATCAAAATACAATTCTATCTATATCTTTTTGATTTTTCTTGAAATGGTTTTGATGGAAATAACTCATAAAGAACTCAATGACTTGGATTAGGGCTTGGATACCATGGACACTTATCACCCTCAAGTTTCACTTTCCCCATACCAAGCTAGTAAATGGGATCATTGCATTCACAAGTAAAAAGTGCATCAACTTATTCATGACAATTAAATGTGGAACCGGTTATTATTTGAGCAAATTGCTTGTGGGCAAATTTGTCATTATTAAAGTGTGAAATATAAGAAATGTAAAATCCAAAAATAAGGAAGCACGGTTTTAATCCTAAGTAATCTTCTCATCCATTACTTGAAAAACCGCTCACAATTAATATAAGTCCGTATTAAGAGTAATAAGTCATTCGCCTTATGTGTAAAATCCTCATGTCATGCTTTCATAAGTAACTACACACTCGCTAAGGAAAGAAAAATAAAACTCACGCAATAATTTACATCCGCATCTTTTTGAGATTTTGGATCTTCAACCCCGCAACCCGTCAAGGTAATATTGGATTGGAGCAATCTATTGAATCCCCGCAACCCGTCAAGGTAATATTGGAACTCAATAGTCACTATAATTAACACCACACTGCCCCTCTTGGGAGTCTTGCATTATTTTTTTCTTTTTCTTTTCTTCTTTTTTTTTTCTAGCCACTCATTTTTTTTCATAAGTCGCTCTTATTTTTCTTTATTCCTCACAAAGAAATTTGAAAAGAAGAAAAGGAAAAACACCCACTAAATATGGAGCATGACATAAGTCTAGTACACATAAAACGTGCTAACTTAGAATCTTAAGACGTACTCACATCAACTATAAATGATTAGCCAAAAATGCATAAGAGATTACGAACCAATTAAAACCGTACTTGATTATTTATTAACAATTATATACATGCGAAGAAAGTAGAGATAAAGAAGAGAAGGGTTTAGCCACAAATAATTGCCATGAAGTCTATCTAGCCCTTTTACACTTGCTTCAACTCTATCATTTCCCATTCTCCACAAATTTAAAATTTCAAAGAATGAAATTGGTGGAAGCTTAGCCTAATAGACCAATGAAGGACTACATGGTTAAGGATACTAGCTAGAGAGTGCTAAAATAAGCAAACTCGGGTTGAGTCAAAATATCCATGGCGGGCCTAATATGTCAAAGAAATCTAAATTTGTTAAAACCATGTTTTATTATATTTTTTTTTTCTTTTTATATTTTTGATGAAAAATAAAAGAAAAGATATATACAATGCAAATGTGTTATGCAAATGAAAAATGATTGATGCAAAAATTATGAATGCATATTTTTGTTGGCCAAAGTAGATCAAAAATTTGAAAAATGTTGAAAATTCATTTTTATCATGTTATCATGCAAGACAATGACAAGTTCTAGGTAAGGTCACTTCGATAGAAGACCCCCCTACACTTAAGCTAAACATTGTCCTCAATGTTTAAGAGCATGGAAGTATAAAAACTTCCCCTACACTTATGACAATGAATAGACTTTGCTTAACCCAAGTTAAGGAAAGGACAACTATTAGTGAAATCATGTTTAAGCACAAGGTGTCAATGAAAATTCACTAAAGTAACGAAGTGAACCGGATACAAGGGCCTCCTCCATAAGCTCCAAAGCATGAAATGAGTGAGCAACCCTACAAACAAGCATGAAGACAAAAGAAGGTCGCCCCTACACTTATCTCCAAATCTATGCCTTTATTTCTAACCTACAAAACTCTAAACCTAGTTATACGATGCTTGAGTTAATGAGTCGCTAGCTCGACTCGTCCCTCAATGAATTAATTCATGGGGAAAATGGGGACCTCTTGGACCATTTCAACGGAAATGTCCTCCCCAAAGTAATGCTTAACACGGTGACCATTCACTTTGAAATTTGGACCATCGGGTTGGGACAACTCAAGAGTTCCATATGGAAACACTTGAGCAATAGTGAATGGACCGGACCATCTCGACTTAAGCTTGCCCGCAAAAAGCTTCAATCTTGAGTTAAAGAGGAGAACCGGCTCTCCAACTTTGAACTCACGATTCTTGATCTTAGCATCATGCAATTTCTTAGTCTTTTCCTTGTATAGCAAAGAATTCTCATAGGCATTGGCTCTCAACTCATCCATCTCATTGATTTGATCTTTCCTATGTGAACCGGCTTGGTTTAAATCAAAGTTAGCCCACTTGAGAGCCCAAGATGCCTTATGTTCTAGCTCAAATGGGAGGTGGCACGCTTTTCCATAGACAAGCCTATAAGGAGTACAACCAATTGGTGTCTTAAAGGCCGTCCTAAACGCCCACAAAGCATCATCAAGCTTATCCGACCAAGAAGCTCTATGCTCTCCCACCGTTCTCTCTAAAATTCTCTTTAAACCACGATTTGTGACCTCGGTTTGACCATTTGTTTGAGGGTGATACGCGGTAGAAAGTCTATGATTCACTCCATATTTCTTCATAACTCTCGTGAATTGATCATTACAAAAGTGCGTACCACGATCACTTATGATGGCCCGAGGTACACCAAATCTAGCAAACAATTGTTTCAAAAACTTGACAACCACTCTAGCATCATTAGTAGGTAAGGCTTTAGCCTCCACCCACTTGGACACATAATCCACCGCCACAAGTATATACTTGTTTCCCTTAGAGGATGGAAAAGGTCCCATGAAATCTATTCCCCATACATCAAATATCTCACACTCTTGTATAAAATTTTGTGGCATCTCATCACGTTGTGTAATTTTTCCTTGTCTTTGACAAACATCACAAAATTTCACCATCTCTTGAGCATCCTTGTAAATGGAAGGCCAATAGTAACCCGAATCAAAGACTTTCTTGGCGGTGTAGTTAGGCCCAAAATGTCCACCCGTAGGTCCTTTATGACATGCCTCTAAGATTTTAAATGCCTCGGGCCCATCTACACACCGTCTAATGATTTGGTCCGCACATTGCCTAAAAAGATATGGATCATCCCAAAAGTAATACTTAACTTCCTTAAGAAACTTTTTCTTTTGTTGGTAAGTAAGACCCTCAATAAGCACATTGCCCACAAGATAGTTTGCAATATCCGCAAACCAAGGTGTGGCATCCTCTTGGGAAGAGATAGACATGAGCTCCTCTAATGGAAAGGATTCATTGATTTCTTGATGTGGGAAATCTCCTTGAAAAGGATGCTCAAGTCTACTCAAATGATCCGCCGCTAAATTCTCGGCCCCTTTTTTATCACGAATCTCTATCTTAAACTCTTGAAGCAACAAAACCCATCTCAAAAGCCTAGGCTTAGCATCTTGTTTTGTCATAAGATACTTGAGAGCGGAATGATCCGTATACACTATGGTCTTGGAAAGCACAAGGTATGGTCTAAACTTCTCAAAAGCATATACTATAGCAAGCAACTCTTTTTCCGTGGTAGTGTAATGAAGTTGTGCACCGGTCATGGTTTTACTCGCATAGTGTATAGGTTGAAAATGCTTATTAACTCTTTGTCCTAAGACGGCCCCCACCGCATAATCACTAGCGTCACACATAAGCTCAAAAGGTAATTCCCAATTTGGAGAAACCAAAACGGGAGCCTTTGTCAATTTTTCCTTAAGTGTCTCAAAAGATTCTAAACAAGCTGGATCAAAAATGAAAGGAGCCTCTTTCTCCAAGAGATGAGTCATCGGTCTAGCTATCTTAGAAAAATCTTGTATAAAGCGCCTATAAAAGCCCGCATGACCTAAGAAACTCCTTACACCTTTAACCGAGGTGGGTGGGGGAAGCTTAGCAATCACATCAATTTTGGCTCGATCAACTTCTAATCCCTTATTGGATATCTTGTGTCCTAAAACAATCCCCTCTTTCACCATAAAGTGACATTTCTCCCAATTAAGCACCAAACGTGTTTCCTCACAACGCTTAAGCATTCTCTCAAGATTGGTGAGACATGAGCTAAAGGAGTTCCCAAATACGGAAAAGTCATCCATAAAAACCTCCATGGTTTGCTCTATCATGTCATGGAAAATTGCCATCATGCACCTTTGAAACGTCCCCGGTGCATTACATAAGCCAAAAGGCATCCTCTTGTAAGCAAATGTACCGTATGGACAAGTGAATGTGGTCTTTTCTTGATCCTTAGGGTCAATGGGTATTTGGAAATAACCCGAAAAGCCATCAAGAAAACAATAGTACTCATTTCCCGCTAAGCGTTCAAGCATTTGATCCATAAAGGGAAGCGGGAAATGGTCTTTCCTAGTTGCCTCATTGAGTTTTCTATAATCAATGCAAACTCTCCAACCGGTTACAAGTCTCGTGGGAATAAGCTCATTGTTCTCATTAGGCACCACGGTGATTCCACCCTTCTTTGGAACACAATGAACCGGGCTAACCCATGGAGAGTCGGAAATGGGGTAAATCATACCCGCATCTAAGAGTTTAATCACTTCCTTCTTAATAACCTCATGAATTTTTGGATTAACTCTCCTTTGGTTTTGAATGGCGGGTTTATAGTCATCCTCCATAAGGATTTTGTGAGTACAAAAATGTGGATCAATTCCCCTTATGTCGGATATTTTCCATGCTAAAGCTTTCTTATGTTTCTTAAGGACTTCAATAAGTTGCTCCTTCTCATCCTCTTTCAATTCCTTAGCAATAATCACCGGTAATTGGTCTTTTCCTTCTAAGAAAGCATATTCTAAGTGGGATGGAAGGTCCTTAAGTTCAATGGGAGGTGGACTCTCTATGGAAGGTTTTACTATGGAAGGTTCCTCAATGGTAATCTCTTGTGGAATAGGGGAAGGAATAGGGTCCTCATTGAGCAACTTTTGGATTGTAAGAATATCTTCTTCCCAATTAATGGGAGAATCATCATCACCAAGAAAGTTGGACTCAAATTCCTCCAAGAGGAAATCACTCTCTCCAAAAGGTGTTAAAGAGGGAGCAATTGAGGCCACGGTTTCAACATGTGGAATCTCATCACTAGCATTCTTACAAGCATCATGAAAATGTTCATTACACACTTCATCTAGTACATCCACAATGTTAATAGTCTCACAAGGTCTAGACTCCTTAACCTCTTTTCTATCACAAACTTTCCCTAACTTAAACACCACTTTCTCATCCTCTACTCTCATAATTAATTCTCCTTCCACCACATCTATCAAGGTACGACCCGTTCTCAAAAACGGTCTACCAACAATCAAAGGCACTCTAGGATCCATGTCATAATCGACCACTACAAAGTCGGCCGGAAAGGTAAACTTATCCACACCTACAAACACATCTTCCGCTATACCTACGGGGTGAGCTATGGTTCGGTTGGCTAGTTCAAGAGTCATCCTAGTGGGGGTGAGCTCGGGAAGAGAGAGTTGTTTCCAAACCGATAAAGGCATGAGATTTATGCTTGCCCCTAAATCCGCCAAAGCCATGCAATTTTCAACACCGGGAAAATTACAAGGTATCAAGAAGCGCCCCGGATCTCCAAGTTTTGTTGGTAAGGTTTTAAGTAACACCGCGGAACAATTTTCATTAAGTGATGTGTTGGGCAAATCAACCAATTTTTCTTTGTTTGAGAGCAAATCCTTGAACATCTTAGCAAACTTTGGCATATAAGCAAGAGCTTCCGCAAAGGATATGTTGATATTGAGTTGCTTGAACATCCTTAAGAAATTGGAGACTTGTATGTCATCTTTGTTCTTTAACTTGTCCTTTTTCAACCTTGAAGGGTATGGAAGAGTAGGTTTGGGTGTAGGTGGAATAGGTGTTGTAGTGGAAGATTTGTCTTTGTTAGCCTCTTCATTGGGAAGTGTGGAAGGTAAAGGAGAAGTATGAGGTGGTTGAGAAGATATGTTTGAGTGAATAGGAGCACTTTGAGGAGGTGGAGTAGAAGTAGAAGGCTTATCACAAGTAGGAGCACAAATGGGTTGAACAATAGTAGGTTTAGGAGGTGAAGGATCCTTTGTTGTTGTACCACTCCTTGTTGTAATAGCATTAACATTGGCCCTAGGGTTTGTTTGTGTGTTAGAAGGTAAAGCCCCTTGTGGTCTTTGAGTTACCGCCACTAAAACCCTATTGATTTGTTCCTCCATTGTACGTTTCACTTGGTCATTCATTCTCTTATCAATTTCACGCATTTTCTTGTCAACATACTCATGAGTCTCTTGCATCCCATATCCTTGAGTTTGATTTTGAGGGTAAGCTTGATTTGGTATTGGAGCATATGCTTGATTGGGAATAAATGGAAGTGGTTGATTAAATCCTTGTTGTGGTGGATAAAAGGTATTAGCTTGAGGTTGAAATTGATTGGGTGCCTTGTAATTATTTCCTTGGTATGGTTGTCTTTGCCCTTGATTCCTTGCTAAAATTTGAGGAGGATTTTGTGGAATTTGGGTGGGTGGTTGGGGTGGGAAGCCGGGTGGAGTAAGGTAATTTTGGGATTTGTAAGAAAGGTTATTTGGATTGATGTTAGGCTTGAAGTGTTCACGGTGTTCCTCTTGATAAGCATAACATTCCCCTTGATACCCTTGCACCTTGTCACATTGTTCATAAGAGTGGGGACCTCCACAAGTAACACAAGAAATGGTGATGGCATTCACATTGTTTGAGGAATTGTTCAATGTCATGCTCTTAAAATCTTGAATCATGCCTTGAGTCATTTCTTGTCCTTGTTTGACTGTTTGAAGGATCTCTTGAAGAATTTGGAGTTCACAAGGTGTTTGAGAAGTGTTTTGGATAACATGAACTCTTTCTTCAAATGGATCGTTTGTTTGAACCATTGCCTTAGTCTCAATAATGTTCAAAGCCTCATGGTATGTCTTGCAATGAATACTCCCTCCCGCGGAAGCATTTAGTGAATCTTGGTGGTGAGGTTTAAGGCCATTGTAGAAGGTATTGATTTGGCCTAGATCATCCATTCCATGGTTAGGGCATCGCCTCAACAACTCACTATACTCTTCCCAAGCATCACCAAAGGATTGACTAGGTTTTTGTGTAAAGCCCATAATCAAATTCCTCAAAGCCATAGTCTTTTGTGGAGGAAAGAATTTGTTCAAAAACTTAGTGGTAAAATCATCCCATGTGGTGATACTATCGGGTGGTTGGGTGTCTAACCAATGCTTAGCACTCCCATCTAAGGAAAATGACACTAACATCAATCTAATGACCTCATGTGGAACCCCATTATGCTTAATGGTGTTGCAAAGTGAAAGGAATCTCTTAAGGTGAGCATGGGGATCCTCATTTTGTTTTCCAAAGAAAGGTGATGCAGCAACCATATTGATCATAGATGTATGTAGCTCAAATGTGTTAGCGGGAAAGTCGGGAATCTTAATGGCACTAACATATCCATGAACGTTGGATTGCATACGTTCATACAAAGTACGATTATCAATAGCCATGGCTCCTTGTGGTGGTGACAAAGCACGATTCTCGTGATCGGCTTGGTGAACGGTGGTGGTCTTACTCTTTCTCTTTTTCTTCCTTTTCGGAGGAAGAGGTTGTACACCAATCGGTATTTGTGCACGCCCGCGAGTGAGCATGCAACTCAATACGAGGAATGAGAGAGAAGCTCTCGTGTGACTTTGAAAAGAATAAGATTATCCTCTTCGAGTTTCGATATTAAATATCCACAAGAAAATATCAATATATGTAATACTACTTTGGGTGCAAGACCCTCAATGAAGCTTTCCTTCTTAGAATACTCCCAAGTGAACGGGGGGTTAGGTGGCGCGAAGCACTTAAGTACCTATTGACCCTTAGATGGCATTTTATAGCACATCGCCTTTCTATTCACTTAAATGTTCGTATTCTTCGAATTATTGCTTATTGAGAGTATTTATATATTCTTGCTTTATTTTGTTTGATCGATACGCGTGTCAAGGACCGGAACGCCCCTCAACACGGTGTATTGCCTCGGCAATACTTATGGAAGATATGTAGATTGATTGTTCTTATACGTATACGTATTTACTTATAATAATATATGGAAAATATTTTTTTATTTATGAGTTTTTAAAGGAAAATACTATATGTACATAAAAACCGAGAGAATCCAATAATATATATTTTTGGGTGCAATCTCTTAGGAAAAAGATTGCTTTTTGGATTTTTTTAATTTTTTTGGTCAATTCTTTAGGAAAAGAATTGTTTTGTTAATTTTTTTAGTTTTTATATATTTTTATATTTTTGATTTTTTTATTTGTTTTTGATTTATGATACGTAAAAATAACGTTCACCAAATGAACGGATCCCAAAAGCCAATGAAAACCGTCAATCGATAGTCTCTCGTGTAGTCAAAGAACCGGCAGCGGCGCCATTTGATATGTGTATAATGCAAGTTCGTTTTCTCAGTTCTTAACTAATAGAAAGTCCAACCAATATCGGATTTATTATTGTTCTTGGTTGTTCAAGCTTACTTGGTAATCTATTGCTAATTCAAACAATACTATTTAAAAATGAAAAATATAAACCTACTTATACGTAAAACAAGTTGCAAATACCCAAATTTATTCAAGTAAAAAGTCTAAAATGCAAACTATAAAACTAAGAGGACTGAAAATGTAAATTCTATGAAATGTAAATGCTTGAAATGTAAATTCTAAAAGTTATAAGGACTACTAATGCAAAACAGATAACTAAAAGGACCAATTATGTAAAAACTTTAACAAACTAACCAAATAGTAACAAACTAACAACTTGAACAACTGAAATTTAACAAACTTCCAAATCCAGGGACTAAATTTTGCAAATACCACAAAATTAGGAAGTTTAGCTAGGTTTAGAAACTGATTAAACTTCTAGGGACTAAAGTGCAATAAAACCAAAGTTTTAAGTAAAAACGGGACAAAGGGAAGAATAAGCTCGTTTGAGCTTATTACTCAACCAATTAAGCTGAAACAACTTGCAAAACTCTTAAAATCCAATTTAAGCTATGTGTGTCTGAGGAATTAAGCTAAAAGTCCAAAATAAGCAATTGAGTGCTTATTAATAAGCACAAAATAAGCTACAGCTTATTTCAATCAGTCACAACCTGATTTTTGTTACAAAACTGATTAAGCACTTGATTACAAGAACGGGAAATCAAACTAGAACCATTTTCATCCAATAATGAATGAGAAATCTGAAATAAGCTCTTTTGAGCTTATGTTGACCAAGTTTGACCAACTTTTATGAAAAAGCTCAAAATTTCAAAACTTCATATTCAACACTTACTTAATGGATTTGTGAAAGAAAATCAAGACTTTTGTGAAGTGGATTAAGAGAACTAGTAAAACAGTATGCACTTTACATCAGAGAATGACAAATGCTCAGTCATGGACTAAAAAGCTTATTCCTAGCTTAATTCTTAATACTGTAGATTTTCCTTATAGAAACTGAAAGTTTATGATGTAAGCTAGGACTAGAAACAAGTTTGAGTAAATTTGATCAAGGAATGAAGGAGAAATCAGCAATTGAAAGTAACAAGTTTGCCAAAATTAAGCTGAAACAAGAATGACCCAAACTTTTTGTTAACCAATTGCCTGTTTGACTAATATTTTGACTTGCAAATGACTTAGAACCAATTGTTAACACCTAATGACTGATTATGAACACTAAAACACAAATTCTTAACACTTGAAATCTACTTATAAGCTTCTACCAAACACTCCTTTATCTGTTCTTAACAAGTTTTAACAAAGACTTATTGAGCATTGATTTGAACTGATTAAAAAACTTTAGCAAACTAGTTTCAATGGACAAAATGAAGTGTTTAAAAGCTGTAAACAAACAACAATCAATGCTAGAACTGAAAGTAAGCTATAAGACTAACTAGTTACTGAAAGTATGCAGAAACTACAAAGCTGAACACAAATGCACAAGATCAAGCTACAAAACACTAGAATCAATCAAACATCAACTATTTAACAAGTAAAACAGGCAACCATCAAGTTTATCTAGGAAAATGAACATGCAAGGACTTGTTTAGAGGAACATAAAACAAGAGCTATGAAACCTATTGTAGAGGTCCTTTGGGAAGAAGAGGAGCGTTGAGCTCTCTTGCACTAGTGATACCACCACCTATCACTAGTAATCAACTCAAATCAATCAACAATCAACTGCAAATCATCAAACTGCCATGAAATCTTCAAGAACAATGGAAATACTTGAATTCTGAACAAACAGCTACAAATCTTCACCAATGTCAGTTATGATCAATGTATGATCATAACAAACATCCAACAGCCACAATATGATCACACAATAGCAGGAAATGAACTTGAATGATAAGAACACTTTTGGCGGGAAAAAGGAAATTTGAAATTTATTGAAGGAATTCTGTTATAAAGGTTGTTACAAGATACTAACTAACTAACTGACTCAAGAGTTTGTCAGACTCTTGAGTAGTTAGGGGAAAAGTGAGGGAAAAATGAAAGGAAAGATTAAACTATGTGTTTTTACAAATTTAAGCTACAATGAGAAATGAGGTACATCCTGGCTATTTATAGGCATGAGAGGAGATTCTGTTGGGGTTTGTGACGTGGCAGATCCAATCATAGCTTGACACGTGGAATATTCTGCAAATCCCTCTTTGAAGGTTATGAACTGATTTGGGTGTTTTTGATTGAGTGGATAATTTGTTAATTGGATTGCACCATTGAATTCCTCTCTTCAAAACGAGCAATATTGGTGTTTTGATCTTCTCATGAAACGGCCTTTATCAAAAACCCGATCCTGGAAATATTTTTGTTAAAGAAGATGGACACGTGGCGTTTTCTGGTTGGTTGAGGAGAAGTGTTGCGGATTACACTGTTGAGATATGGTAATAAATGAAAGGCGGCAGTAGTGGGCTTATGTGGTGATCCGTGTCATGTCTTTTCTCTCTTCTCATTGGTTAAACTTTTGACACATGGATTAAACTTGCAATACTTTCCATAGTTGGCAGATTAGGTCCCTATACTTGGCAGATTCCCATTTCAAGCTAGGATCTTCATTCCTTTGTCATTTTTAGTCCTTTAACTTCCATAATTTGTACAAAATGGCCCTTTAACTAAGTTGACTTGATAGTTGACCAGGTTTAACTTGAATCTTGACTTTTCATAATTTGCACTTCTAGTCCTTCAACTTTCACAACTTGTCAAGATAGGTCCTTGAACTTCAAAGTCTTGTCACTTTTGATCCTCTTTTGTCTTTTTCATCCATTTGAGCTTGGTTTTTCCTTGTTTGCTTGAAATTGTATCCTTTTACCTACATAAGATCACACAAACACAACATACCACATAATACTGCTTTTTACAAGATAAATGGGTATTTTGCTTCATGTTTTAGGGTTATTTGTTGATAAAAGGATATGAGTTTAAGCTCATATCAAAGTACTTGAGTTATAAAGCATGCAAAATGGTTAGGAAATCTATTATACCGTTAAGATGATTTAGTTGGTATATAGGTAAGCCTAAAGATATATATTTATCTTAAATATTGTTAAGATTGACTTACAATATTTCCTTAAATGAAATACATCATTGTTATGGTATGTTCATTAGGAGAATAAAACTCTCAGTATGACGGTGATGTTTGATTCAAGATAACTATATCTTCCTTTTCTTCCAAAAAGATATCAATGTTAGAAAGTTGAGTATGACTTGATCTAAGAAGATTAATAAGATACCATTATATATGGAATGTGATGAATCACGTTATATCTTAAATGGAGTTCGGATTTTGCTAAACTACTTATGAAGTGGATTGTTTAGAAATAAAGAGTATGGAACTGCCATTGTGTTTTGTAATGTCCCATATAGATAACGTTGGAGTGTTGATCTATTTGCTATGTATTTAAAGAGTAATTTTAAGTTACTAAAAGCAAGTGGGAGTTTTGATTGAAAGATAAAATTACAAGATACATAATCTTCTGAAATACACTAGTAATTATCATGAGGAAGGATTGTAAAAGCTAACTCTCAAGATAAAGGAATTTACGTCATAGGTCCGTAAGGATATCTCGGATATGCGATTTATATGCTGAGAATTATGAGTTACAAATACTTGTTGTGATTTGTTACCAAATATTGTTTTGGCTAAACTACTCATACTATGATTGTTATAGATGTTGTCCAACAAGATAATCAAATTTCGGTTTTGGTTTATGTTAAATAGTTTGACTAGAAATTTGAGATGAGTTTCGTCAAAGGAAGGAAAACGCCCAAAGTGGTGGTTTAAACTTTGTGTCGAAATTATATGGACAGAATTGTACACATATCTAATGTATGTATTATGAATAGATTATTAATCACACTTAAGTAATTAATTGTGATTGAGTATTCTTTCCTAAACACATTAAATGTATAAAGATTTTGATGGTCATATTTTAAATTGAAAAATTTGGATATGTATGAACTATTTCTTGAATGACTACTTGAGGAAGGACTTAAGTAATAGAAATGAGTTTATTACTTCAAAATAAATCTTTGGAAAAGTACAAAATGCAATTATCCATGAATGGATAAAAGCATGCATCTAGGAGATTATTCTTATGTTTAATTTGAAATCCAAGATTGGATTTAAATTTGAATAAGATGATTTCTGAGTATTCCTAAAAGCTAGTGGGAGTATTATGGTTATTTTCTTAAATTATATGTGTCAAATAGACATGTAAGAAAGTAAGTTTTCATTCAAATTAAATGTTGATTTGGTTTACATTTGAGATGAAACTTTGCTTTGGAGATTTAGAAAATAAGATATACATAACCTTGGAACAAATAAATTTATTTATTTATGCGATGGAAATACAACATAATATGCCATGTAGTAAATTTATATGGATATTTAGAACATGGAGAAATCTAAATCTGGTTTGAGAAATTCTCATGTGTGTCGTATTGTATTTATATCATGCTTAAAATGCATGATGATTTGAATATATTAATCTATTTAAAAGTGATTAAATAACCTGTGTAATGAATATTCTGAAGGAATATGTTTGGATATAGAATAACATCCTAAATATTGGATTAGCTTCCATATTCTATAGATGAGTAATTTTTCAATAGTTGTGCAAATTATCATAGCCAACAAACTTGGAGGATTTGGTTGGAATCAAACATTACATAATAGATATTAAAGGTAACGTATCTATATCTTTTATGACAAGTTGTCAAACTTGAAAAGATATAATTGAGGTAACCCTTAGTATTAGTCATGGGATCTATAGAGATGACATGATTGATTAAAGTTGCATTATAAATTAAAGAATTAGAATACTTTGAACTTCAAATGTGTTGTTTTGGAAGTTTAGGAAATTGGTGATCAAGGATGTTTCACAATTTTGATACTATGTGGCTGTATCAAATTATTTGAATGCACATATGCAAGAGCTTCAATAAATTGAATTCTTGAAGAAAGTATTCTCAAAAAAAAATTCCAATAGGTTAAGATTGGTTATTTTATGCTTTACCAAACAAGTATGAATGCCATTACTAGAGGCATGATGCATGTACCAATTTTATGCATTGATCTATTTTGGTATTTGGATAAAGGATGTTTAAGACATTATTGAATTGATGAAATAAAGATTGAGTTTTGTTTATTTTCTGTTATTTGATTTTGTATCCTATTTTACATGTTTTAATCCATGAATATCATGATATTTCTAAATGTCCGTTGTCGATTAATAATATGGTAACATTATTAAACTAAGACAATTGAAAATAGTGACAGAGTATACTTGAAAGTATGTTGGTCAATTTTGAATGATATTTAGTGAATCAAATATTGGACTTATCCCAACTATGTGATTTTACTTTATGGATCTTTGTCATCAAGTAAATCATAAATAGTTATCCTTAGACCTGAGATACCAGGAAACTGTCGTGGATCTAGTGCATTTTTGTGGAATAATATAACGCTAAACGTAACTGGTAGCTATAAGGATTATTTCTGGAAGTGTCGCAAAGTTCATAAGTTTTGCTTGTAGTCAAAATTGGATTCATTTCCTTCAAAATTTATTTTGAAGTATAATACAACTGGGCCCCTCGGGGGAGTAGTAAGATATTTGTGCGGCTGCACCCAAATTTGTTTTGGTGATCTTGCTATATCTATAAACGAGAAAAAAAAATGGTTAATGTAAGGAATGACTGAGATCGATATCCTATTAACGTTGTATTTGAAATGAAAGGATAATAATAATGATAGTAAATCATTACAAGGTTTTATCCAAGAGGCCTTACTCGAGATCGGACTAGGGCATTGGCGTGTAACTAGACGCTAACCAATGTGATCATGATATTTTGAAATATGTCCAAGTGGGAGCTGAATGTTTTATGGACTTATAGTTAAATAGTCGTGTGTTAGGATCGAACTCGGGATTACGGGATTGCACACATTACGTAAAGGGTTAATTTATTTAATAAATATATTTTATATTTATTAAATTAAACCGAAGCTTAACTAACGATCGTTAATAATTAAAAGTTAAGTATAGAAGACCGTTATGGAATTAAATAGAAGAGAAAAGAAGAAAAAGGAAAAGTTCCGGAAGCCCCCTTTGGGTGGGCCATAGGCGACGGCTACAAGGAAAAAAAGGGGAAAGGAAAGATTTTCTTTCCTAATTGGTTTATTACTTGGAGAATAAGATTTGCCAAGGCCTATATAAACAATCTCATAACCTTCATAATTTTTATTCCATTCTTCTCTTCCCTCTCCCTCTTGCGATCAGATCAAACGCACCCTTTAGGGTTTCGTTTGATTTGATTTGTTTGGTTTCTATTGTAAATCAACTCCAAAGGAAAAACACCTTTTTTAGGGTTCCTTTTATCCTTTGGTTTTGGTTTAGAAATAATCTAGTCCTAGCCCCTCTCTAGGGTTGTTGGGTAGATATTCCACAAGTGTAGAGCTCGGTTTACACGTGCTAGAATCACGGTTAGCTCGTTGTATTACGTGTGTACAAGAACGTAATGTAGTCTTACTTTAGACTACATCTTGGTTATGTTGTCATAAACCCTAATTGGTGATTCGTTGGTGATCTTGTGGATATTCCCTAGGATAAAGGTATGTAACCCTAATTCGATTAATTATAATTGTGTTATTAATTATGATCTTGTTAAATCGCTTCCGCTATGTGTGCTTTGATCCATATTAGGGTTTTCAATAATTGTTATGAACTTCATAAACCTTCAGCAACTTCCAGCATATCCTACGTTGCACAATTAGTAGCCAGTAGAAAAAACATTAGGATGTAGAATGTTCCTGTGTTAAAGTATGTATCTAATGAAAGCTACTTAACATAATTAATCACCAGAAAATGAAACATTATTATTGGGACTTTGGAATTAGTTCAATTTGCAATGAACTGATCGAGATTATGTATTTAGCATAGGGTGGTGATATTTTCATGATGAATTTATTTCATCCACGGATTGTAAAAGTCATTTGACATTTATACCCTCACTAGCCATTTAAAGATCCTCTTCCGGCCTTTGGTAGCTCGTTACACGTTATAATTAAATTAGCATGTTTGTTTCTCGTTCAAATAATTATTAATGCTATTTTTTCATACTAAAAGTTACTTTTCCAACTGAGTTGTTTAACGTGATTGGCGAGGTTCTTCTTTGAATAAAATGAATGACGCTGGTTGACAACATTTTGCCTCTTCTCCGATGTGTTTGATCTTTTAGAGTCTCCGATAAAAAATGTTTTTCAACAACATATAACACACCTCATCCATTATTTGTAAAATCAAGACTTTAAATAACCATTTTACGACAGGCGCGTACTCTTAAGGCGGTATGAACTTAATGTTAAAGCTCTTAAAGACATGAGGTGTTGATTACTGGCACAAATTTTTGATTCCAGAAGAGAGATAGTAAGCAACTATCCAAACATCAAAGTAATCGATGTCATCAAACTTGTATCAAGATCATCAAATCATTTAAAGCGCGGTACCAAAATTGTAACGAACCGGCATCATTAAGGTTATATCGGAAGCAATCTTTTTGGAACAAAGTGTACGTCCGGTACCCAGTTTGGGTAACCCGGAATACCTAGATTGTAATTTTTCATTTTTCGGTTCAAAAGGTTCATGGACAGATTAATAGAAACTAACCAAGTCTTGATATTGGCCGCACGTTACTTCATTCTTGTTTATAGCCATAAAGGAACAGAAGTTGGCGAAGCTGAAAAGGGAAAAGAGGCAACTAACGATTGAAATGTCATGGAGATACGTAAAGGTAACAAAGTTGGAGATGATACACCTGAATAGAAATTTGTGTGCTTACTGTCTGGGTGAATTGGTTAAAGAAAGATAAAATGATAAAAAAAAGGGTTTTTAATGTCAATCATCATTACTCTTCCGTGTGTGTATTAAAACTGTCCGTGGAAATATCACTACAAAAAGTAGTCCGGGCCTAGAGAACTGATGTTCTTGATACAACAAAAATGCTACTTTGTAAGTTACTAATACATGAATACAACAATTACACAGCAAAAAGGCATTATGTCTTGAAATTCCAAGTTCAATCATCTCAGAAAGTAACATACAGAATTTAAAAATGATACAATACAAATAAACCATTAACATTAAATTTGATAAACATAGCATTAGGATCACATAAAAATAATTGCAACTTTAAAACAAGTAACATGAACTAGCTAATCATCAGCTAGATCTGACTTAGTCATGTGCCCTTCTTGATCTACTGGTTGGGATACAAAACCAAAACAACAAAAAATAAAACGCACAACACGTAACAAGGCAATTAGACTAGGTTTTTCCATAGTATGATCGCCGTCCATCTTATCATCTTTTATGCTCTCTTGTTGATTCTTTGAATTCTTTTCTTTAGAACCAACGATGTCGTTGTTCTCTTGTTGATGCTTTGAATTCTTTTCTTTAGAACCACCGATGTCGCTGTTGTCTGGTTCTAGTAGTAAATCCAAGACCGTGATTATATCCAGAATCATCAATTGTTCAGGATCTTCAAAGGAACCATCATACTCAATCCGGCTCCTACTGCGTATATGGGAGAGTGTTTCAGCTATTGAGGGAACCGGATCAGGTAGGGAGTTGTTAAGGTCCTCTAAGAACTCAATCATTTCAATAGGACTCAACCAAAGTGTTGAAAAGTGAGTTAAACTTTAGGGTTTGTTTAGTAAATTTGTTTGGCTTGTCAAACAAGTTTTGTTATTTTTGGTATGTCTTAATTTAGTATGTTTTGAGTCATTGGTTCTCTATAAATAGAGGCCAATGTCAGTAGTTTTCATTGTAGCTTTTGAATTGTAATTTAGGGTATTGAATAAAAGCTTCCGCTTCGTTTGTTCGATCTTGTTTGTTCGTTTGATTTATCCAACAAGTGGTATCAGAGCTAGATCGATTTGTAAAGATGAAGAAAAAGAAGAAGAAAAAAAAAGGTTATGTCTTGTTTGGTTTTGATAATTCGATCGTGCCTGGGTTTGAATTCGTTTGTCGATTCTTTTGTTTATCATTCCTAGACGTTTCTGATTGTCCGAATTAGTAATTGGATTTGCTAAGTTTTGATTGGCTCATCTTTTGTAAGTGAATCGGTGAATTATATGTGCATGGCAATTTGGGCTCATTCGTTTAGTTGGTCAACTTTGGTATATACTTTTAGGTTTGATTAATAAATCAAGGTGGAGGTATTAGATTTGTTTGAGCAAGAATTAATGGGTCGGTGGATGTTTGTTGTTTCTGAAACATGAAAGTTAGGTTTGGGCTTTTGTTAGAATTGGGACTTCAAAAATGGGTCATTCTAAACATACCTAATTAATCCACTAATTGTACTTTTATTTATTACAGTAATAACTAATACTACTACAGTAATTGTAATTCTTCTTTCACTGAAATCTATATATACATTTTACATATATGTGTAAAATGCCCGAACTATCACCACCGCGGCATAAACTACTCTACGAAAGGCATCGCGAACTGCCCGAACTATCAACACCGCCACTGCCAACCCTGAGCAAGCAGTTTATATGTGTGTATTTCAGTACTTATGTAGTCGTTTCTATCTTTGCTTTATTTCAATGTGTATGCGACTATTAAGTACTATGGGTTTGCAATTGTTTATGTTTGTAAATATTGTTAGTGATGAATCTAATGATATACGCATAATCAAATGAAACAAATTTTGAATTATATATGGATAGTTTATAGGTTTTTAATTTTTTTTCTTTTATCAAATCATTAAAAGACAATTAATGCAGTCAGGCTTTAAGAATGCTTTTTATTTTTTCAATAAACATATTTAAAGTTTCATTACTTCAAATTTTATTTTTTCAACAAAAAAAGATAAACAAAACTTTAACTAAGGTACGATCAGTGAAAACAGGGTAGATTTAGTAGCACCCTTAAAAATTCGTTTGATATTTTGGAAAGGCAATTCGTATTGATATTAGTATTTGAACATTTTGTACTTATTGATTTGGGAATCGTCTATTATGAATTCGAGGATTGATTTGTCGTTTGAAGACTTGATAAGCATCGGTCGTTAGGAATTTGCTAGTTTCAAAAATTTGGGGATCTTCTTTCGTTGGGTTTTGTGAAGTTAATTTCTCGAGTTTGATAGTCTTTGGTGGAGATCGTTTGGGGTTATT
This sequence comes from Glebionis coronaria, assembly GCA_025667525.1. NCBI lineage: Eukaryota > Viridiplantae > Streptophyta > Magnoliopsida > Asterales > Asteraceae > Glebionis > Glebionis coronaria. Next base: position 162,924,332 of record CM046878.1, on the reverse strand, counting down.
TGTTTGTTTGGTTGATCGTTTTTAGATTTGATCATTTGTTTGGGTGACCGTTTTCAGGTTCGGTCGTTTGTTTGTTTGGATCGTTTTTCAGGTTCGATCATTCGTTTGTTTGTTTGGATCGTTTATTCGATCATTTGTTTGTTTGTTTGGATCGTTTATTCGATCATTTGTTTGTTTGTTTGGACCATAAATCTTATTTCATAAGTGGGTCACTCGTATTATTCGGATCATATTTGGGGCATTTGAATTTGTGCCCGTCCGTCAAATTATTTATTAATTTGAATTTGTTTGATACGGATAATACATTTGTTCGTTTGTTTGAATTGACTAATTGTCTAGCCCGAACCGAACCATAACATATTAAGAGTTATTCGTTCGTTTGTTTGAATAACATATTAAGAGTTATTCGTTCGTTCGTTTGGTTGAATAACATATTAAGAGTTATTCGTTCGTTTGTGGAATAACATATCAAGAGTTATTCGTTTGTTCGTCTGGAATTCCGAATTAAGAGGGAATGTTCGTTTGGTTTGAAGCTTCGAATAGAGTTGAAGTCGCGGTGGAGATTCTTCGAAAAGTGACTTAAACTCTCAAGAGGCGTTTGAAATTTGGTATTCGGATATTTGAATTTGAAGACCAAGATTCGTTTGTTTTGAATTTTCGTATGAAGTTGAACTCACGGTGGAGATTGTTGAAAAGTGAGTTAAACTTTAGGGTTTGTTTAGTAAATTTGTTTGGCTTGTCAAACAAGTTTTGTTATTTTTGGTATGTCTTAATTTGGTATGTTTTGAGTCATTGGTTCTCTATAAATAGAGGCCAATGTCAGTAGTTTTCATTGTAGCTTTTGAATTGTAATTTAGGGTATTGAATAAAATCTTCCGCTTCGTTTGTTCGATCTTGTTTGTTCGTTTGATTTATCCAACACAAAGAAATTTTGGATCGTCTAAAATACTACTAGTAGTAGACAGTTTCAAACCAGATAAAGTTTGAATTCGATATTGTGTTTTTGTAAGTCTGTTTAGGTTATTTTAGGGTTTACTTTTGGGAGTAAAACTGATGAATGATACCTTATAAGAATAGATAAATGGCTAAGCCGCGGACCTACTATTGAACTTTTTTTTACGAGTACTCACGCATAGCGGCGAAAATTTTAATAGACAATAATTAACCATATATAATATTATGATAAGTGTTTAGTATAACGTTCAAAACAGAACGTGAAAAGATCAAAGTGTAATTCCGAACTGTTTGTAACATGTGATTATTTTATTCTATGTAAAGTTTATAAAGCATTACACCGTTGTATACTAATCCAACAATATATACTGATTAGGTTCAAAGAAAATAATAGGGAGTAATTAGATGGTGATTACGATTTAAAGCACAACTCTTAATTGGATGTAATTCATTGTAATTGTAATCTAAAATGAATTACATGAATTGTTTGGTTGGTTAATGAGGATGAATTGTATTTCTTGAATTATAATGAGCCCACTCTTTTGATGTAATTTCAATTACAAAGGTTTAGTGGAGGAAAGTTTTAACATTACTATGGAATTCATAAATAACACTACTCTAGTCATAAATATTACAATTCATTTCCAAACCAAACATTATTATGTAAACTTAATTACATTACATTACCAACCAAACATATAATATATTTTTTTTATTTCAAATTACAATTCACTCAAAATACAATTCCATTGATACATTACAATTACATCAAAAACTTTCAACGAACCAAACGACCCCTTAGTATATTGCTAAACAACTCCAGTTATGAGTTTTACTTATGAGTATATATTATTTTTTGCACATTTCATATAATGTCTTTTTTATTCAAGAAATACAGGTTCACACGTCTATTGTATTTCACATACAATTTTATAACCAGTAAAGGCGTGCCTGAATAAAATGTTTAAACATCTGTTATGATATTTGTATAATAAAAGTTCATAAGAAACTAAATCATTCATATGTTTGTAGGAGTAACAGAATTGTTTCTCTAATTGTAGGAGTAACTATATTGTTTCATATATTAAGTAAATTTATGTAATTGTATCATTGTAACATTTACTCCTACATCCCAAAATGAGATGAAACAATACAGTTAATACATATAAGTTCCAATATCTATCCTAAAATCAGATTGGGAGTTTTTGAACACGATTTTGAGAACCAAAGTGCACCATTTCTAGCTGTCCAGTATGTACCCCAAAAATATATAGGAGACAAGTGGATACACGTTCGAATTAATTTATGTAAGTTTGAACGCAATTCCTACATTCTAAAATACTGCATGTATTGCATGATTTTTGATTGTATTATCACGAAATAAACCAAACTCATACTCATTCTAACCCAAAAAAGAAATACATGTTTTGTTAATTTACCGGCTTTTCTGAATTCAACTACAATTACACCTTAAGGGTCCGTTTGGTTTCAAGTTGTGTTTTACTTTAGAGGTGGGTTTATAAAGTGGGCGGTTTAGGATTAGATAGGATTAGGATTTTGTGTAGGTTTTGGAGAGAGAAATTATATTTATTATATTGATTAGGTTAAGTTATTATATATTATTTTAAATTAAAAAAGTAAAATATCAAATATAATATTAATATTTATAATATATTTAATACAATTGTTTTTAAAAATAATCAAAAATGGGTGGGAAAAAGAAAATGAGACCCACTCACTCAAAATCCCACCACTACCCTACACTTTTAAAACAGTGCACATTTAAGGGTATTGAGTTCCGATTTTTGATATATGATTTGAACCAAACGGTTATAAATGTCCATTCAAAAGAAAACCCATTCCAAAGAGGAACCAAACAGGCCCTAAATCTTTTTTCTTTTTACAGTATTTAACGAGGACATAAACACATCAAAGTGCTGACAATGACTACTTTTAATTTCATGACATAAGCTAAAGAGAGTGGCACCACAAAAACCCACCACCACCTCAGCGTCACCTCAGTTTTATCACTCCTCTCGCTAACCCACCAAAAACTCACCTTTCAAGGTTTCTAAGGAAAAAAAACCCACCTCCACCCCACCTCCATCTCATCTTTCCACTATCACTTTTATTTAATTTATCTATAAAATAAATACTTCTATTCCATCAAATATAAAAACGATACATGCGAGTAAATAAAAACATTAAAAACATTAAAAACATTAAAATAAAATAAAAAAATTAGGCATTATTAGCTAAGTGTTGGATTAAATCTGATCGAATGTTTTGATGCACTTGAGATGATCTGATATATCCCATAGCACCGTGAATTTATTCATGTTCTCGTACGAGATCGTCCGGTTGATGTGCTTCTCCTGGGTACCACTTGGGGCTTATCGCATATCATTTGTGTTTACGAATCATATTATGCATTATGATGCATGCATACATCATATTTATAATTCTTTCTTTCTTCATCGCACGTGCTGGATTGGCGATTATGGCCCAATTCTTTTTTAGAACACCAAACGCGCGTTCCACATCTTTCCTTGCCGATTCCTGTTTCTTCTTATACAATATTTGGTTGTGGTCATCGTCAGCGGGTTCTAGAATCGTCTTAATGAGTGGAATTAATTTGGGAACTCTTGCGCTCGTCTTGTTTTCAAATCGTTAAACAAAGAGGATTGATGTAAGACATTGATGTCTTTGTTTGACCCAGAAACACCAAAGAAAGCATGTCATATCCATAAGTCTTGCGACGAAACAACTTCTAACAAAATGAATGGATTTGATCCGTGATCACGTCTAACATATTACCCTTTATGGGCGTACAGACAACCAAACCACTCCCAATCCGTGCAGTCTAGACTTCCTAGCATCTCCGGGAAATCGTGCTTCTCTTCGTGACGTTGATATAGTTTTTCAACGTCACTCACCGTGGGTTTTCTCAGATACTCTGGTCCATAAACCTCCCTTATAGCAGAACAAGAATGATCAAGACTCTCCCGTGAAGTTCTTTTAGAGATTTAAAATATTCATCTAAAAATGCCGGAACAATGCCGCATGCTAATTGACGAATTGCAGAAGTACATTTCACCACTGGAGCAATGCCTTCTCTTCCGGTACAGTTGATATTTGCACTAAAGTAAGGATCATGAGCAGTTACAGGCGTAACTATATCGTTTAAAAGTGAACGATCCATTCGGAATGTCTTCCGGAAATCATGTGCGTCATATATCGGGTCGTTATTGAAAAACGCAGAAAGTAAACGATCATGTGCACCATAAAGATCTCGATTAACCGGGTTTCTAGGCACTCGTGTTTGTCGTCTATTTCGAAATAACGACATCGATCTTGTTAGCAAACGGACACGAGGAATATTCATCAAAGTTTCTTCATCGTCGATCATTAGATAGAGGAACATAAATGTATATTCATCCATGCTGAAAAATTTGAAATAATGAAGAAAATTTATAAGAATGGAGAAGATGAAAATTGTGTTTGTTTTGAAATGGGTTGAATGGGGTATTTGTAATTAAATGAAATTGAAGTTGGGCCCACATGGGGTGTTTTTCGAGTGGTAAGATATCCACCGCTATGGATTTTTTCTGGGAAAATCAACCCACGCGTCGGTTTGTAGTACGTTGGAGGTGAGGTTAATGGCAACCCACGCGTGGGTTTGCGCCACCTCACACCCACACGTAGGTTTTTTTGACCACTCCCTCTAGCCTAAGTGCCACTCATGCTGTTAAATAAAGATAAGAGTTAAGTATGAGAAACCAAGAATTATTTTTCATTATAAATAGATTGAACCTTGCAAAAGTAATGTGCTTAGTGTAATTTTATGTTCTGTTAAATAAGAAACGAAGAAATATTAATATGTTCCAATTCAAAATATGCCATTGAACATAGCAGTAATAAATGTAGAAAAATATGATATAATGATCTAAAACTCTTTATATTAATAACAAAATATTTGGGTAACGAGATAGAATCATTACAATAAAAATCCACCACAGATTAGAGCTGGTGTGGATCTATTATCTAATAATGATAATAGTTTTACAAACTTAAATTAAAGAACAAGATGAATCAAACCTAGATTGAAGAGAGAGGGAGAGAGAGAGAGAGAGAGAGATAGAGAGAGAGAGAGAGAGAGTAATACGCCATGACGGCTGAATAAAACACACACACTCTCTTAACCCTAACTCGTGATGAGTTAGGGAATATATCTAAACTAGCAACGGTCATGACCCAAAACCCAAAAGGTTGGGCCTTCAGCACTTCTAAGCCCATGAGCCTAACATCTATTCCAAGTTCCAAGTCGTCCAGCATTAGTCCCTGCAATTACTCAAACAACACAGTAAGTCCCTAAGGTTTGATATTAGATTACAATGGGTCATTTTAACATCCCCCTTAAACTGATATTTTATACAGATCAATCATCCCCAGTTTTTAACCAAGTTTTCATGTTGTATTGTATCCAATCCTTTGGTTAGGGTGTCTACAATTTGGTTTGCAGACTCCACTTTTGTTTGTCCTAACAACACCATTCAAGATTTTTTCCCTCACAAAGTGAACGTCAATCTCAAGGTGCTTAGTCTTTTCATGAAACACAGGATTGACAACAATCTTAATTGCTGAGTTGCTATCACAAAACAGATCCACATGCAAAATATTATTATAATTTAAATCTTTTAATATTTTAAGGATCCATATGACTTCACTTGTAACAGAAGCAAGAGCCATATACTCTGCTTCTACAGAAGATTTAGAGAGTGTTTTGCTTCTTACTTTTTAGAAGAAATCAAATTATCATTCAAAAATACACAATAACCAGTCACAGACTTTCTTGTCACGATACATTTAGCCCAGTCAGCATCTGAAAAAGCTTTAAGAGACATACCAGAGTTTTTTGCAACATGAATACCAAGACTTGGAGAGCCCTTCAAATATCTCAGAATTTTGAAAGCAATTTTCAGATGAGACATTAAAGGGGAATGCATGAACAGACTTAGGCAATGTACAACATATGAAATGTCAGGCCTAGTATTGGTCAAGTAAATAAGTTTCCCCATAAGTTTCTAGTAGTGTACAATGTTCTCAAGTAAGGGGTCACTCTCAGATGCCTCATTAGAAATTGACAGCTTAGCCATTAAAGGTGTCATAGATGGTTTGCAGGCAAGCATTCCATATTCAGACAAAAAGTCTAAAACATACTTTTTTGGTTCAAACATACACCAGAATTGGTGTTAACAACTTCAATACCAAAAAAGTATTGTAATTTTCCCAAATCTTTGATTTTGAATTTTCCTTTCAAAGAAATTTTAAAGCTGTCAATTTCCTTTTCATTATTATCAGTGACAATGATATCATCCACATAAACAAGAACAACAATGAACAAATTATCACTAGACTTAGTATAAAGGGAATAATCAGATTCGCTTTAGACAAATCCATTCTCATTAAGAACAGAGGTGAGTTTAGAATTCCACTGTCTAGGAGACTGTTTATGTCCATAAATGGACTTTTCCAATCTACAGACAAGTTTACAATTACCAGTGTAGAACCCTTGAGGGGTTTCATATAGACAGTTTCATCCAACTCACCATACAGAAAAGCATTGTTTATATCAAGTTGATAGATAGGCCAAGACTAATGAACAACTAAGTTAACAAGACACCTAACAGTCACCATTTTCACAATAGGGGAGAAAGTTTCTTCATAATCAATACCCTCTTTTTGCCCACACCCCATAGCAACAAGTCTGGATTTATACCTTTCAATATCACCACTGGATTTAAACTTAAGTTTCCATACCCATTTAGAATTCAAAGCAGTCCCACCAGCAGGTAATTCAACTAAATCCCAAGTATCATTTTCAAGCAAAGCAACAAATTCTAAGTTCATAACATCAACCCAATGAGGGCTTTGAGATGCCTCAAAGAAATTCCTAAGTTCACTACTTTTATTTAAGTGAGTGAAAAAACATAAAACATCCCCACTGAGTTTAGAATACCCAACAAATTTTTCAATTGCATATTTGACTTTTGAATTAACAACAAAATCATTATAATTTTTAGGAAAGACAGAAGGTCTTGAAGACCTTCTCAAAACTTGACCACCCTGAGCATTAGTATTAGAATTATCCCCTAAATTTTCTCCCATGTTTTTCCCACGGAAGGGAAGATTGAGATTAAATTCTAAATTTCCCTAAGAATTTTCACTATCATCAAGTGTGGCAGCCTCATTCCTATTCAAGCTGGCATCACTAGTATCATTGCTAAAAGCAATGTTTCTAGTGTCACCTAGACTTGAAGGTGGGCTACTAGCACATATTTGGACTGGTGTATGAAAATACCACGGGGGATTGGTTAACTTGGAGACCAAGGAAAAACGTCATTTCCCCCATCATCGACATTTCGAAGCAGCTTTTCATAAGGTTGGAAAATAATATGGAATATTTTGGGTTAGTAGTACCAAATATAATATCATCTACATAGACCTGAGCCACCAAGATGTCGTTGCCGTAGTGCTTGATAAACAATGTTGGATCAATGGTTCCTTTGCTGAAGTGATTTTGGAGAAGAAATGATGATAATTCGTCGTACCATGCCCTCGGTGCTTGTTTCAAACCATAAATTGCCTTTTTCAACTTGTAGACATGGCTTGGATGTTCGGTGTTGATGAAACCTTTAGGTTGACATACGTACACATCTTCTTTTAACGGCCCATGCAAGAAAGTCGTCTTCACGTCCATTTGGTACACAGTGAACGATTTGTGTGTAGCGTATGCCAAGAAAATCCTAATAGCTTTCATTCGAGCAACCGGGGCGAAGGACTCTACGAAATCAATTCCCCCATGCTATTTATAACCTCTCACAACTAACCGAGTCTTGTTCCTAATGACTGTTTGCTCTTCATCCATCTTGTTTTTGAATAACCATTTCAAGGTAAGGGGATCAGTATTGTTCGTACGTGGTACTAACTCCCATACATCAAGTCGGATGAATTGATGGAGCTCTTCTTGCATAGACTCAATCCATGATGCATCGTTCATTGCTTCTTTAACATTTGTTGGTTCCATTGTGCTGACTGATAGTGCATAGATGCACATGTCGCCATCGGTACGCAGTTGATTTCTAGTCGAGACTGGTCGTGAGAGATTGCCAATCACTTGAACCAAAGGATGATCCTTAGTCCATTTGTGTTCATGTGGAAGTGTATGAGAAACTTGATGCGAGCTCGGCGGATCCACATATGGTGTTGAAGACTGAGTGGTACTTGTGGAAGCCGCAAATGGATTAACAAACTCATGTTCGTTGAGCATCGCATTGTTTGCTTTTTCAGCAACAATTTCATTCTAAAGATGAGCATGATTAGGAATTTGATGAGAATGTTGTTGAGTCGCGTCAATAGTCTGAGAAGTGGTTGGAATGTTTGGAGTCAATATGGTTGAGGTTGACGTAGATGGTGAAGAAGAAGATGTCGTTGGTGTAGATGCAATTGGAGGTTCTTGAACTACAGTAGCAGGTGCAGCCAGGGCATTTGAGTAACACCAAATGACGAATGACCTTCCATATATTCATCATAAATTGGCCCAAATAAGATTTCCAAATCCCGTTCTGAGGGTTGTAGCGATGATATTGCTGACTGTACATATTGAAGCGCGAGTCCTGAACTGACGTGTCCAGAAGTCTGCCCTTGAATCTCGGAATGTGAACTTCTATGTTGAGAGGCCATACCCGAGATTTCATCAAAGGTAACATTCATAGTCTCCATTACCTTTCTTGTCCTTCGATTATAAACTCTGTAAGCACAAGTAATTGAAGAATAACCAATGAAGAATCCAATATCACCTTTAGGTTTGAGTTTACCAATATCTTCATGATCATTTTTCGGATAACATAATGCGCCAAAGACATGTAGAAACGATATATCCAGTTTTCTTCCATTAATGATCTCATAAGGTGTTTTATTGAATCGGGTGTGAATGATGGAGCGGTTTTGAGTATAACATGCAGTAGCAATGACATCAGCCCAAAGAAATAATGGCGCACTGGAGGAGAGAATTCTAACACCCCACCAAATGCTATGCGCAGCGGAACTACAACATTTGGGTGCTAGGCAGTTATCATCGCACACAAGATATATCGAACGACTCCAAAGAGACGTCAAAGTTTGAACTTAAATTAAAAACTGTTAAAAATGTACATGTCTACGGTTTTCCAACCCCAAATGATACAACAGAGTTTGCGTTTTGGTCCCCATGAATCTCAACCCCAAAAGAAACGGTTTTCACAACAACATGACATTAAAGTTTAAAATGTTCAAGTAAGAATGGGAGGAAAAACAAGTAGACGCCAAGCCCCACACACAACTTCCATCCAATGCATGCTCCATGCTACACTTCATCGGTTACCTGAAACACATGCTAAATTTAGTCAACAAAAACGTTGAGTGGAATTCATAGGTTTTACAATTCATTTTGAACATATGTGTAATAAAATCATTCACGATCATTCATAGACTTGTCGATCAAACAATCTATATTCAAGGTTATGACAATTGTGTTTAAGCTCATGACACTAAACCGTTAACTCAATCACCCGCGTAATAATTACCGGCGTGATTCAGATGAAACCAGTGCCCCTACTAAGGCATCAGTTGCAATTATACCTTATCTCTTATCACAAATTATCCGTCCGCAGGGGGTATCAACGTACTAGCCCTCGTCTCGGATAGGGTAGTCAATCCCATAGTACTATCACTTTGTATAAGCGGCTATTTCCAATCCACGCTAGGATTAAACAATAGTTAATAGTTCATGAAATTAGGGCCTTTTGCAACTAGGTACTCAACACAATTTCGAAGGCAACATTCTGGTCCAACAATCATTCATGACATATGTTCATTTTGAAAACTAGCATGCATTTCCCTCGCGAGTAAAACAATTTAAAACAGTAATAAGCGAGGCTAAAAATTCACACCTTATATAAGAAAGTAGTCGACGATTCGAGTGACGGTCACTGACGACGATGAGAATGCCCGGGAAAATCAACACCTATCAAACCAATAACGCGTAATGAGTAATCTCATTCATAAACCTTAAGGTACTGTATATAATACATACATATTAGTCACTTGTGATAATTACAACTCACACCAAAACCAAACAATAAGTGTTACTCGTTTTATACCATTTGTTCCTTTTTACGCATTTTTCGCCGATACTTACCAAAAGTACGGACTGTTTTACTAGACTTAACCCTTTTTATAAAAATTGAGAAAATTCTCAAAAAATACCTTAAGACCTGTAGAAAACATATATTTAATCCCATTAAAAGTTTTCGCTTTTACGACCCGTTACTCAACACTTTACCAAAACTACGTTTTTCGGACTGAAATTGCACTTTGACCAAGTCGGACTCATTTGACCCATTTAAAATATTCCATTGACCCATTTGACACCTAAGTCTTATAATAGACTCAAATATGCAGGTTTGAGACCAAAAATCAACCTTTGACCATTTACCAAATTATACCTATAGTCCCTGGGATTTGACCTAAAACCAAGCATAATTTCGGATTATGACGGTTTTCATCTCCCGGTACACGAATTTCAAAACATCATAACTTTTGACTCGTTAGGAGTCGTAAGCTCTATCTTATACCAAATCGAAGCTAAGAAGACGCTCTACAACTATATCCTAATCACAAGACCTGTTTACAAAATAATTTTTATGAAAACACTCCAAACTTTCTGCCTAAAATCACCTATACCAAAATCAATCCAACGCTCGTTTCCAAACCCATTTATCGACACTAGACATCAACCTAAGCACTCCTAATCATACTCAATCACACTAATCAGTCCTAAACACCCTAATAATCAAATCCACCATAAAACCCAATCACAAAATCAAACATGCAAATGGTTTTACCCATTCAAAAACATGTAAAAACAAGATTAAACACAAAATCCATCAACAAAACATCACCCACCATGATCCCCCAAACACCCCCTTTGAGCCGTGGGGTTTGGGTGATCAAAACGCATTAACCAAATTGATTTTGGTTGATTTGTTTAGTGATTTAACATCCTCCATACACGAATTAAACATGCATACATCCAATTTTCATCAAAACCCACTTTGAAAAATCTATTGATTCTTGGAAAAAATTTTGTGGATGCATGTATGATTAAAGTACATGAAAAGGATTGGAATGAGGTAATTAGATGTGGTCTAAACTTACTTTTGATCAAAACAAGCTAGAAAAAAAAATGGTGTGGTGGTTTGGTGGTGTTTGGCCATCGGCCTAAAGAGAGAAAAAGGGAGGGTGAGAAATTTTTTTTTGAGTGAAAATGTGTTGTGTGTGTTTCACTTGTTCCTTTTGTAAAATGGGAGGGACCTTGGGTGCAATTTCATCTTTCTTTTGTCCTTAAGCAAAAACGTCCTCATAAGTTTACGGGATTGACTCATTTGTCATTTTGTAAAATTTTACGGGAGTCGGGGATCATCCCGAACACTCCAAAATATTTTTAGGACACTTTAAATGTACCCGGAAAGCAATAAAACTCACCCGACTCGACTTAACACGAACCGAAAGTAAAATTATCGAAAAATTATAATATCGATAAAACGACAATAAACATAGAAATTTGGGCATCCATCGGGATCGTATTCGTCATCGTTCTTCTTAATTCGTCAATCGTCAAAATTATAACCTCGAATATCGGTTTCAACCAAAATGATAAAATATATATCAAATAAAATTTATTAAAAATTTCAAAAATAAGCGTAATTTAGGGTAATGTAAGTGACCTCGGTTCTAGGGTATCACATCCACCCCTCCTTAAAGAGAGCGACGCCCCGGCGCTCGCCTCTTCTTATACTCACATTTCGTGCCGCTGGAACAGATGAGGATACCTTTCTTTGAAAAAGTCCCCACGTTCCCAAGTGTATTCCGGTCCACGCCTAGAATTCCATCGAACCTTCACAATGGGAATTCTACTATGCTTCAGCCTCTTGACCTCTCGGTCCATAATTTCCACGGGTTCTTCCACAAAATGCATTTTGTCGTCCAGTTGAATCTCGTCTAAAGGAATCACCAATTCCTTATCCGCTAAACTCTTCTTCAGATTTGATACGTGAAACGTGTCGTGAATAGCACTAAGCTCGCTCGGAAACTCTAACTTATACGCTACTGGTCCAATTCGTTTAACGATCTTAAATAGTCCAATATACCTCGGACTCAACTTTCCTTTCTTCCCAAAACGAATTACACCCTTCCACGGCGAAACCTTAAGCATAACCATATCTCCGACTTCAAATTCCAACGGTTTTCTTCTGTTATCGGCATAACTCTTCTGTCGGCTTCTCGCAACAAGTAATCGGTTCTTGATTTGCACAATCTTCTCGGTCGTCTCCAAAACCATTTCGGGTCCAGTCAATTGACTTTCTCCTACTTCACTCCAACACACAGGTGATCTACACTTCCTTCCATACAATGCTTCGAATGGTGCAGCCTTGATGCTCGCATGGTAACTATTATTATACGAAAACTCCACTAAAGGCAAGTGGCGTTCCCAACTTCCTCCAAAATCAATCACGCATGCTCGGAGCATGTCCTCCATCGTCTGAATAGTTCGTTCACTCTGGCCATCAGTCTCCGGGTGATAAGCCGTGCTCAAACTCAATTCAGTGCCCATCGCACGTTGAAGTGATTTCCAAAATTCCGAAGTAAACCTACTATCGCGATCCGAAATGATCGATAAAGGTACTCCATGTCTGCAAACGATCTCCTTCACGTACACACTGGCCAGCTTCTCCATACTGTCCGTCTTCTTCATAGGTAAGAAATGAGCAGATTTCGTCAATCTATCCACTATTACCCAAATCATATCACATCCACTAGGAGTTCTGGGTAAACCCGTCACGAAATCCATAGCGATTCTCTCCCATTTCCATTCTGGGATCTCTGGTTGTACCAACAACCCAGACGACTTCTTATGTTCGGCTTTAACCTTCACACAAGTCAAACACTTACTAACGTAACGAGCAATATCCGCCTTCATATTCGGCCACCAATAGACTTTCTTCAGATCATGATACATTTTATCCGATCCAGGATGTATCGAGTACTTCGACTTATGAGAATCGCTCATAACCAAATCTCGTACTCCAGGCTTTCCTTCCTCGGATGGACACAACGGTAACCAAATCCGATTCTCGAAATATCTCAGCCCGTCTGACCTAATCACAAAAAGAGGTTTCAACATTCTTCCCAAGTTCTCAGCATCAACATTCTCTTTCATTAATCCCCTCTCTTGAGCCTTCAGTATAGTTTCGGTTAAATCAACACCCTCAGTCATCACTAAAGCTCTGACTCTCAAAGGTTTCTCTCGATCATTCCTACTAAGTGCATCTGCTACGACATTTGCCTTGCCAGGATGGTAGCGAATTTCACAGTCATAGTCACTCAGTAATTCTACCCATCGTCTCTGTCTCATGTTCAACTCCTTTTGATCTAAAATGTGTTGCAAACTCTTGTGGTCGATGAATACAACACACTTCGTCCCATACAAATAGTGTCTCCACAATTTCAACGCAAAAACCACAGCTCCTAATTCTAAATCATGCGTCATGTAGTTCTCTTCATTCTTCCTCAGTTGTCTCGACGCATAAGCAATCACCTTCTCACGCTGCATCAACACAGCTCCATAACCCTTACGAGATGCGTCACAATACACTACAAAGTCTTCGGTTCCTTCAGGTAATGACAATATCGGCACAGAACATAACTTGTCCTTGAGTGTTTTGAAAGCGAATTCTTCCTCAGTTCCCCATTCATACACTCTATTCTTCTCGGTAAGCTTTGTCAATGGCTTCGCAATCAACGAAAATCCTTCAATGAATCTCCGATAATACCCAGCCAAACCAAGGAATTGTCGAACTTCAGTCGGCGTTGTCGGTGCCGACCATTCCCTGATCGCTTCGACCTTGGCAGGATCCACGCGAACTCCTTTGCTATCAATTACGTGACCAAGGAATTGCACAGACTCTAACCAAAACTCACACTTCGAGAACTTTGCATACAACTTCTCTTTCTTCAGCAGATCCAATATCTTTCTCAGGTGCTTCTCGTGCTCCTCCTTACTCTTAGAGTAAATAAGAATATCATCAATAAAAACAATGACAAACTTATCTAGATACAGCTTGCATACTCGATTCATAAGGTCCATGAATACAGCAGGCGCGTTTGTCAACCCAAAAGGCATCACTCGAAATTCGAAGTGTCCATACCGCGTACGAAAGGCAGTTATAGGAATATCCTCCTCTCTCACACGTAGTTGATGATACCCTGACCTCAAGTCGATCTTTGAGTATACACAGGAACCTTGTAATTGATCAAACAAATCGTCAATCCTCAGTAATGGATACCGATTCTTAACCGTCAGCTTGTTGAGTTCTCTATAGTCAATACACATCCAAAATGACCCATCCTTCTTCTTTACAAACAACACTGGCGCTCCCTATGGTGATGAGCTCGGTCTAATAAATCCCTATCCATCAACTCCTTCAGTTGATCCGATAACTCCTTTAACTCTGATGGTGCTAATCGATAGGGTGCACGCGCAACTGGTGCAGCTCCCGGCATCAAATCGATTCGAAATTCGACCTCACGGGTGGGTGGTAAACCCGGCAACTCGTCTGGAAAAACTTCTGGATATTCGCAGATTACAGGTACCTCTTCAATCTTTGCCTCTACGTCACCATCACTAGAAACTTGTGCCAAAAACACATCGCATCCATCTTCTACATACTTCATCATTTTCAAACAAGAGATTACCTTCAAACGAGAAGTGCATTCATCTCCCTTCACAGTCAAGACTTTATTCCTCAACAGGATCTGAACTAATCTCTCTCCACAGACGATCACGGCACTATGCGTCATCAGCCAATCCATTTCAACGATCACATCGAACGATCCTAGCTCTATGGGCATCAAGTCGATTTCAAAAGCGTAAATTCCTAACTTCAAGGTACACCCTTTCAGTATAGAATTTGTACTAACGATTTTCCCATCGGCTAATTCCACGTTATAACTAGTCGTTAACAATACCGGTTTTCTATCGATATGACGACTAAATTTAACATCTACGAAACTCTTGTCGGAACCAGAATCAAACAATATACTAGCATAACAAGCGTCTAGCAAAAACGTACTGGTAACCACGTTAGGACCTTTTGGTTTGTCAACCGTCCCTACTTGATACACGATAGGAGCATTGTTACCTCCTTGCTTGTTCCCAACCTTCGGGCAATTTCCTTGCTTGTGTCCTCTTTCTCCACATCCAAAACAACCCATCACTCTCGTAGCATTCGCCCCAGTAGCTACCCCCTTTGCTCGGAAATCTGACATCCTATGGCCCGCTTTTCCACACTTGCCGCACGCAGGTGGGCAACTCCCTACATGGTACAAATTGCATCGACCACAGTGGGGATTCACCTTCGCTCCTCTAGGGTTTGTAACAGCTCTCATCCCATCATTCCTTCGCTGGTTGAACTGCTGATTGCGGTTCTGACCCTGATTGTTTCGGTTTCCACCTCGGTTTTGACCTTGGGATTGATTACTCTGAGCCGCCTCCCACTTCCTCTTATTTCCTTCAGCAATGAAGTTCTTCTTGTCTTGCAGTTTGACATCCATCAACGCGTGAGCCATTTGGACCGCTTCATCAAACGACCCAGGCTTAGACGAAGTCGTCTCACCCTTGATATTACTGGACAGACCTTTGATGTACTGTTTCATCTTCTTGCTATCATCGGCAAAGGCATCGTGAGACAAAAGGCTTAATTCATTAAACCTCCTGGTGTAAGCAGTGATATCATTGTTTCTCAAAGTCAAGTGCCTCAACTCATCTTCCAATTGACCCAGCTCCTCTTCAGGACAGAACTTCTTGGTCAGAAGAGCCTTAGTAGCAGTCCAAGTTCTTGCGTTCGTTACTGCTAACCCAACAGTGGCTACTTGGATGTTCCACCAACTCAATGTGTCATCAAGAAAAGTAGCAGCCGCAAACTTGACCTTATTCGCCTCTGCACAACCACTAATCTCAAAAGTACTCTCGACCTTTTCTAACCATCTCCTGTGTTCTAGAGCTCCGCCAGTTCCACGAAACTGCATGGGACCGCATTTCATAAAACTAGAGTAAGTACACTCTCTCGGGGCTTGCTGTCTCCCCACATTTCTGCCTTGATCTGGGTTTCTATCTACTCGATCTGCTTCTAGCGCATTCGCAATGGCTTCCTGAATCATCGTGTTCACACGGGTTGCTGTTAGCTTTGGAGGCATGGTGAGTTCTCAATTACACCTCTCTGCAAAGACAGGGAAAATAGAAAAACAATGTAAGTATACACATCAAGATTAAGATGGATTTCTCTTTCAAGACATAATATAAATACAACGACACATCACTACAAGGTTACTAATATTCATCAATTCACATCACAAAAGAGCAAATTAAAGACATATCAGAGATCATGAAAGGTAAACAAGGATTGTATTGATAAATCAACCAAAATTGTGACAAGTATTACCACTACAACCATTCACCATAAAACTTAAGTCCTCAAGTTTTTCGTCACAATACCATCATACAAAAGTCTAAAATAGTTCTATTACAACGATCAAAGATAAAGTACAATACAAGCAACTAGTCATGTGGTGATCCACACGACCTCTTGGATGGCGGTTCATCTTCATCCTCCTCGGGTTCTTCGTCGCTATCTTCCTCGTCCTCTTCTTCCATCTTCCTCTTTCCTTTGTCATTCGGCCCACATTCAGTCGCCTTCTTCGTCCCAGACGTAGACCCACACTCAACTGCTACATGATTTCCTACAGTGATACAAACACCTCTGGCAGGTGGCTAGACCATGAAGTCATTAGCTTCCATTTCCAAGTCATCCACAAATCTCCAATCTGGGGGCACGGATGCTCTCACTCGATGCTCCCAACTTTGCATCCTAGTCAATCTCGCTTGATCTTCCCTAACTCGTTCAATACTGGCACTCAAGTTCGCTATCATCGATCTCAGACTGTTGATATCACTCTTGTTTGCATTTCCATCAAACTCAATCCTTGAAGTTCTTGCCAATAACCTTTGGTGTGCCCTCTCATTCTTATCAAACCTCTTGATTACCCTGGTCTCCACTATGTACCGCTCGCACATCGATTCATCCAATCTTCTCACAACACGCTGTACGTCACGATAAGCTCTTGGTCCGGGGCAGATAACTCTTGAGATGCCCTGATGAAGAAAATTTGCACTCGCTGCAGCTTCGGATCTTCTAGGAATACTTGGCATACCAACCAGATGAGAAGTACGAATAGGCCTGGGGAAAGTAGTTCTCCTTTGGTCGAGGTCTTGGGCTTGCACATGGTTCGTCTCGGCTTGTCCTTCAGCAGCTGTTCCAACATTTCCCCCTTCGTGTCCTACTACGTAATCGTCTCCATTTCCGTTAGGCGGTACCTCGGCCATTCCTGCAATAACAGCGAATTTTGGAGGGTACGTAAGATTACTATTCAATATTTATAATTACATGCATGCAAATGCAATGCAAAGGTGGTACACATGCCCAAAATGCGATAATATGATGCTCATGCATAAGTAATACAAGAATTACGGTATCAGGTACTCCACGTATAATTCCAACGTTTACATATAGTAGTTCAATATCTACATAATAAATACCCACATATATACTTCAACTCAAAAGTATACATCAATACCATGAATACAAAAATAAACCTTACCGGAGCCATGCAGGATAGTTGTGTGCTTGGACAATTTCTTATGACACCAAAAGTTATAGTTTAGGAATTTTCAAAACGACCGAGTTCTCTATAACTCATGGCTCTGATTACCAATCTCTAACACCCCACCAAATGCTATGCGCAGCGGAACTACAACATTTGGGTGCTAGGCAGTTATCATCGCACACAAGATATATCGAACGACTCCAAAGAGACGTCAAAGTTTGAACTTAAATTAAAAACTGTTAAAAATGTACATGTATACGGTTTTCCAACCCCAAATGATACAACAGATTTTGCGTTTTGGTCCCCATGAATCTCAACCCCAAAAGATACGGTTTTCACAACAACATGACATTAAAGTTTAAAATGTTCAAGTAAGAATGGGAGGAAAAACAAGTAGACGCCAAGCCCCACACACAACTTCCATCCAATGCATGCTCCATGCTACACTTCATCGGTTACCTGAAACACATGCTAAATTTGGTCAACAAAAACGTTGAGTGGAATTCATAGGTTTTACAATTCATTTTGAACATATGTGTAATAAAATCATTCACGATCATTCATAGACTTGTCGATCAAACAATCTATATTCAAGGTTATGACAATTGTGTTTAAGCTCATGACACTAAACCGTTAACTCAATCACCCGCGTAATAATTACCGGCGTGATTCAGATGAAACCAGTGCCCCTACTAAGGCATCAGTTGCAATTATACCTTATCTCTTATCACAAATTATCCGTCCGCAGGGGGTATCAACGTACTAGCCCTCGTCTCGGATAGGGTAGTCAACCCCATAGTACTATCACTTTGTATAAGCGGCTATTTCCAATCCACGCTAGGATTAAACAATAGTTAATAGTTCATGAAATTAGGACCTTTTGCAACTAGGTACTCAACACAATTTCAAAGGCAACATTCGGGTCCAACAATCATTCATGACATATGTTCATTTTGAAAACTAGCATGCATTTCCCTCGCGGGTAAAACAATTAAAAACAGTAATAAGCGAGGCTATAAATTCACACCTTATATAACAAAGTAGTCGACGATTCGAGTGACGGTCACTGACGACGATGAGGATGCCCGAGAAAATCTACACCTATCAAACCAATAACGCGTAATGAGTAATCTCATTCATAAACCTTAAGGTACTGTATATAATACATACATATTAGTCACTTGTGATAATTACAACTCACACCAAAACCAAACAATAAGTGTTACTCGTTTTATACCATTCGTCCATGTTATTAACGTTATTCCTTTTTACGCATTTTTCGCCGATACTTACCAAAAGTACGGACTGTTTTACTAGACTTAACCCTTTTTATAAAAATTGAGAAAATTCTCAAAAAATACCTTAAGACCTGTAGAAAACACATATTTAATCCCATTAAAAGTTTTCGCTTTTACGACCCGTTACTCAACACTTTACCAAAACTACGTTTTTCGGACTGAAATTGCACTTTGACCAAGTCGGACTCATTTGACCCATTTAAAATATTCCATTGACCCATTTGACACCTAAGTCTTATAATAGACTCAAATATGCAGGTTTGAGACCAAAAATCAACCTTTGACCATTTACCAAACTATACCTATAGTCCCCGGGATTTGACCTAAAACCAAGCATAATTTCGGATTATGACGGTTTTCATCTCCCGGTACACGAATTTCAAAACATCATAAATTTTGACTCGTTAGGAGTCGTAAGCTCTATCTTATACCAAATCGAATCTAAGAAGACGCTCTACAACTATATCCTAATCACAAGACCTGTTTACAAAATAATTTTTATGAAAACACTCCAAACTTTCTGCCTAAAATCACCTATACCAAAATCAATCCAACGCTCGTTTCCAAACCCATTTATCGACACTAGACATCAACCTAAGCACTCCTAATCATAATCAATCACACTAATCAGTCCTAAACACCCTAATAATCAAATCCACCATAAAACCCAATCACAAAATCAAACATGCAAATGGTTTTACCCATTCAAAAACATATAAAAACAAGATTAAACACAAAATCCATCAACAAAACATCAACCACCATGATCCCCCAAACACCCCCTTTGAGCCGTGGGGTTTGGGTGATCAAAACCCATCAACCAAATTGATTTTGGTTGATTTATTTAGTGATTTAACATCCTCCACACACGAATTAAACATGCATACATCCAATTTTCATCAAAACCCACTTTGAAAAATCCATTGATTCTTGGAAAATTTTTTGTGGATGCATGTATGATTAAAGTACATGAAAAGGATTGGAATGAGGTAATTAGATGTGGTCTAAACTTACTTTTGATCAAAACAAGCTAGAAAAAAAATGGTGTGGTGGTTTGGTGGTGTTTGGCCGTCGGCCTAAAGAGAGAAAAAGGGAGGGTGAGAAATTTTTTTTGAGTGAAAATGTGTTGTGTGTGTTTCACTTGTTCCTTTTGTAAAATGGGAGGGACCTTGGGTGCAATTTCATCTTTCTTTTGTCCTTAAGCAAAAACGTCCTCAAGTTTACGGGATTGACTCATTTGTCATTTTGGAAAATTTTACGGGAGTCGGGGATCATCCCGAACACTCCAAAATATTTTTAGGACACTTTAAATGTACCTGGAAAACAATAAAACTCACCCGACTCGACTTAACACGAACCGAAAGTAAAATTCTTGAAAAATTATAATATCGATAAAACGACAATAAACATAGAAATTTGGGCATCCATCGGGATCGTATTCGTCATCGTTCTTCTTAATTCGTCAATCGTCAAAATTATAACCTCGAATATCGGTTTCAACCAAAATGATAAAATATATATCAAATAAAATTTATTAAAAATTTCAAAAATAAGCGTAATTTAGGGTAATGTAAGTGACCTCGGTTCTAGGGTATCACAAGAATCATAGTCCGAGCGGCTTCAACAAGCATACAATTCCTCCGTTCCACAACTCCATTCTGCTCTGGAGTTCTTACAGCCGAGGTTTGATGAGAAATACCAACTTCGTCAAAATAGGCTTTTAGTTGCTGATTGGTGAATTCTGTACCGTTATCCGTTCTTACAATGATGACAGGGGCTTGCAATAACACTGATGTTTTCTTTAAGAAATTAATAATTACACCAGGAGCTTCATCTTTTGAAGCAAGAAAATGAACCCATGTGTAACGAGAATAATCATCCACAATCACTAGGACGTACCACTTTCCATTATTGCTTTTGATTCTCATTGGGCCACACAAATCCATATCTAGGAGATGTAATCTATTCGTTAAATTGGGAACATGTTTGGTTTTGTGAGGCTTCTTCTTGCTTTTACCTTGCTCACATGGTGGACAAAGATGGTCTTTTGTATATTTGAACTTTGGAAGACCGGTAACGAGATCATCTTTTGCTAGTTGGGTGATGGCATTGAAATTGAGATGAGATAACCTTTGATGACATAACCAAGACTTTGTTGAAGTGGCCCGGGCCATGAGACAAATTGGAAAAGCAGCAGACATTTGAAAAAGATCAGTGGTGTAGAGATTGGTGGTATGATTTCCTTTCAACAAATCAATTCCTTCAGGATCCCTTACAAAACATGTATGACTTCTGAAGGCTACCTCAAAATTTGAATCACAGAATTGCCCAACTGAGAACAAATTATGTCCGAAGCCATCAACAAAAGAGATTCTGGTGATGATTATATTTCCCCAATGAAGATCACCATAGCCTAGAATTGCAGCAACATGATCATTTCCAAAGCGGACAGTTCCCATGAAACGCCAGACAAAGTTCTTGAGAAGGCTTTGATTTCCAGTCATATGTTTTGAACAACCTGAGTCCACGCACCAGAGACAAATTTCAACAGCCTGCCAATGATAAGAGAAGAAAATTTTGGGCAACCGATGAAATAGGTTCCTGTAGGGTTAGATGATAATTAAGCCTTATCACATGCCGACATTTCACTGTCAGTATGAGATCTAATAGTGTCGATAAATTTGCCACTACAGTCAAAATTTCTACCAGTAGGCAACCATTTAGAGGTGAATCTAGGGCTATTAGGCTTAGCAATACTTTCTGTAGACCCTACATGCGTACTTTTTGGAACATACACCTTAGCCTTAGGAGTGTTATGTTTTTCACTCATGGAAAGCTTGTCAATTCGGGTGTATCCACCATAAGTCAAACCATTCATAGTCAAACCACAATCATCATGACTGAAAGTAAAGAAACATTTATTACATTTAGCAAAATTAACTTCAGATTTTTTATTACGAATAGCAAGTTTAAAGTCATTACATTCAGATGAATTAAGTTTCTGATTATGATTAAAAAGCGGTAAATTCCTACGATGTTCTTCTACTTCCACGTTATTGATCTTAGGGCGACTACTTCTAGAGGCAAAAGGGACCCTATCATTCCTTGTATTGCTCGTAGGTTGTGGCCTTCTGCTCTTAGAGTAGTTGTTTATTCCTGTAGAAGAAGACACACGACTGTTAGAATTAGCACTTTTTAAATCGATGACTTGTGGTTGAGATATAGTGGTCGGTTTAGTCATAATGCTTGCTTTATGTTGTTTTCTAGGCACAGAGATATCAACCCTAGGTTGAGAAGAATGACTAACTCGAAACATTCCTGGGGCAATCACAGCAGCTTTCATTCCAGCAACCTTAGTAAAAGGTGTTACAACAATACGAGTAGTTTCCGAGGTTGATGGTTTCTTAATCATAGTATCCACAATCGTGTTAGGCTCAGAAGCCTTATCTTTTAACAAGGCCTTCAACTTACAGTTCTCACAGATTTTATCGATTAGTTTTGATAGACAGACATAACTTGTTCTACAACCCGCTTATACGAAACAACTTTAGATTCTAAATCTGCAATCTTAGCCTTAAGCTTCTAAACATTCCCATCACTGGCATTTTCTAACCCCGAGGAATCTGAAATTTTTTCCCTTAATCCCTCCTAACTGAGCCTGTAACCGTTCGATAGTTATTGCATTTCATTGTTTGCTTTATCGTACGAAATTTTTTCTTAAATGCACTCATCACATTTTTTGACAAATTTATTCCAAAGATCGGTGAATTTGTTATCCTTTTTATGACATAAGATTACATTTTCTCTTTCGTACGTTCAAGCTTAGTTTGGAGGGTTTCGTTATCCAGCACAGAGGTATCTAACGTAACGGGGCTACTATCAATACTATCACTTGCTTTAGAGAGACGTTCAAGATTGTTTTCCAAAACTTTAATTTTATCTAGAGATTCATCAGCCTCCTTCGCCAAAGATTTAAATTCTTCAACAAAGTTGGCTGCTTCTTTTAGAAAAGAGTTTTCAAAATTGCTTATTCTAGCATCAGTTTGATTAATAATCGGATTAATATCATTTTGAAGAATTTCCTGAACCTCAATCTGAACGGGTGATGTAAAATTTCCTCCAGTAATTTTGTAATTAACAACAAGTTTAAGAATGACAAAGTTATCTTTTAGTTCGTTTAGAAATCGTTGTGCAATGTTCGATTTAGGAGGGTCATCCGATAATTCCTCACTTTGTATCAAAGACATTTCAGTACTAGTTTTAGGCCGAACAAAAATTGTTGGAGGGTTAATTTTCGGATAATAAACCGGTGTGATTTCACTTTTAAGCTTTTGCAATCGTAAGCGACTCTCTTCGGCAAGTTCAACGGTTTCTTCCGAATCACACACAACAGGAGGATCATGATTATCTAGTAACACATTACCATTATATAAACTTGGTTGGGTGGCCTAAGCTTGCTTAAGACATTCAAGATTAGGAGGAAGAGGACAACCTAAAGCCAATTTGTAACGGGTGTGATACATCTCATTCACTTTGGGGGCGAGCATGTTAATAGTTTGCATAGATTAACCACGTTTTATTAACAGGTTGTCTAATTCCCTAATCCTATCATGAGCATTGAAAATATCCTCAAGAAGCCAATCTTCTCGAATTTTGAAATCATGTTTCAGCTTTTTCCTTTCTTCTTTAAGATCAGAATTTATAGATTGTTCATTTAAAAGCTGTTTATTAAGAGAGGTGATTTCATCATTCAAATCGCTTATCTTTTTGGCACTACTTAAATGTAAAGCATTTAATTTATTAGTCATACATTTTTCTTGATAAAACGATGTTGCATGAGCTTGTTCAAGTTCTTTAATTTTAGCATGATAAATTTCAAAACTTTTCTCCCTTTCCTTATATCCCGCAAGCTCAGTGGTCAATTTGGCATTAGTTTCTCTAAACTTATTATTGGCCACCTTGACAAGATCAATATCCTTAGCAAGCTTATCGAATAAGGATTTATAATACGCATGCGTCTCGTCAGGAAGGGTTATAGTTGGGTGACTTGATCTACACTAAGGTCCACACTGGGCTCATTCGAAATAATATTACTATTATTCGTTTGATCCCTGTGTGTCTCAGTATAGGGATCAAGTATCTCTGTATACTCTTCCTCCTGATTGGACGTACAATATATATCATTATCATCAAAATGTGGGTGTACCTCAGAGGGACCGTCTGAATCATAGACGGGATCTTTGTCATCATGAATTCCCAAGGTGGATGCTTGCTGTAAGTTGGCCATCAAGATGTAGTTGGCATTAACCTCTTCTTCCTCGTCATATTCTACTGCAGAAGCCATAAGATCAAATTCCTCAGCTTGAAGTGGAATCCCTGCCTCTTCCTTTTGTGC
The DNA here is from genome assembly GCA_025667525.1 of Glebionis coronaria. NCBI lineage: Eukaryota > Viridiplantae > Streptophyta > Magnoliopsida > Asterales > Asteraceae > Glebionis > Glebionis coronaria. Next base: position 162,899,864 of record CM046878.1, on the reverse strand, counting down.
TATGAGAAGCTAAGTCTAAAGATAAGCAGCATCCCTCTTCTTTTTGGCTGTGCAATCTCGAGCATAATGACCAAATCCCCTATAGTTGTAACACTGAACCTGATGATTATTGTTTCCATTACCCGTACCAGTATTGTCAGCCTTTCAGCCATAGTATTTCCCATCTGATTACCAACCGCTGGCACAACAATTAACCCATTCTGATTACCCACATTCTGAACACTTGGATTCTGACCACGGTTTTGTCCATACTGATTTCCTGCATTCCCAACAATCTGCCCTGCATTCTGACCATACTGATTTCCCATGTTCTGAACACCATATTGTTGAAACTGAGTTCCTGTGTTCCCTCCAACTACCAATTGACGATCTTGATTCGCATTCTAAAAGGTTGAACAATCTGCCTATATCTAGTGTTCGAGGAGATTCTCTGATTGTTTTTGGTAGGATTAATGGTGAATTTGAATGCTTTTGCAAGAAGTGTAAGACTAGTATTAATCGCATTAGTAGGATCGGTAATATCATCAAAGCAATCAATGGGTTGTTGCAAGTAGTTCACAGCAGCAGGAAGTTGATATCCATAAGAAGTGAATTGTTGTTGTGGCATGAAGTTGCTTGAGGAGGGTTGATGATAAGGTACCATGGGGTATAACATAGATGACGGAGAGTTTGCCATAAAAGCTAATGGATCTTGTGTTTTGGCACGTCTTTCAACCCTAACTTCATTAGCTTCATCTTGATTCATCTTTAAACAATCATATACTTGAGTGTACTCCACGACATGAAGATCCTTGGTTTGATTGACAAGAATAACATATCGTGACCATTGAGATGGAAGATTATCAAGAAATTTGATGTTGGCAGCAATTTGTACAGGTTCATGTTTGTTTCTTCTAAGATGATTCATGAGAGTTGAAAAACGATGATAGTAAGGTTAAATTTTTTCTCCTTCAGTAGACGTAAATTTCTCCCATTCACGAAGCAACTTACTCTCTTTTTCTTGTAGACCAATTGCACTCCCCTTCATCATTTTCTGAATTCTGAGCCACATCTTGTGTGCAGTTTCACAACTATCTACAACAGCATAAACATCTTCAGGAAGTCCCATAAGAATGACTTGAATTGCTTGATCATCAGCGTCGAGTTGTTTAGATTCAGCTTCAGTTAGTTCTTCATCCGTTTGCTCATGACAAGAGTCATCCACTGGGTTAGCACACGTGGGATCCACAGGCACAAGAATTGTTCTTCTAACTACATGTAGTATAATTCTCCTTTGTAAGCATGGGAGGACGATTCTCAGTACCCGCAGCATAAATGTCTTGTTGAGACGTCATAGTAGAAGTCGTGTGTAAAACTAGGATCACAATTCGTAGAAAACGGAATTAAGAACGTGTGTTGTTGACGAGAAATGTGTTTGAAATCCCCTAATTAAGACTTCTTAGGAAACCAAAACTTCCAAGGTCAAAAAATTTCAAAATTACGTTTTTGAAAATTTTCTAACACATAATTTCGGAATATAGAATCAAAGATATCGCAATCATAAAGATTTCGGAATAGATCCCTGCTAAAGATGTCGGAATAGAATTTCAAAGTAATGATTCTAGAATGTAAGATGCTAAAAGGAAATCCGGAATAACAAGTATTCAGAATGCAATCCGGAATATAAACTTGGACAACAATTCAGAATATAATCCGGAATATAATAACTATTCCAAATCCGGAATACACCTTTTCCACACAAAATCCGGAATACACCCTTTATACTCCTTCTAAATCCGGAATCAAATAAGATTTGGAATCCCTCTTAACTAAAATCCAGAATAAGCAATTTGATGAGATTCGGAATATTGCCTTGGCTTAAATTCAGAATAATAATTTCTCTGGAATTCGGACTACATATAAATTTGACATCCACTTTTCGGAATCCACTTTGCACAGATTTCGGAATATGAGGTTTATAAGAACTCAGAATGAGAAAGTTTTGAAGATTTCAGAATGTTGTAGGTAGTTGGAATTCTGAATGTTTTTGGTTGTAGGATTTCGGAATGTGTTTGGTTGTTGGATTTCGGAATGTTTAACAGATGGTTTTCGGAATAACGAACCTTTTTGAAATTCGGAATAAATGAAGAACAAGTTACCAAAGATTCTGTTACAACCCATTACTATCCGAGATCGCTTCAAATAACCAAAAAAATTGCGATTTAACCAAACCAAGTTACCCAAATCACTACCACAACTATGTAGTCGATTTGGCTACAAACAAAACCCACCAAAAACGCAAAAAAAATCAAGATTTGAGCTTGATTATCCTTAAAACACTAACTACGAATCTCTTGGCGAAGGATACCACTTGTAGGAGTATATCACATGACTAAATAAACAATAAAAGAGATGAAGATTAAACCAAAAAAGAAAGATTAGATTAAGATGAAGAATAAAAGAAAAACAAAGAGTATAGCGATTTTTCTAGTGAGAGAAACTCAACATCTTTCTCTCTCTAAACAAGAAGAATGGAAAAAACATACACACAAATGAGGTTGGAATTCCTATTTATACTATGCCTCATATGGGAAGGAGGCCTTCCTCATTTGTGTGTTCGGGTCTAATACCCGTTACATAAACAATAGTAACTTGAAACTCTCGACACCGTTAAGTAGCATTTTCCACGAGCTTCGCAACGATATATTATATGACTATCACTTCAAATACTTCCAACACATAATTTAAAGATTTCATTTTCATTACTAACAAAAAAAATAATACAAGCTGGAACATTTAATAGAGATACATGCCATCTCTCTTTATACAACGAATAGGAAATTTCTAGAAGTTAAAAAATACAGAAACCCTAATACATGTTATTCCAATTCTACCCTTTAGCTTGAATCTTGAAAAAGAAAAATGGTCAATGAGTCCATGTGATAGTCCTTGATGTGTACATCTGTAGAATTGATCCTAGCCATTGAAATCTTCCTTTGGGGACAAGTTTATGATGTGGGTTGTTCATATCTCTGCAAGATGCTTTCATTGCCCAAAATGGTGTGATAGGAGACACATGTAGGACCCATTTGGGTGAGCTGGTGATGAAAGTAAAGGTGGGGGTGTGTCAAGGGGACCATGAATTGCTATTCTAGAAAGACCCAAGGCAAACCCCTTCGTTTTGAGACTAGGATGAATTAGAGTTTAAGGGGGACCAAGAACATAAACAGGGGAGTTTTAGATCGAGTGGGGTGTTTTGTTTTATGTTAAGCGCCCTTTTAGGATTTAATAAGCATTTTTTAAATTATTATTAATCCGGATGGTGGGATCCAACGTGGAAGCTGGTTTAGGGTATGGGTAGGTCGGGTTGGGATCGGGTTGAGATAGAATGGTGGGCTAAGGTTTGGGCTAGGACGAGTAAAAACCGGGTATTGGTAGTATAGGTTACAGGTTTTAGCTGTTTTGGCCCCCCAATTTCCAGATTGTGTTCAAACAAGTTTTAAACAGCAACATTCTTAATTCCCTTTATAATGAACTTTGGTAAGGTTTTCAAATATGGCACAAGCATTTCACAAACTTTAAATAAGGACGATATGTGCAATTATGGCATTTTTCAAGGGCTAAACTTGTAATATCTTCATACTTTAGGGACCAAACTTGTAATTTAGAGATTTACAAGGGTCTAAAGTAACAAGTCTTCAATTCTTGAGGGACCATTCTTGAAAAATCTTCAAACTTCAAGGACTTCTTTGGAAATTCATGATTCGGGTTCAGTTCTTTGTGTAACTTCGTTTCCCGTGTTCGTTTTTGCTTGATTCTTGTTCTCTTTTGTTGAATTCATGATATCCGTACCTAAAATACACAATGAACAAACAAAAGCATACTTTATGGCATTTTATGATATTGTTGCACGTTTTAAGCCCGATTTGGACGATGAGACTATGTATAATTGCAGTCTCATCACTCCCCCATACTAAACCATTGTCGTACCCTCACGCAATGCTAGAATAAAGTATCATAGAACTTCCAAAAATCATTTTTATGTGACCTTTATTGAAATGTAAACTTAAATTAACTACCACTTGCGTTTTAGACATAATGTATTGTTTTTATCACGAGAACATGCCTTTTAGGTCAAAGAATAAGAACACGTGAATGCCTCATAGAGATAAGTTCGTCATCCTCGATTTTCACCTAATTCCATGCTAAGCGTGAAACAAGATCATTGTTATTATAAGTTAGTAATGCTAACACTACTCATATGCTCTAATCACGTACTTAAACACCTGTATTCCTAAGGTGTATCTCTTATATTTTAGTTTTGTCTTAATGATTACGAGGATACATTTTGACGTATGCGTGAATAGAGATTAATAAGGTCAAAATGGTGTAATCAAAATCATCGAATTAATAATTTTTCCTCATAGACAACGATTTAAAAAAATTAAGTCAACAAAAAGGATCGATAAACACGGTTTTATAACGTATTTGAACATGTGACTTATTACCAGTTTGTATTGGTTTCCGCCACCTTTTATTTAACTTTTCCATGAAGTGTTTTATGGCTTTGGTCTTGCCCTTGTCTTTTATTTAACCTCGCCATGAGGTGTTTATTTTGACTTGACGTATATCCTCACGCTAAGGCGAGATTTGGATCTTAAAGGCTTCAAGGTTTAAGACATTCACTTTCAATTTTCGCATAGATTTTTCGGCCTTGTGATCTTGAAATTTTTGCTTGATTTAGGTGAAGAGGAACTTAAAATTATTATTGGGGAAGCCTTTGATTATTCGGGTGCCAATACTTCAAAAATGTGACGCTGGCGAATCCTTATTGTTTTCCCAATTTAATTACATGGAAGCTACTAGAATCAATTAGAAACCAACAATAGAGACTAAACCGCAAAAAATCTATTTATTAACAATTCATATTTAAAAGCGTTTGGAGAAAAATCAAATAATTAGGACACATGAGTTTTTGAAAGAATACGAGTACTCTACGTTTAGCATAGTAACTTAAAATTAACGCTATCATTTCTCGTCCTCAATTTAATGAGACTTAGCCTAATATAGTTAAAAAAATTGAAGCTAAGTGCTCAACACGCACGGTCGAGTAAAAAATTACTCTTAGTCTCACCAACGGAAAAACTACATTCGTGTCTTAAACACTTATGAAAAAAAAGAAAAATTTTAAAATATTTTGCAGCAAAAAGATAAAAATTGGATTGCCTGATGACGTAAGCAAGGTAAAGTATCTATTCACCCCCATACTAAAACTAAACATTGTCCTTAATGTTTCGAGTCTAAGGGTGAAACACCCCCACACTGTTGGGAATAAAATGTAGCCAGTACACTTGAACGCTGACAAGAAGAAAACAAGCGTTGATAAGAAGAAAACAAACGTTGACAGATCAAGCGTTGAAAAGAAGAAGTCAAGCGTTGATAGGTTGAATACAAGCACTGATAGAAAGATATGGTCTACGCGTATTATGTTTCTAGTTTGTTTCTAGTAAAGATAGGATCAACAATGTATTTTCTAAATTATCTTTACCTAGAATAGCTGATACGTAGACTCTTGTACAAGGCTTCTTATGTCTATAAAAGAAGACCTTTAGGTTATATTTCATATAAGTTTTTCATACGTTTAAACACTTTCATTGTAAGCAAGTTCGATTCAATCAATCAAGCGAAAGTTTGTTTTACAACTGTTTGTGTGTTCTTGTTTAAGTATTAATTCCGCATAATACTTGAATTGCTTTATACACAAAAAAGTTTCTCTACGTGTTTAACTTGATCTAATCTCGTTTACACAAGCTAAATCGATCTAAGTTTGGGATCAACAAGTGGTATCAGAGCTTGTTGAGAAACTTTGATCTAAAAGAACACAAGAACCCTAAATCACCAAAAACCCTAATTTTCACAAAACCCTAAAAACATCATGTCTACTCCAGAAGTAACCTCCTCCTCCTCCTCACACCACAACATCAAGATTTCCATGTTAGACCCAGACAATTTTGAGGTGTGGAAGTTTAACTTTGAGCAATATCTGTAAATCCATGACTACACTCTCTGGGAGATTATTAAATATGGAAACACATTCAATAAAGCTCAAAAGATTGTAGATGCCATTGCTACAAGATCAGCTGTTCAAGGATGCTCTGAAGCAGATAAGAAAGAAAAACCTGAAGATGGTAGAGCTGTGTCTACTGATGACATAGCAAAGAGAAGGGTTGATATGAAAACCCTAAGCATTCTAAAACTCTCGTTGGGACAAGAAAATCAGCACAAATATAGAGGTTATGAGTCTGCAAAAGATCTTTGGACGGCCCTTGAAGTTGCCTATGGTGGTAATGCTGATACGGTGGAAGAGAAAAAGAAGCAACTCTTGCATGAGTATGCTGTTTTTAAGGCTCAACCTAATGAGAAGCTAAGTAGTGTGAGAAGCAGACTTCTCGACATTACAAGTAAGCTGTCCTTCATGGGGACAGTGATTGGTGATGTTGACATTATTGCTACTTTTCTTAAAAGTCTTGGTGATGCATGGAAGATTGAGGCAAGGTCTATAATTGCCAATAACACTCACAAAAGTTCTACTTTTGATGATGTGTACAATAAACTAAGGATGATAGAGAATGAAACTCTTTTGGATCATGGAAGCAAGTCTACAAATGGTAATATGGCCTTCTTCTTACATAGTGAAGGTCAATTTGATCAGAAGGAATCATACATGCACCCAGTTACGGGATCAACCTGTCTCAACACTGGATCATATCCTGTCAACGCCTCACATTCAGACGCTAACACATACAAAATTGACTCACCAAGAGTTAAACCTGCTGGTATGGATCTGGATACTGTGTGTGCATACATTGCTTCATTGTCCAATGGTTCAGTAATTACTTATGAGGACCTTGAGCAAATCAGTGATGAGCATTTAGAGGAGATGGATATTAAGTAGAATATGACTCTTGCAAGTATAAGAGCAAACAGATGGAATTGAAGATTCAAGAAGAAGATGACTTTTAATGCAAAGGACACTGCTGGATTTGATAAATCCAAGGTTGAGTGCTACAATTGTCATTGTATGGGGCACTTTATGAGAGAATGCAGATCTCCAAGAATATCTGATGCTGGAAAACCCTCAAGCCAAATGGTTAAGGCTCAGGATCCTAAGGCCATAGTGGCAATGCAAGAAATTGATGGTATTGGATGGGACTGGAGCTATTTGGCTAAGGATGAGGAAGAGGATAAAGCTTTGGTTGCTGAGATAGAAGAAGAAGAGCATGTTCAATATGCTCTCATGACACACTCCTCATCTTCATCAGATAATGAGGTATATGATGATGCTTTTTGTAGTAAGGGTTGTCGTTTAAATAATGAAATATTTAACAAAGAGGTTTTAAGACTGTTATCAGATGTGAGTAATGAGAGATGCAAGTTGTCTAACTATCAACTTGCTCTTACTCAAACTGAAAAGACTGTAGCTGAGTATAAGAAAATGGAGCTTGACCTAAAAGATAAAATCAATATCTTAAACATGATTTAAATGCTAGTACTGATATTAGAAATATCATGGAGAGGGTCAATGTTGAACTACAGGCTAAGTTAGATGAGGCTATCAAGAATAAGGATAATGTGGACCTTAAAATTCAAAGATTTGATAAGGCCTGACAAACCCTAGGAGAATGTGTTAGTAAACAAAGGGATTCTAGGGACATGACTGGGATTGGGATGAAAGAGTATGCTGGTGTTCCACCACTAGCTGGGGACTTCTATGGTGTCCAAAGAAATGACTTATCTTGGACTGGTTTACCGGAACTCCAAGAAGAGGAATTTATTCCTCCACCAAGTGTCCTTACCCCAGTAGAAGAATATAGGCAGAAGTTGACTGATTTGGACCAATGGAAGAAAGCCAACCCTACCTTGTTTGTCAAGGGTGGCATGCTTTGTGATAGTCCAAATGAGTCTACCCCTATCAAAGTAACAAACCCAATCACTCGCAAGACTGTTGACCTTGGCTCAAACGTTGTTAGAAAACCTAGCATTAAATATGCAGAAATATATAGGAATACTAGGTCACCAAAAAGCCAAGTTAGTGATAATGGAACAGGTTTCTTTTCTTCTAGACCTAGAGTTATGTCTAGAAAAGCCTGTTATACTTGTGGTAGCTTTTCATATTTAGCCTATAAGTGTGTCAACGCTTCCAAGGTCAACGCTGACAAAAGGTCAAACACTGTCAGACCCAAAACTTTTGTGGAGCAAAGTCCACAAGTTGTTAGACCAGCCCCATTCTTTACTAAAGGGTCTAACACTTATGGACAAAGAACTTTTCAGAAGACCAATACATGGTGTAAAACCCGCATGCTTTTACCATGAATAGTACCCTTAAGATCGTACGTACTAGATTAAAACTTTCCTATTATAGCATGATTACGATTACGTGTTAGGATTTTATGTATTACGTACGTGTTAGTACACGATAAGTATTTACTACGCATGAACACGCAATAATTATTTGACAATAATTAATCACGAACATGCGATCATAAAATCACGAACGTAATTAAATCATGAACTATTATTAATTACGTATATATATTTATTACGAGCGTAAATAAATATATTAGGTCACGGTAATTATTTAAAGAGAACACACAAAACGCGAACACAAATAAACACGAACAAACACGTAAAACACGAACACGAGAACACACATATTAAATAGACACGGAAAATGATCGGGTTACCCCATGTGGGCCCCATATACCACGAAATTAGGAGGGAAATGGGCTTAGCCCATCAATTTTTACTAAACAAGAAAAAGGAGAAATCTTGTGTAATTTTTACAAAACAAGAAAAATAACAAAAACCTTAAAAAAGATTTCTTCCTTCTTCCTTTATTTCTCTTTTGGCCGCCACCCATAAAACACCATGGAGGGGTGTTCGGGTTGATTTTGATCTTGGAATTTATGCAAGAGTTCGTGTGTGTTCATCCTTGATCGATCCACGTATTCGGTATACCTTTTAATCCTTTTTCTTTTGTTTTGGATTTAAAAATTAAATAAGAACATGATGTTTTTAAAAACCTAATTAAAAACATAGATCTAACATGTTTATGATTATGGGGTAGATCAAAACAAGGGTTTTTAGGGGTGTTTGTCTAGCCGACGCCTAAACCGAACCCCTAAGGGGTCTCGGCTTGGCACATGGACCACCACCGAGACCTCAAGGTCCCGGTTTGGTGGTGTGGGTCCCACGGCAGCAGCAAACCAAAGGGAACCCCGAAGTGGGTCGGGGTATGGTGTCGATTTCATGTCCGGTTCATGGTTCTTAGTCAAGATCCGGTTCACGGTGTATGTTAAGATTATTTTTTTTACAATCTTATGTTAAAAATTAAATTAATAAACATGGCACGATTAATTTAATAACATGACTTAGGTTATTTTAATTATTAAAAACATGAAATTATTAACCTAAGTATTTTATATTTTTAAGACTTATAATTAATTAATTATTTAAAAACCATGGTTATAATTAATTAGTTAACATGACTTAGGTTATATTATTAATAAATAATAATACATGTTTTAACCAAAGTATTTAACTTTATTTAATTAAAAACATGATATACTTTAATTAAATATTTTAACCTATAGTTTATTTTAATTACATGAAATAATTAATAAACTATACATTATATCATATGACTTAGAAAATAAGCATGAAAACATTTAGGCTTATATACTTAGCTTATTTAACCAGCTTATATCTAATTATAGGAACATTCTATTTTTAGAAACTTATTTATTTCAGGCAGCTAATCTATTTATGGAAACTTATTTAAATAAGGCAGCTAATCTATTTATGGAAAATTATTTAATTAAGGCAGCTGATCTATTTATGGAAACTTTCTATTTTTAGAAACTTATCTATTTTAAGCAGTAATTCTATTTTTGGAAACTTTCTATTTTTGGAAACTTTCTATTTTTGGTAACTTTCTATTTTTGGTAACTTTCTATTTGTGGAAACTTTCTATTTTTGGAAACTTTCTATTTTTGGAAACTTTCTATTTTTGGTAACTTTCTATTTTAAGAAACCTGCTATTTTCAGAAAGTTACTTATTATTACACAGTAAGTATAATAATACATGAAATACCAGAAATACTTAATCAGAGTAAATAGAATATAAGATAAACATAGTTTAAGGCTTTAAACAGTAAAACATGATAAGAACATATAAAATAAGCTAAGACATGACATAAAACCAGCTACGTATTTAGTAAGCAGATACTTATTCATGTATGTATTTATGTAGTATTAGTGATACGGAAGTAGGATTCCTCTCAGTTCATCTTCTTCGTTCACTGGACATAAGGTACGGATTCCCGTCCTTTTAGTATGGACATTCTTTCCTTATTAGGATTCCCCGTATGCAGCCAACTGTTTTCCCAGTATTTGTTTTATATGTTTTTGAATTGCTTATGTTTAATTAGAATACCTAAAGCCATATACATGCATGACCAGTTTCACCTAGTTATGGAGGTACCATAACCATAACATTAGAGGCACTGATGTTATGACTTCACCACGGCGGAGTGATTGCTCGTGGCGTCCCTTCAGCTTTTGGCCATTTATATTATATTTATCACGTGGGGCGTATGGGTTCATCCTAGTTACATGTTTTCATTCAGGATTTTATGGTGAATGTGGTGTGTGCCTTGCATCCTTCACAAGGAGTTGATCCCTCCTACCCAAAACCAGTATATTAAATTAGAGGCAGCCCCTCTAATTTGCATGATGAGGTCACCCCTCCAAGTATTCATGCACGGTGGATTTTCATGACCTATATTGGCTAATGGTAAAATATGTTAAACAGTTTTCATAAGATAAACATAAGGCTTTTCAAACTATAAAACCAGTTTTATGAACATGTTCCAGGTTTTCCAGGACTTATACATTTCCGATGCTATTAAGTCTCTATTATGTTTTAGTCACTTATACTATGTCTATATCCGTGCACTGAGCATTTTGCTCAGCCGTTACTTTCCTTTCCATGTCCCAAAATGGCAGGTACCCTAGGAAAGACTCGAGCATTTGGAGGACGTGCATAGGATGGAAGCTGCTAGAGACTTCTCTTCCTTTTTGCCTTCATATACTTATGCTTGTTTAGTCTTTCATTCATTTCTTTTGCTTTATTATGTTTTGGGCTTATGTTTGGGAACCGACGTTTGATTCCGGTTATCCCTATGGTCATGTAATGTTTTATACATTTATCCTTGTATGCTTTGATGACACGCCATAATTACGCGTGGCATTCCATTATCAAAATGGGGTGTTACAATTATGGTATCAGAGCCAAGGCTTCGACCTGTAGGCTCTAAAACTTGACCTGTGACTAGTGGGTAGTCACCAGGAGCTTCCTAAGCCAACGTTTGTTATACCACGTATTGATGTTTTCAGCGCATTGTTGTTTTAACCATGATGTTTTTAGCACCTTGAGGTTTTAACCTTGATGTTTTCATCGATATTGTTTTACTAATATGGATGGACAACCGTCATTCATATTTAGTTATGTGTCATTGTTTCATGCATAATGTTCCTCGTGAACTGTGGCTATGTGGACTGAAACCCAGTAGTTCATAATTAGTCACATAAAAATTTTTTCTGATAAGTTTTGACAGATGAGTTTCATTTATTTATGTTTCATGTATCATTGTTGCAGGGATTATGACTAAGTAATGGTTGGTACAGGACTGGCCCTATTTAGTCGCATGTGCTTTTATCGAAACTTTTAACTTTGGGACCGACCCATAGGCGTCCCTTCGCCATGTCTTTTGTTTTGGGACCGACCCATAGGCGTCCCCTCGCACATATAAAGGTTTTTATAAACTACATTACGCATTCATGCATTGTTTTTCATGCATAAAATTTTTCTCATGATTTATTGGCATAATTTTTTTATGTCCCCTCATAAGTTACTATGTTTTTATGTCAAGTATGTTTTCATACTTTCATGGTTAAACTCAGTTTCATGCTGATTATGTTATACACTCCTCCATGTTAAATCGTTTCGTATTTCTTCATGATAATTCCGTCTTCATGTGGATTACGTCTTACGCCTCATTTGTTATTATGCCTTCACGCAAGACATTGTTGGATTTCATTGAATTCTGCTTTCATGATAGTCATGGTTGGTTTTCATTGATCATGCTGTCAGGCAAATCATCGTTGAATTTTGTGTAACCACACTTTAGCGTTTCTCTATGCAACCAGAATGAGGTACATACTGGCATTTCTAGGTTATCATGATGGTTTTCCTAACCGTTTAACTGATATACTTTCCTTAAATCATGATAAATGATCGACCCCATACCGATCATTTCATGTGCATTCCACGTGTACTCCACGTACCGTATTTCATGTGTATTACACGTACCTTAATCCATGTGTATTTCACTTACAATACTTCACGAGTATTCGCTAGTCGATTCTGAATCACCTCAGGCGTATTTTCAATTGCTGATATTCTACAAGATTGCTGATGCCGCTCATAACTGGGAGATGTTACTAAAGGTTGATGTTGCTGACGTTCGGAGACGCTACGAGATGCGGATGCTGTTCACAACCTGGAGATCCTACAAGACGAAGACAAAGGCGTCAGAGCAAAGCAATTGGACGAGAAGATGCTTCACCATCAGACGATTTCCATCAATCATTGTCCCTAATTCTTAGTTACATGTCACACGTCATTCGGCTGTCATTTCAGCCATATGAGTGCAAACCGGTACCAGTTGGCCACTCAGCTGAATAGTTATATGAATTACGGTCATGAGAATGACCGTCATGAAACTGACAGACATGACGATAGTAACCACTACTATGACAGATCCTATCCTAGAAATCGCAACCGAGGCTCTGGCCACGGACGTGATCAGACATACAAAGGATCAGTAGTCCAACCGATCCGCCAATTCTGGCATTATAACCTAATATTGTAGTTCTATTTTTTACGTCTTGAGACACATGTTAAGACATCAGTCAAGACACATGTCTCACGTATACCCTTTGAAGACACATGCCAAGACATCAGTCAAGACATATGTCATGCTTATAGTTCCAAGAAACGAGTCAAGACACATGACTCACGTCCAACTATGGAACATTTCTAAGAAATTCAGGGTACCCTCCAAGGGTATATCCATTTTGTTGTGCCATGTATTAATCAGGCCACAAGAATTTCAATACCATTACCGACGCATCAGTGAGAATTGTCACATTGCCGGTGTCACTTTCATTTCTTTCATATATTCATGACCATGAAGGACGCCTTTTGTATTTCCACGTATACGAAGGTTTTCCTTCAACTTAATGATGAGATCCAAGCTGCTAACGCATTTCCCCAGACAGACACGAGTTAAAGTTTATCCTAATTATGGACTATGAACAGCACACCATGCTATGGTTCATAATTATGTGCAGTAATGTTCAGGCTCCTGAATACATTCAGCTTAATTTTCCATCAGGAAAATCTGTACAAATTATCTATGCTTTCCAAGCACGTGCTTTGTTAGCCATGATTGCTAAAATTTTCTAGCTGTCAGTAAGACACGACTACTAAAGTCCTTGTACGCATAACCAACGGATTATTCCAAAATTGTTCCTTACACTCCAGAAGAACCTTCAAGGAGAAGGACGGTAACATAAGATTATGTGTCGACTACCGTCGATTTTAAACAAATCACCATTTACGACCGTTACTCTCCTCCATGTATTGACAAGATTGGATTCATGATCATGCTGCCAATAGTGACAGGTGAAAGAGCAGGACATGTCCATGACTGTTATTCGTGCACGACTCGGTCATGCTAGATTTATGATTTTGAATTGGTCTCATCAATGCTCCAACAGCATTATGGACAAAATAAATTGAGTTTCCCATGAACTCCTAAACAAATTCATCAGCGTTTTCATTGAAGATAACCTGATTTCCTTTAAGCCTAGAGAAGAACAGGAAGACCATATCTGCACTATGTTGCAAATTCTTGACAAGAGAAATTTTTCCCTAGAAAATTTTCCAATATCAATTCTGTTTGATTACAGTGACACGCTGAATCACATGGGTTCCTACGGTTAATCTTACCATGACTCTACTTATGGCGTAAAGGAGAGAACCCTACACTACATTAGGTGTTCTAGGAAATCCTACGCTAGGAGAAGTCTAGATTCAGAGACTTAGAGTTTCGCAACCTTCTATGTATCAAGTTTCTACGAAGCAAGATACAGCTACATCCATATCTATGTACCTGACATACCAACAGGCTAAGATAGGACACCAACAAACTGGGATGTTTCATCATCTGAAATTGTAAACTAAAATGGGACAAGATCTTCACGGATTTTGGTTACCAGATTAATGCAAACTCAGAAGAAGCAGGATGCTATCTGAGTTATTACAAACAGTTTGATCAAGTCTGCAGAATCCTTACATCCGCAAGGATTTCAGAACCAACAGATTGATCGGACATGTTCCAGCCAAGGCTCAACCGATCACTTGGCAATTTCTCAGTTATCGGGTCAGACAAATATTCGTAATTGTGCCCCTTATTTACTTCATGTCCTTGTCTTAATTTCACGACTTGCTTTCGCGCTCGCGTTCATGACACTATTAACGTTCATGATGGCACCTCGGCTTACGATTTTATGTTTGTTTTTCTCATTCTGGGAAGTTTTGCAAGAACTTGAGAGACCAGACCCAAGTTTAGTATAACTCCCTATCCTCAGATAGACGTTTCTCGTCATATTCTATGTCTCACCTTGTAGCGTTTGGCGTTACCGCCATTATATTCTATGTTCACGATATGTTTCACATGTCATGTTCATTCCACGTTCCTCATATCATGATCAAGATATGTTACACGTATCATGGATCACGATATGTTTACTCATACTACACTCGCCATATCTCCACGTAGCACGTTCAAAAATTTTCACGTATCACGTTCAAAAATTTTCACGTACCACGTTTCTTTATGTCTCGCGCATCGTTTCTAATTATCAGTTAAGTCAGATTGTCTTGCATCGTAACGTTTCAGTTACCCTTGCACATTAACTCTTATTTTTCCTCGATCGAATTTATGGGATCTACCTTCCGTTGATAACCAAGAATTTCTTCGTATTCCAAGTCAAGGTCAGGAGGACCAAGATTAATCATTAGTGTCAAGATCTTCCGAAGGAACCGTTCCAAGAGGGAGGCCACATGGAAACGGACAAGTTCATCCGAACTTCTTATCCGTTTTTCTCTTATCAATTAGATATGTCCTTTCAGTCACGTCGCGTTCCATGTCCTTTCAAGACATGTCACGTTCCGCGTTCTTTCTGCCAGGACACCTGCACGTTCATTTATCTTATATACCCTCTCGGTTTGATTCGGGTATGTTTCTCTTTCAGTTACGTTATCTATAATTCGGGGACAAATTATTCTTTTTAGGGGGGAAGAGTTGTAAAACCCGCATGCTTTTACCATGAATAGTACCCTTAAGATCGTACGTACTAGATTAAAACTTTCCTATTATAGCATGATTACGATTACGTGTTAGGATTTTACGTATTACGTACGTGTTAGTACACGATAAGTATTTACTACGCATGAACACGCAATAATTATTTTGACAATAATTAATCACGAACATGCGATCATGAAATCACGAACGTAATTAAATCACGAACTATTATTAATTACGTATATATATTTATTACGAGCGTAAATAAATATATTAGGTCACGGTAATTATTTAAAGAGAACACACAAAACGCGAACACAAATAAACACGAACAAACACGTAAAACACGAACACGAGAACACACTTATTAAATAGACACGGAAAATGATCGGGGTACCCCGTGTGGGCCCCATATACCACGAAATTAGGAGGGAAATGGGCTTAGCCCATCAATTTTTACTAAACAAGAAAAAGGAGAAATCTTGTGTCATTTTTACAAAACAAGAAAAATAACAAAAACCCTAAAAAAGATTTCTTCCTTCTTCCTTTGTTCCTCTTTTGGCCGCCACCCATAAAACACCATGGAGCGGTGTTCGGGCTGATTTTGATCTTGAAATTTATGCAAGAGTTCGTGTGTGTTCATCCTTGAACGATCCACGTATTCGGTATACCTTTTAATCCTTTTTCTTTTGTTTTGAATTTAAAAATTAAATAAGAACATGATGTTTTTAAAAACCTAATTAAAAACATAGATCTAACATGTTTATGATTATGGGGTAGATCAAAACAAGGGTTTGTAGGGGTGTTTGTCTAGCCGACGCCTAAACCGAACCCCTAAAGGGTCTCGGCTTGGCACATGGACCACCACCGAGACCTCAAGGTCCCGGTTTGGTGGTGTGGGTCCCACGGCAGCAGCAAACCAAAGGGAACCCCAAAGTAGGTCGGGGTATGGTGTCGATTTCATATCCGGTTCATGGTTCTTAGTCAAGATCCGGTTCACGGTGTATGTTAAGATTATTTTTTTTATAATCTTATGTTAAAAATTAAATTAATAAACATGACATGATTAATTTAATAACATGACTTAGGTTATTTTAATTATTAAAAACATGAAATTATTAACCTAAGTATTTTATATTTTTAAGACTTATAATTAATTAATTATTTAAAACCATGGTTATAATTAATTAGTTAACATGACTTAGGTTATATTATTAATAAATAATAATACATGTTTTAACCTAAGTATTTAACTTTATTTAATTAAAAACATGATATAATTTAATTAAATATTTTAACCTATAGTTTATTTTAATTACATGAAATAATTAATAAACTATACATTATATCATATGACTTAGAAAATAAGCATGAAAACACTTAGGCTTATATACTTAGCTTATTTAACCAGCTTATATCTAATTATGGAAACATTCTATTTTTAGAAACTTATTTATTTCAGGCAGCTAATCTATTTATGGAAACTTATTTAAATAAGGCAGATAATCTATTTATGGAAAATTATTTAATTAAGGCAGCTGATCTATTTATGGAAACTTTCTATTTTTAGAAACTTATCTATTTTAAGCAGTAATTCTATTTTTGGAAACTTTCTATTTTTGGAAACATTCTATTTTTGGTAACTTTCTATTTTTGGTAACTTTCTATTTGTGGAAACTTTCTAGTTTTGGAAACTTTCTATTTTTGGAAACTTTCTATTTTTGGAAACTTTCTATTTTTGGTAACTTTCTATTTTAGGAAACCTGCTATTTTTGAAAAGTTACTTATTATTACACAGTAAGTATAATAATACATGAAATACCAGAAATACTTAATCAGAGTAAACAGAATATAAGATAAACATAGTTTAAGGCTTTAAATAGTAAAACATGATACGAACATATAAAATAAGCTAAGACATGACATAAAACCAGCTACGTATTTAGTAAGCAGATACTTATTCATGTATGTATTTATGTAGTATTAGTGATAAGGTACGGATTCCCGTCCTTTCAGTATGGACATTCTTTCCTTATTAGGATTCCCCGTATGCAGCCAACTGTTTTCCCAGTATTTGTTTTATATGTTTTTGAATTGTTTATGTTTAATTAGAATACCTAAAGCCATATACATGCATGACCAGTTTCACCTAGTTATGGAGGTACCATAACCATAACATTAGAGGCACTGATGTTATGACTTCACCACGGCGGAGTGATTGCTCATGGCGTCCCTTCAGCTTGGCCATTTATATTATATTTATCATGTGGGGCGTATGGGTGCATCCTAGTTACATGTTTTCAGTCAGGATTTCATGGTGAATGTGGTGTGTGCCTTGCATCCTTCACAAGGAGCTGATCCCTCCTACCTAAAACCAGTATATTAAATTAGAGGCAGCCCCTCTAATTTGCATGATGAGGTCACCCCTCCAAGTATTCATGCACGGTGGATTTTCATGACCTATATTGGCTAATGGTAAAATATGTTAAACAGTTTTCATAAGATAAACATAAGGATTTTCAAACTATAAAACCAGTTTTATGAACATGTTCCAGGTTTTCCAGGACTTATACATTTCCGCTGCTATTAAGTCTCTATTATGTTTTAGTCACTTATACTATGTCTATATCCGTGCACTGAGCGTTTTGCTCAGCCGTTACTTTCCTTTCCATGTTCCAAAACGGCAGGTACCCTAGGAAAGACTCGAGCAATTGGAGGACGTGCATAGGATGGAAGCTGCTAGAGACTTCTTTTCCTTTTTGCCTTCATATACTTATGCTTGTTTAGTCTTTCATTCATTTCTTTTGCTTTATTATGTTTTGGGCTTATGTTTGGGAACCGATGTTTGATTTCGGTTATCCCTATGGTCATGTAATGTTTTATACATTTATCCTGGTATGCTTTGATGACACGCCATAATTACGCGTGACATTCCGTTATCAAAATGGGGTGTTACACATGGTCTAATAGGCAATGGGCTCCTGTAGCAAACCCTAGGTTCAACGCTGATAAGTGTAATTTCAGCGTTGACAAGACCAAATCAAACGCTGACAGAAACGTTGCCAGACCAAATAATGGTAAATATTTGCAACCACAGGGAAAGGGGTCTAAAGCTTCTTCTAGCTTGACATGGAGACCTAAGCAAGATCAAAACCCTAACTCTAATGGGATTTCTATGACCTGTAACAGATTTAATTATATTTCAAAGGTCATCACAAAACCAATTGGGGTTAACTGGGTGTTTCATCCAAAAAGGGATGAACAAGGGGTTGTTATGAGAACTAAGTCTGTTCTTGTTGAACAACCAGATGAATCCAAGTCTGCTCGGCTTTGGTTCCCAAAGAAAACTAATTTGTTTTCTTTATGTGCAGGGCATTCAAAAGCAGGTAAATGATTATGGCTATTGGGATAGTGGATTCTCTAGGCACATGACTGGGAAGGAAGATTATCTCACAAACTTCACTCCCATTAAGGATGGTGATAAAGTTTACTTTGGAGGCGGATATGGAAATATCACAGGCAAAGGAACTCTTCTCACCAACAATTTGCGTTTTGAAAACGTGTTTCTGGTAAAAGAACTAGACTATAATCTTTTTAGTGTATCACAAGTTTGTGATAACAAAAATAAGGTTCTTTTTACTGATACTGAATGCTTGGTGTTGAGCAAGGATTTTAAAATACCATATGAGAAATTCATTGATTATAGGACACCTAGGCATAAGGACATTTATAATGTGAATCTGAATGGAATTAGGATGAATAATAACTTGTCATGTCTTTATGCTAAAGCTTCAGTTGATGAGAGTAATCTATGGCACATGAGACTAGGGCACATTAACTTTAAAAATATAAACAGACTTGTGAGACATGGCTTGGTTGATGGTTTGCCTGAAAAGGCTTTCCACAATGACCACTCTTGTGTTGCATGCCTTAAAGGCAAACAGCATAAGGTCACATTTAAGTCTAAACAGGTGCACTCTAGTTCTAAACCACTTCACTTGCTAAATATGGACCTATTTGGTCCAACTAATATAGAGAGTTTGAATGGTAAATCTTACTGCTTTGTTGTCACATATGACTTTTCTAGGTTTACTTGGACTTTCTTTTTGTTGGAAATTCACTTTATGTGACGACATTTAAGAATTCCATTAGTTATCATAGTCACACACGCTTAGACTAGACTAGGTACATTGTATAGTTAATTGTTGGTGTGTGGCTATATATACCCCTCCTATGCTTCCAAGGAGGGGTGTTGTTGTGTTTTCATTTTGCTTAATACACTTTTTCTTATCTTTCACACACAACCTCTCTTCTCTCTCTCTCAACAATGGCTTCCACCTTCCACCACCCACCTAAATCACCTGATTAGCTAATAGCAAATCCACAATTGGTATCATAGCCTCGGTTCCATCCTTGGATCGTGTTCTTGTTTTCGATTTGGTGGTCTAAAATTTTTTTTGTGTCTCGTTCTATCATTTTTGTTCCGACTTGTTACTTTTTGGTCACGGTGGTTTAAATGTTTTCATCATTCTTTTGTCTCATGGATACATTTTGGTCACGTGGTTATGAATCATATCGATTTCATTATCTTTTATGGTTCAAAAGTTGTCATTTTTCTGGTCACAGTATCATCAGTCCCAAGTAAAGTCCAAATCTGTCTAAAAAGAAACATTGTCTCATGGTAATATCTGGTATTCATAACCCACTTGTCACAAGTTGTCATCATTTTAAGTCCCTGGTTTCAGGTTTTTTAGATCTGGTATCATTTTTATCTGGGTTTCTCTTGTTTTTTTTAGATGAAAATAAGTTTTTACCTAGAAAAACGGAAAGCACAACTTAAGGATAAGGGTTTTCAGATATTCAGATTTACATTCAGATCGGAATATTGCGATCACAAAAACCATTGGTTTCTACATCGCGATCGAATATTCCGATGGAACACATTCGTTGCATTCCGACGGATGCATTCCGACGGATGCATTCCGACGGATGCATTCCGATGAGGTGTAGAGGAAAGATTCTGATGGACTAAATTACAGATAGGATTACGATGGACAACAAATTAAAAACATTGCAATGAGACTGAAACATTCCGATGGACTTATTTTTTAAAATATTGCGATGCAAGTTTAAACATTGCGATGCAAGTTAAAACATTGCGATGGGTTTAAATGTTGACATTGCGATGGGTAAAATCTTTTGAGGACTCTACCAGTGAACCAAAAATTTGACCAGAACCAAAACCAACATATCATTTCCACTTTTTAACTCCTCAACAAATCCAACTCCATCAATCTAATCCTAAACCCGTCGTCACCTATTCCCCCATCAAATCTAGACTCAAACAGAAAATTAATTTTAAATGATCTCAGATTGTTTTCATTTTTTTATATACACTCTTTTTAGATTTTATAAAAATGAAACTTACTCATCACTGATCTGTGAGAAGATCAATGTCTTCTTTTTAATTTTCGAAAATCAAGATTGACAAATAACAATTATGTTATCATCAGCCTTGGTTTCGGTGGAACAATTAAACAACACATGCAATCACGAATTGAACCTTACCCGAGATCTTTCAAGATCTTGATGAAATTTACTTCATTTTTCACCACCCGAATCTTAAATTAGGTTACCAATCGTTGATGGTATCTTCAATGTGATAATTAGATGAAGGTTGAAAATGAATGGATCAAAAGGGATTCGATTCGTTTGTGTTGGGATGAAGAGATTGATGGGGATGGATATTTCTAGTAATTTTTGGTGACTGGTAGATGGGGCGGATTAAAAAATGGTAGAGATTGGGGGACGGAGGTTTCTAGGTTGACTGGGAGGAGATGAATTTGGTGGGGCGGATTTTACTAGGAGATGTGTGAGATTAGGGTTAGTCTACCCTAATTATTTGGGGATAGGTTTTATATACTCTAACCGGGTATTGCAAGGGTTTTGTGAACCGGGTTTGTGACTTGGGCCAGCAGTGTGATATGGGTCGTGTGACTTTATTATATACACACACTTTTTTAACACAAATTTGTATTTTTGTATAAATTTTGTGTGTATTAAGTTATACTTCGGTCATTATCGGGACGAGACAACAAAGTGACGAGACAAAAGTGACGTGACAAAGTGCCGTGACAAATGTGACAAAATTTATTTGACGAGACGCAGAAAAAATTGGCGATTTTTTTCGTGGCAATGGACTTGTTTGATCGGGTATAAATTATGTGAAGTTGGAGACGGATTTTTCGAAGGCGTGAACTTATTTTATCTTTCAAAGATAACTTGCTCGTGCTTAATCTTAGAATGAAGACTTGTTTATCTGGTTTCCGGGTTGGGGTTGGTTGGTTGATGACTCGGATAACTATCACTTAAAGGGGTTACATTGTTGTACTCAGTGTCGCGCGCTTAGTCGACGTGGATAATTTCAAGAGGTGTTGTGCTTATAGACTTCTTCAGTGATGCATTGAGTACTTAGAGATTTCTCCGCCGTTCTTCATTCGACAATAGTGCAAGCTTAAGTCACAAGATCGAAGGATTTTTATTCAGTTTCACGTTTGATGTATCTGGTTCATTCTATCAGTGGTCACTTCTAATTGCTTTCAAGTGGGTTGGTAAAGATGGCCATGGAGAGTTTATGATTAGAGATTTTCGATCAACAGCTGATTCTCACAAAATATATAATTCAGCTTATTTATTATTCTCACGAGATTTCAGGTACATGTGCGTACGATTTATTGATGGTTCCGAGTTTCGAAACCATCAAGGGGGAAGAAGAAGACACATTGAACGCACAACGAGTACACGTGATGAACTTCATACCTTCTTTTGATTTGAATACATTTCGGGATGACATTTGTCATAGCCGCAGAGAAAATCAGTGTTTTAACTCGTGGCGTTATCAATCTCTAAACGGTACACTACTGATTCGATGTTTAACTGTTTGGTTGTTGCAATTATTCATCATCATTATCCTATATGGAGAGATATGCATTCCCGGGACTTAATTGACTCTGGTGCATCTCCAGAAGAAGATATGTGCATTTCCGGGACTTAATTGACTCTGGTGTTACGATGTCAACTTCATGAATGGGATAAAGTGTCTACTTCAGTATTTGAGCTTCATACTTGGGATTGATTTATTTTCTTCAACTATGTGGGGGAAGAAATGTCTTGATTCTTTCTAGTATGCATAACTTGAACTCTCAGGGGGAAGAAAAATTCAGAAGAATTATTCAAGCGTGAGAAGAGAAGTTGTCGATCTACTTGGTGTGCCCCAAACTTTCAATCCCTCTTAGCAACGTTATCATGTTATATGATGGGATTTGCTTGTTAATTCCGTTGTGCGCTTAATCATTCTAAGCTTTATTGAAAGCTTTGAAGTTGCTTACGAGGATTGTCGGTTTAGGGGGAAGCTATTTAAAAGCTTCTACATCAAGTTTATGTGGCATGAATTAGGGGGAAGTTAATTCAAAAGCTTCTCCTTAACCAGAAGTATATGGATTACTTAGCTCGTGTCGTTATAGTATTTCTACTACAAGTTACTTTAAAGATGAGTCGTTTTGAAGTCAAAGGCCTCAGAAGACATCGTCAGCATTGGACGCTTCATGAAAGCTTTTGTTCTTAATCATTATGTACTTGTTAGGAAAAATATTGTAAGGAATTCTACACGTCGTCCCATGGGGGAAGATTGTTGGAAATTCACTTTATGTGACGACATTTAAGAATTCCCATTAGTTATCATAGTCACACACGCTTAGACTAGACTAGGTACATTATATAGTTAAGTGTTGGTGTGTGGCTATATATACCCCTCCTAGGCTTCCAAGGAGGGGTGTTGATTGTGTTTTCATTTTGCTTAATACACTTTTTCTTATCTTTCACACACAATCTCTCTTCTCTCTCTCTCAACAATGGCTTCCACCTTCCACCACCCACCTAGACCACCGGATTAGCTAATAGCAAATCCACACTTTTTAGCCATGAAAAGTGACACTGCTGATACTTTAATTAACTTTATTAACCAAATAGAAAAGAAAACTGGTAATGAAGTTAAGATGCTTAGAAGTGATAATGGTGGTGAGTTAATAAACTGTTGGATGATTTTTGTGCCAAGAAAGGGATTACTAGACAGTTTAGTGTTGCCAGAACCCCACAGCAAAATGGGGTTGCTGAGAGAAAGAATAGAACCCTAATTGAAGCAGCCAGGACTATGTTGGCTGATGCTCACTTTCCCATTGCTTTTTGGGCTGAGGCTGTGAATACAGCTTGTTATGTTCAGAATAGAGCATTAGTCAACAAGATACATAACAAAACACCTTATGAGTTACTCTGGGGAAGGAAACCTAATATTGGTTTTCTTAAACCTTTTGGTTGTCATGTAGTTGTACTAGATACTAGTGATGCCTTAGGTAAATTCAGTGCTAAAGGTGATGAAGGCTACTTCATGGGTTATTCAGTGCAGAGCAAGGGATATAGGGTTTACCTTAAGAAGGAAAAACGTATACTTGAAAAGGTACATGTTAGGTTTTTAGAGAGTAAACCTAGTGATCCTGAAAGTGGTCCAAATTGGTTGTTTGACTTGGAACCTCTATCTAGGACTTTGAATTATACGCCTGTTACTAATCCAGACATTGTGAAGGTAACTTCAAGTGTTGTGGAAGAACCAGTTGTTGATGTTTCAGGTACACAGGTTATTGAAGAGGTTGGATCACAAGCAGACAAGTCATCTCCCATACTTGAGTATGCCACTATTCCCATATGGAAAGATGCTTTTGCTGCTGCTGGAAAGGAAAATGGTGGTCCCCAAGTATCACCAGTTAACAACATGCATGGTCTTTCAGGCGCTGACAAAGGGAAATCTGGCGCTGACAAGACAACTTCAGGCATTGATGGCTCAAACGTTGACAACACCATTTCAGGCGTTGATGGATCCAACGCTGACAATCTTGGTTCAGGCGTTGACAACTCTTTTGACCATATTTCTCTTCCAATTTTGAACAAGGTGAACCTTCAAACAGAAATGGAGAGGTTCATAAAGATATTGATGGAAGAGAGTCTGAAGAAGATATTGGTAACATGGATGATGAGATTGAAGACAACAGACTTTTTGAGGGAGGAGTTCTTACTTCTACAATGAAAGATCACCCATCTTCTCTTATTATTGGAGATGTGATGTCTCCTGTTCAGACTAGAAGATCTCATCAGAATCTTGGAGGATTTATTGCCAATATACACAAGAAGGTTGATACCCCTCTTGTTCAAGCATGTTTGTTTGCCTGTTTTCTGTCACAACAGGAACCCAAGAAGATTTTTGATGCTCTCAAAGAACCAAGTTGGGTGGAAGCAATGCAGGATGAGCTTCACCAATTTGCTATTCAGGATGTTTGGGAGTTGGTTAATTGTCCTAGATATGTAAGACCTATTGGGACAAGATGGGTTCTTAGAAACAAGAAAGATGAAAGAGGCATTGTGGTCAGAAACAAGGCACGTTTAGTGGCTTAAGGATATACACAAGAGGAAGGGATAGACTATGAGGAGGTCTTTGCACCAGTTGCAAGGATTGAGGCTATAAGGATACTTCTAGCCTATGCTTTCTGCATGGGCTTCACTGTCTATCAAATGGATGTGAAGAGTTCTTTCCTTTATGGCACAATTGTTGAGGAGGTATATGTCATGCAACCTCCTGGTTTTGAAGATCCAGAGCATCCAGACAAGGTGTATAGAGTCAAGAAAGCTATGTATGGACTTCATCAAGCCCCAAGAGCATGGTATGGCACATTGTCCACTTATCTGGTGGAAAATGGATTCAAAAGGGGCACCATAGACCAGACCTTATTTACAAAGAAGACTGGTAAGGATGTCTTACTTGTTCAGGTTTATGTGGATGATATCATCTTTGGCTCTACAAACCCAAAGATGAGTAAAGACTATTCCAAGCTTATGACAGACAAAATCAAGATGAGTGCAATGGGGGAGATGAACTTCTTTCTAGGGTTACAAGTTCAGCAGAAAGAAGATGGTATCTTCATCTCTCAGGATAAATATGTGGCAGAAATCTTGAAGAAATTTGGCTTTTCTCCACATGAAAAACGGGCTAGTACTCCTATGTATAGAGAACACCCTTGGGGAAAAGTTGGAGATGGAAAAGATGTGGATGTCAGGCACTATAGATCAATGATTGGTTCATTGATGTATCTCACAGCCTCAAGACCTGACATTATGTGTGCTGTGTGTGCATGTGCACGCCATCAAGTGACTCCCAAAGAATGTCACCTTCATGCTGTCAAGAGAATCTTTAGGTACCTTAGATGTTATCCAGATCTTGGATTATGGTATCCAAAAGATTCACCATTGGAGCTTATTGCATATTCAGACAGTGACTATGGTGGTGATAAATTTGATAGAAAATCCACAACTAGTGGATGTCAGTTTCTTGGGAGTAGGTTGATATCTTGCAATGCAAGAAACAAACAGTGGTGGCCAATTCTACAACTGAAGCAGAGTATGTAGCTGCAGCTGCTTGTTGTGGACAAGTCTTATGGATTCAGAACTAGCTGTTAGATTATGGGTATAATTTCATGCATACCAAGATTTTTGTAGACAATAACAACACTTTCTGCATTATTAAAAATCCTGTACATCATTCTAAAACAAAACACATAGAAATTAGACATCATTTTATAAGAGATTGTTTTGAAAAGGGTTTAATACAACCAGATAGGGTTGACACAGAAGAAAATGTGTCTGATTTATTAACTAAACCTTTTGATACTGGAAGGTTCCAATACTTGGTAACAAGTATTGGAATGATCAATCTCACTTAATATGTGTTTTGGGGTCTTTTTGTAAAAGTATGTACAGGATATGCATTGTTATTGGTCTTTTTGAAAAGTTAGATTTTCCACTATAATTGTCTAACGCTGACAAAGGTTATCTTAACGCTGATAAGTGTTATCGTGACGTTGTCAGCAACATGTTAGTTTTGTGGTTTTTGATCTAAGTGTGCAGGCGTTGTTAGCATTGTACCATTGGATACAGAGTTTCTTATGGATCCTTGGAGAATCATTTGAGCATGTTTTCATTTATGGATGATGGTTGGAATATTTATATTCCTATCTTGACATACATTTTTATATTCATGCATATTATTGGGCAACATATGTATCACTGTTTAAGGGGAGGTTTTAGGAACCTTTAGGACTTTTGGGTATTCTTATAATGCTCTTATCACAATTCTAGATTGTGTCCACATGTGAGTATGAGTTAGTTTATTAAATCATGAGGCACTGTAGCATGCAAAGTTGACATACTATGCATGCTGCCAAGACATTTTTGGCCTAGAATTGGATGTGGTCTGTTGGGAGACTTGGGAATGATTTATAATGGGTTTTACCTGGGAGTTACAAGGAATTTTATGAGATAACTTAATTGTTAAGAATTTTGGTTAGCAAGGGACAGTAGAGGACTGTTATGTCTATCTTGCATAAGCAAGTGTGCATAACTGGACAATGCTTACCGCCCAGCCTGGAAGTACCTCATACATGTCATCCTTCAATGTTTGAGTCCCAAATGTACTGCACACAATGAAATTAATAGATCTATTGCTAGTGCTATTGTGTGTATTACAAATGGGCAAAAGTTTAATTTTTCAAAACTGATTTTTGATGGCATGTGTAAAAACAAAGGGAATAAGATGACCTTGGCTTATCCCAGATTTTTGCAAATGGTTTTTGATGTGCAAAATTACTGCACAAGGGATCATGATGATTTTTATGAGATCCCTGTGCAAAAGAAAGCTATTTTTACCAAGATGAACTCACCCCTCACCGTGAATTACCCCTCACCCAAGCTATGCTTGCTGTTATTGCAGCAGCACAACCCCAACCAGACCCACAACCACAACTTGACCCAATACCAGAACCTTTTCCTTCACCTCAACACATGGAAATTGACCAAGAACCCTTCAACGCTGACACATTAAATGTTGGCGTTGACACAAGTAATCCAAACGTTGACACCTTTCCTTCACAGACCCAAACACCCCTTAACCTTCAAACTACCACCCAATCCACATCATCTTCTACCCCACCTGAATATAGGTTGCAAAAACGCCCAAGGACTACTAGAGTGTTCTCCTCTAGTGGTCCTAGCCATGTAGCAGAGAGAACCACCACCACAAGTGTGGTTGGTGCTATGGATGAGGCTGGGACTATTGGTACTCGCTTAGATGCAGGCCAAGACAGTCCTAACATCTTTAAGACCTCATCCATGCCCTATGACTCTACTTTGGGAGGTCAAATACCCATTCTAGAGGAGGACATATTGGAACCATACACAATGATGGAATTGACGGCTGTCTGCATTAGCTTGCAAAAGCAAAATGCAGACTTGGTACAAACAGTGTGACAATCTAACATTTTCAGGTAGTAAATTATTTTCTCGTATAATATTTTGAAACTTATTTTTGTGTTGGTTGATGTCACACCCCATCATGGCGGAATATGGGGCGCGGCGTATGAATATCATCACAACAATAGCGTGTCTATAGAGTTAACTAAATGAAATACAAATGTCATAAAAAGGTGACACAATGTCATGACAATATCTCAAACAATGCAGGCGCCTAGGTAAGTAGGTAACAGGCCTACCTCTTACCAAAGACATACAAATAAACAAACATCAAACATATAGGTACCACAAAGTTCACTTAATCAAAACACAAAATAAAATCTAAGAGGAAAGGGATTCCTCCTAATGCAGTCTTAGTAGCCTCTAAAATCTAGCCAATTCTAACCTCATCCTCCTCAACTACCTCACCTGAAAATGACACTAAAATCTGTCAACATAAAGTTGGTGAGAACATAGGTTTAAGTTATCTAGAACATCATAAGAAACCTTGACATCCGCTGTAAATAAGTTGAATAAAAATAATTTATAGTAATGGACCATAATGTGATAATCATGCTACATGCATCCACAACAAAACTCAAGCCAAGTACCAATAACATCTACAATTCACAAAGCACACTATAACAATCAAGAAGTATCCCATCACACACACAAGAACACACCACACTCTCCGGATCTTTCCCACACCACTTGTGGAAGATGAACCATATCCCCGTCGAGATATCTTGCCTCCAAAGAGACGATGCACAAGTACTCAGGGCGGATCGTGCCCCACGAACCAAGAACTCAGAACCAAGAACTCAGGACGGATCGTGCCCCACGCTCCACACACGTCACAACTGGTCCCATAGACGCCCATACATCTATGTACCAATCCCAATCATAACACAATCAAGATTCACATATCAGAACACATATCAAAGCACATATGAGAATACATAAGCACACAAGTCACACAATATCACATTTATGTCCACACATATTAAAACATAGTACTAAATCATGTTAAAGAACATTACAAGTGTCATGTCCATCCCATACTGAAAAAACATTTAAAAACGTAGCAAAATGGGACTATGAACTCACCTGATTGCTTCTCCAAAAGTCCTTGCTCTAGCAACAAGCTAACAATCCAAAAATACACAATCAATACATGAACCAATCACTAAGATGGCTCATCAACCTATGATGGACATCTAGCCTATTCCCATATAAATACCTCATTGATAAGCTCTAATCACCCCATTACCCTTCCCTAACAAGTCCTTAACTTGTTTAAGTTTAATAACTATCCCGTTCATATTTTACACAAAACAGTCCCAGTTTTTAGGTCTCAAAACTTTAAGTCAAACGTCCACTTAAACATACCCATGGTTTATGTAAAAGGAATATTCATACTTTTAC
The DNA here is from genome assembly GCA_025667525.1 of Glebionis coronaria. Classification (NCBI taxonomy): domain Eukaryota; kingdom Viridiplantae; phylum Streptophyta; class Magnoliopsida; order Asterales; family Asteraceae; genus Glebionis; species Glebionis coronaria. Next base: position 162,870,576 of record CM046878.1, on the reverse strand, counting down.
ATATGTTAGATAAAACCTCCCACTTGCCCTAACCTTAAAGCTATTGTTAAGGCCCCGATATATGTATATATATTGCTACCTATCCAGAATTCACTGATTTTAAACGTATGAAAGGTTTGTTACCATTAGGAGGGTCTTACCCTAAACCACAATCTTAGCCCAAGTGCAGATACTTACTATAATATATAAACCATCTCTCACGTTCATTAGAAGATCCCAATGCAACCCTAAGTACCCCAAACAACCCAAAACTTAAAAAGAAAACAGGCTGAATTCAAAACTGTTTTGACCTCCGACTGTTGTAACCTGTTTTTGACCCACTTCCCGACCTCTAATTTAGTTCTAGTTTATTGAATTGGAAATCCACTTCAATTAGCTTTCCAGGGATATGTGGATCGCAAAATAAGAGTTTGTAGAACTCCCTATATGATCAAAACAATGACCCAAAATTCTGCCCAGTTTTTAAAAACGGGTTTAATTAATTTAACCTAATTAATTACCCAAAACCTCATTAATTACAAACCCTAAACCATCTAATCATTATAATATCATTAAAATACAGATTCTTATTTAAACCCTAACCTAAATCCATCATAAGATGATTGAGAAAGAATTAAAACACTTTAATTAAAAAGAGTATTAAAGATTTTACCTTAGAATTTTTGAAAGAAGAAAAATTAATGAAGAACCCTAAAACCACCATTGATGCCGACTTGAAGGTGATCTCCAGGGGTTTTATGAAGTGTTTTGGTTAATAAAAAGTATTTATATAGTTTCCTAACAAGTCCTTGGCCCATTACAAAAGCCCGGTTCCCTTTTTTCCTTTTTTCCCTTTTCTTTTCTTTTGATTCGTCCCAAACCGCCTCATATATATTTTTTTTTTCTCTTTATTGTTAATTAATATATTATTAATATTACCTTAATTTACCTTAATTTATTTCAGCCCCTAAAGCCTCCAAAACCTCAAAACCGTAAAACTAGTCAAAATTACGCGTTTTACCATAAAAGACGTAAAATATACACTTTTATAAAAAAATCTCAAATTTTGAAATAAACTTTATAACTAAGTCCCAAATGACTTAAAACCATCCCAAAAAATATTCATATGACTAATTACCTCATTCGAGACCTCTAAATGCTAAACCGTAAATCCTAAAAAAAACTATTACTATAATACTTATACGTATACGTAAACACCAAAATATCACCATTTCATTTCATAGTCACAACTTGTAAGCTCATGAACATGAAATAACCGTTCCTCGATTTACTTATGAGTACTTCTATACTCATAAACGATAACCACACCAACCTTAATCACTCAAAATAAACACGTAATCACACAAATCAAGTAAGCACACATAAAATAACATAAAAGTAAGACCAAGTGACAAATTCAAAACCTAGGGTTGTCACATCACTCCCTCCTAATAGAAATCTCGTCCCGAGATTTACTCCATAAGCTCAATAAATTCATTTCACAGCCAACACACTATCTCTCTCATAAGAACGTAACCGGATCATGACTACAACAACACTCTCAATGAATATAAGCTCACGACAAATTTTAGGACCCCCAACTTCGGATAACGGATCAAATCCATGGACAACTAACGGACGTTTACGTGAACGAATTTAAAAGAATGAACCAAAACCACGAGACTCCAAAAGATACTCAACATAAAACATGTATCGACTCCCAACGAACCATGGAAACGGACCAATGACAACAAGCACCCAACGACAACTGAAATGTGTTACGACCGGCGACATACTATTAAAACCTTGTGGAAAACCAAATTTTACCCCAGAATGGATTTTTGTACTGTAATTGTATATTAGTTGTTCTAAAACCATGGTATCACATTAGTAATTTATGTAATCATCTAACGAAAATCAATCTAAAGTCTCTTCACGAACGATCAATTGTCTAAAGCACACAACACAATATCACACGTCAACATTGACTCCGGAACCCATATCCTTCATCAATGTACACTCCTTATGATGGATACATCTCAAGTCCTATCCCAAATAAGCCCTATGTTAGCCCTCTAAATGTTCACTATCCCAAAATATCCTAAACACAAGTTTAAACCATATCGTTTGAAAATTAATCTTGAACTCGACACTTGTATAATTAACTCGACCAAGATACTGACCTCCAATTACTAAACTTTCTGAATTTTTGAAAAGTATGTTCCGAGTACATAATTTTAGGCTTTTGAATCACCCAAAAAGCTTTAAAAACGAATAATTTATAACCAAAACGATTTTTCTCAAAATCTGCCTAGGCATTAGCGACAGTTTCTGACAGTTAGCGACATATTATGACCGTTTAGCGACAGTTTCTCCCTACTCCGATTTATACCAAAAAAACGATTTTTAAACCCTAAAACCCCTCATTAATTACCAAATTTAAAACCTAATTTATTTTAATTCCAGAAAATTAAAACTCTATTAATTACATGATTTTAACATATTTCACTAAATAAGAACAAAATTTTAACTTAAGAACAATAACTTTAGGTGCTCAAAACCAAAATATTGTAAAATAACCGAGTCATGCTTATATGTTAAAGAATTTATATTCCTCCTTATTTGAAACATGTTTCCGACACTTCCTTATTTCATCGACTACCAACAACTATTTTTTTCAATTTGCAAGTTCTATTTTTTACCATGTATAACTCGAAACAAAAGACATCGTTACCCCAAAAAGAAATCTCCACCATCTCAAAAGCCTTCACGCCAAAAGTACCGTAGAAAAGAACACAAAAAATGAGAACTTGATAAATGTACTACTACGAAAGTTAAACATCTCGAAGAGGAACGAGCTAGCAAAACATCCCAAGAATACAACCGATAAGTAGAAGGGAATTATACATATATAGGCATATGCATACATACACTTAAATCCATCCAACATATACTATACAAGTATGTATTAACCCTCTTTCATGCAACCGTACTTAGGAATCCATTGATGTCGTGGTACTTGTGTAATTATGTTGGCCACCATACTTATACAAGTCCCCTTTCACCAATGCACTCCCTCCTATGATGACACTTATAAGAATTAATACTACACATAACATATCGGTCTACCAACTCAAATAAGCACATAGATCCTACAACTCATATAAGCACATAACCACAACATAACATAAGGTCCAAAATCACATGTATTAAAATAACATAGCCAATGCATGAAACACATAAACACGTAGTCTAGTTGAACCAGCGTAGACAAAATTCAAAATGTATAAAGAACATGAAAACGTAATTAAACGGAATCCAACAATGATTAGCGTATACGACTATAGTTCAACCCGCACTATTCAAAACTCGAAAAGAAAATAACATGTAGCTAAGTATGAACCATAGTAGTTCATAACCTAACAAATACTGCAAAAATAACATTCAAACACATCAATTACTATAAAATGCACACATACTCCTATGACGCCTATATGCATGGACCCTTAAGCTATAGACTAGGCTACGCGACTAGGTAACCTAATTCTCTATAACCATTGTCTCTGATACCATTCTGTCACACCCCATCATGGCGGAATATGGGGCGCGACGTATGGATATCATCACAACAATAGCGTGTCTATAGAGTTAACTAAATGAAATACAAATGTCATAAAAAGGTGACACAATGTCATGACAATATCTCAAACAATGCAGGCGCCTAGGTAAGTAGGTAACAGGCCTACCTCTTACCAAAGACATACAAATAAACAAACATCAAACATATAGGTACCACAAAGTTCACTTAATCAAAACACAAAATAAAATCTAAGAGGAATGGGATTCCTCCTAATGCAGTCTTAGTAGCCTCTAAACTCTAGCCAATTCTAACCTCATCCTCCTCAACTACCTCACCTGAAAATGACACTAAAATCTGTCAATATAAAGTTGGTGAGAACATAGGTTTAAGTTATCTAGAACATCATAACAAACCTTGAAATCCGCTGTAAATAAGTTGAAGAAAAATAATTTATAGTAATGGACCATAATGTGATAATCATGCTACATGCATCCACAAGAAAACTCAAGCCAAGTACCAATCACATCTACAATTCACAAAGCACACTATAACAATCAAGAAGTATCCCATCACACACACAAGAACACACCACACTATCCGAATCTTTCCCACACCACATGTGGAAGATGAACCATATCCCCGTCGAGATATCTTGCCTCCAAAGAGACGATACACAAGTACTCAGGACGGATCATGCCCCACAAACCAAGAACTCAAAACCAAGAACTAAGGACGGATCGTGCCCCACGCTCCACACACATCACAACTGGTCCCATAGACGCCCATACATCTATGTACCAATCCCAATCATAACACAATCAAGCTTCACATATCAGAACACATATCAAAGCACATATGAGAATACATAAGCACACAAGTCACACAATATCACATTTATGTCCACACATATTAAAACATAGTACTAAATCATGTTAAAGAACATTGCAAGTGTCATCTCCATCCCATACTGAAAAAAACATTTAAAAACGTAGCAAAATGGGACTATGAACTCACCTGATTGCTTCTCCAAAAGTCCTTGCTCTAGCAACAAGCTAACAATCCAAAAATACACAATCAATACATGAACCAATCACTAAGATGGCTCATCAACCTATGATGGACATCTAGCCTATTCCCATATAAATACCTCATTGATAAGCTCTAATCACCCCATTACCCTTCCCCAACAAGTCCTTAACTTGTTTAAGTTTAATAACTATCCCGTTCATATTTTACACAAAACAGTCCCAGTTTTTTGGTCTCAAAACTTTAAGTCAAACGTCCACTTAAACATACCCATGGTTTATGTAAAAGGAATATTCATACTTTTACATATGTTAGATAAAATCTCCCACTTGCCCTAACCTTAAAGCTATTGTTAAGGCCCCGATATATGTATATATATTGCTACCTATCCAGAATTCACTGATTTTAAACGTATGAAAAGTTTGTTACCATTAGGAGGGTCTTACCCTAAACCACAATCTTAGACCAAGTGCAGATACTTACTATAATATATAAACCATCTCTCACGTTCATTAGAAGATCCCAATGCAACCCTAAGTACCCCAAACAACCCAAAACTAAAAAGAAAACATGCTGAATTCAAAACTGTTTTGACCTCCGACTGTTGTAACCTGTTTTTGACCCACTTCCCACCTCCAATTTAGTTCTAGTTTCTTGCATTGGAAAGCCACTTCAATTAGCTTTCCAGGGATATGTGGATCGCAAAATAAGAGTTTGTAGAACTCCCTATATGATCAAAACAATGACCCAAAATTCTGCCCAGTTTTTAAAAACGGGTTTAATTAATTTAACCTAATTAATTACCCATAAACTCATTAATTACAAACCCTAAACCATCTAATCATTATAATATCATTAAAATACATATTCTTATTTAAACCCTAACCTAAATCCATCATAAGATGATTGAGAAAGAATTAAAACACTTTAATTAAAAAGAGTATTAAAGATTTTACCTTAGAATTTTTGAAAGAAGAAAAATTAATGAAGAACCCTAAAACCACCATTGATGCCGACTTGAAGGTGATCTCCAGGGGTTTTATGAATTGTTTTGGTTAATAAAAAGTATTTATATAGTTTCCTAACAAGTCCTTGGCCCATTACAAAAGTCCGGTTCCTTTTTTTCCTTTTTTTCCCTTTTCTTTTCTTTTGATTCGTCCCAAACCGCCTCATATATATATTTTTTTTATTTTTTTTCTCTTTATTGTTAATTAATATCTTATTAATATTACCTTAATTTACCTTAATTTATTTCAGCTCCTAAAGCCTCCAAAACCTCAAAACCGTAAAACTAGTCAAATTTACGCGTTTTACCGTAAAAGACGTAAAATATACACTTTTATAAAAAATCTCAAATTTTGAAATAAACTTTATAACTAAGTCCCAAATGACTTAAAACCATCCCGAAAAATATTCATATGACTAATTACCTCATTCGAGACCTCTAAATGCTAAACCGTAAATCCTAAAAAAAACTATTACTATAATACTTATAAGTATACGTAAACACAAAAATATCACCATTTCATTTCATAGTCACAACTTGTAAGCTCATGAACATGAAATAACCGTTCCTCGATTTACTTATGAGTACTTCTATACTCATAAACGATAACCACACCAACCTTAATCACTCAAAATAAACACGTAATCACACAAATCAAGTAAGCACACATAAAATAACCTAAAAGTAAGACCAAGTGACAAATCCAAAACCTAGGGTTGTCACAGTTGGTGAACTCACAATTTACGGATTTAAATTTGGGCTTATGTGCATAATTTAGCGACCTTTACGACTAAACCGGAAACCTTAGGATTACGTATTTACGTTTTTGAACTCCGTTTTTGATGAGACAATATTTATTAGATTCGTTTTGTGCCGTTGATTCGTAATTTATAAAAACGTTTTTCGTAAAACGACCCGAGGGCACGCAAATCGAGGAAACTAGAATCAGGGAATACCCGTAAATTAGCGGGATGGGACAAAATAATTTATCCCACCCCACTATCTATGGGACGGCCAAACTAGGACACCACATCAAAGATGTGGCATTGATAGGTGTGAAAACACCCATCCTTTTACCACTTATTTCTTGCTAAAACGAGACCAAAACACGTATTTAATGTCATTTGTTTGGAATTATGCGTGGTTTGTGTGTTTGTTGTGTTTTCAGAGCCAACCCGATAAATATTGAAGAAAACATGGGATTGCACGGGTTTTATCGAAGAAAAAGACGAAAAGACGAAGTCTATAATCCAAGAGATGCAAAAGATTTGAAGTCAATGGGCCTATTTGAAGATTTATCGAAGAAAAGGACCAAAGATGGAAGATTTACATATGTCGAAGAACTCAAGTCTATTAAATGAAGAAATTAAAAGACGAGTTGAATTTATTCGTCGACAAATCCCAAATCGAAATCGAAAACGTCAACTTTTCTGAAAAGGTGAGAAGACAAAAAAAGGGAGAAATCCCACTCACCAACCAAAGACAAGGCCTATAAATACCCTTCCCATTCACATTTTCAAGACTAGTTTTTCTTTCTGTTATTTCTTTCCTAGTTCGTAGGAAACCAACTCCCTTAAGGAGATTGGTGGTTTTTATTTTCTTTGATTCCTCCACAATCTTGTAAGTTTAATCTTTCCATTTTGTTTGTTTGAATCTTAATCCTTAATACAAGTTTCCATTTAATCTTTCTTTCTTCTCTTGTTGATTCAAAGTTCTAAGTTTCATTTTATTGAGTTTGATCTTCAAAAGTAAGTGGGTTTTATGTTTTTATTGTTTTGGATTGATGTTTGTCATTAGTAAATGATTAGTGGTTAAATTGGTTTAAGTTTTGGTTAAAAACTTGGTGGATTTTGGTTAAATTCGTGATCAAGTAACTCCCCTGTTCTTCGCACTTTTGTTTCATTTCCCCAGATTCCGAATGAAGCAATCATTCCGAATCAAGGTTTTGAACTAGATATTCCGGATGAGTATTATGTATTAAGTATTCCGGATCAGCAACATTCCGAACAAAGCTTTTAGTTTTTATTATTCCGAATGAATATTTTGTTATTCCGAATCAACAAATTTATTCCGGATCAGTTTTCCTTTTGAGTATTCCGAATAAACATTCCGGATGAACGTTTTGTCCTCTTTATTCCGAATGAGTGTTAATTCCGAATGAGTTTATTAGTGTAGATATTCCGAATAAACACAATATTCCGAACCAACGTTTTTACTTCAATTATTCCGAATAAACCCTGTGTTCCGAATGAAGCATTTTTGTTAAGATATTCTGAATCAAACTAAGTATTCCGAACCAGTGATTATTCCACATGAAGGGTACATTCCGCATCAGCTATTATTCCGGATGAAAGGTTTTTCCGAATGAGCATATTATTCCGAGTAAAGCAATATTCCGAGTAAAAGAAATATATTCCGGATCAAGCACTTATTCCGGATCACCATATATTCCGAATGAAGCAGTTTTTCCGAATGAAGGATGTTTTGTTGAATGTTTCGAATGAAGCAGTTTTAGGTTATTCCGCATGATCTAATATATTCCGGATCAACAGAATCATTCCGAATCAGCTGATTTTCTTAGTTAAGGTATCTTACTGTTTTGAGGTTTAAACTTAATTCAAGTTCTATTTTTAGTAATTGCTTTTAGTTTAATTTTATTACTTCTCGCACTTATCTTTTAAGTAGATATAGATCAAAAGCTCTCCTTTTAGTCACCAATTACAACAATTCCACTTTGAACCGTGATCGATTCGAGAAGATACCGAGAACGAAACAACGAAAAATATAATTGGGTACGAGCAACACAAAGAAAGATCTTGCAACAAACCTTGTTATTAACTAACTAAAAATCAGTTATTAAAATGGAGCCGCTGACGGCTCTTTTCGTAAGTATCAACGGTTTCTTGTGAGAAAAACTGGATTTTGGGATCCGTTCTTTCGGGAACGTTATTTTCAAGTACAAAAATTTTCAAAAACCCATAAAAATATAAAATTTTCAAAAATACAAAAAAATTAAAAAACCTTTAAAAACCAAAAATATTTTCTCTTGCATTTTCTTTTTAGTGTATGCGTACTCGATCAACGTCTTATTCCGAGCCCGAGACTCTCGAAGATTTAGACATGGCCGGTGTACACAACAACAACAATAATAATCCACCCCTACCCGATCTACGAACCATGGAGGAGCTATGCCAACCTACGATGAACGGACGTGGAGGCCCGATTGCACCGATGCAAACCACGGCTCAGGAGTTTTCGTTGAATCATCACATGATCCAACAAGTGCAAACTAATCCATTTCGTGGAATTCCGGATGATGATGCCAAAAAACACCTCGACAAATTCATTACCATCACCCAAAGCATGAAGTCACCCGGTGTTTCTATGGATAAACTTCGCCTTCAACTATTTCCCCACTCGCTTTCTCACCATGCCGAAAAATGGTTTGACCGTCTCCCAAAGAATTCTATTCATACTTGGGACGACATGACTCAACGCTTTTTGTCGCGCTACTTCCCACCATCCATGGTCACGAGCCTTCGTAACCAAATTAGTGGATTCATGCAAGACAATGATGAATCGCTCTTTGATGCTTGGGACCGATACAATGATTTGATCGACCGTTGTCCAAATCACAACATGCTCCCCGTCACTCTCATTGATACTTTCTACAATGGTCTCACTTTTTGTGATCGTGACACGATCAACGCCGCCGCCGGTGGTACTTTTATGAAAAGGAGACCGGAGGAGTGTAGAGAGTTGATTGAAAACATGACTACTCACCACAAGAATTGGTATTCATCTGCATCCTCAAGATCTAAACCGAGAGTAAATGTCTCATCTACTTCTTCCACCACCGACATGTCCGCCATGGAACGAGCCATTATCGAACTGAGCAAAAATATGCAAATTTTGGCTAATAACCATCCTCAACAAGCTAAAGTCGTTGCTATTTCTTGTGACACATGTGGTGGTACTCATTCCTACAATGATTGTCCTTCTACTCAAGGCAATTTTTGTGAAAACGTTAACGCGACATACGGTACTTATCCTACGGGAGGCTATCAAGCTCGTCCTCAAGGAGACCGTAGCTTGCTAAGTTATCGTTCAAACAACTATCTTGCACCACCCGGTTTTACTCCTCCAAACCAAAACCAACAACAAAGCTATAACCGAAATAACCAATCCCAACCTCGTGCTAACAATCAATATCAATCCTAAAGAAACCTATACCCACCTCAAGGAAATTCTCAAGCTTACCAAGCTCCACCTCACAATCAATCGATGGCATTGAATCAAGACGTCGAGACGTTCATGAGGACTAATAGAGAGATGGTGACGAATCTTCAGAGTCAATTCATCAACTTGAAGGGAGAAATGGCGAAACAAGGGAGCGATATTCGAGCCGAGCTAAGGAATGACATGGCGAAACAAAGCAATGATATTCGTGCAGACATGAGAGACTCTTTCAGCACTCAAGCGGATAACATACGTAATATGATCGGTTCGCTCTTCCAATGTAATCCACCCTCTTCTTCGGGTACTCTTCCGAGTAACACCGTTGCGAATCCAAGAGGGGAGATGAAAGCAATCACCACTCGTAGTGGAAAAGGTTATACGGAACCCGAGCTTCCTACACCTCCACCCGTGATTGTGAACAAGGAAAAAGAGCAACTTTCCTCACCCCCTTTGCCTTCTACCCCCATTCCCCCACCACCCGTGGTTGTGAGTGATCCTACTCCCCTAAAGCCTTCCTCTTCATCCGATATACCTTATCCTTCAAGGTTGAGGAAAGAGAAGCAAAAGAGCAAGGATGATATTCAAGTTTCAAACTTTCTCAAAATGTTTAAACAATTGAATTTTAACATCTCCTTTGCTGAGGCTCTCGCTCACATGCCTAAATATGAGAAGATGTTTAAAGATCTTCTTAGTGACAAGGAGAAGCTTCTAGACATTTCCCAGACCCAACTTAATGAGAATTGCTCTGTGGTTCTCTTAAGGAAATTACCCACCAAACTTGGTGATCCGGGTTGCTTCTTAATTCCTTGCAACTTCCCGGGAGTAGAGAATTGCATGGCCCTAGCCGATCTAGGTGCCAGTATAAACTTAATGCCTTTAAGTGTTTGGAAGCAATTATCTCTCCCCGAGCTAGTCCCCACCAAAATGACTTTGGAATTAGCTAACCGTACGGTTGCTTATCCAGTGGGGATAGCCGAAGACGTCTTTGTTGGCGTTGACAAATTCACCTTCCCGGCGGATTTTGTTGTCGTTGACTACGAGATGGATCCTCGTGTTACATTAATCGTTGGACGTCCCTTCTTGAGGACCGGTCGCACTCTCATTGATGTAGCCGCGGGGAAATAATCATGAGAGTTGGTGACGATAAAATTGTCTTCAACATGGGTAAGATTTCTAAGCAACCTTATTCATATGAGAGTGTTCAGGCTATTGATGTTCTCGATGAGGCTTGTGAAGAACACTTTCATGATGCTTGCAAAAGTAATCTCTCTTCTCTACCCAATGTTGAGACCGTTGCCTCAATCGCTCCGTCATTGACTCCTTTTGGAGAAAGTGACTTTCTTTTGGATGAATTTGAAGCTAGCTTGGGTCCACTTGATCTTAAGTATGATGATTCTCCCACCGATTGGGAAGAAGACATTCGTACAATTGAGAAACTTCTCAATGAAGACCCGTTTTCTCCTCCTTCTCCTAAAGAGGTGACTAATGATGATCCATCGTTAGTTACACCATCTATTGAGGATCCTCCCACTCTTGAGCTTAAGGACTTACCTCCCCATCTCGAGTATGTTTTCTTAGAAGGCATTGATCAACTTCCAGTTATCATTGCTAAGGACTTAAAAGCCGATGAGAAAACTCGTCTCATTGAAGTTCTCAAGAAACATAAAAGAGCTATCGCTTGGAAAATCTCCGATATTCGCGGAATTGATCCTCACTTTTGCACACATAAAATTCTCACGGAGGACGACTTTAAGCCCACAATTCAAAGCCAACGAAGGGTGAATCCTAAAATCCATGACGTTATAAAAAAAAAAGATTATCAAACTTCTTGATGCGGGCATGATTTACCCTATTTTGGATTCACCATGGGTTAGTCCAGTCCATTGTGTGCCTAAGAAAGGCGGAATCACCATTGTGCCCAATGCAAACAACGAGTTGATTCCTACACGTCTCGTTACTGTGTGGAGAGTTTGTATAGACTATCGCAAACTCAATGATGCCACAAGAAAGGATCATTTTCCTCTTCCTTTTATGGACCAAATGCTTGAACGTTTAGCGGGTAATGAATATTACTGCTTTCTAGATGGTTTCTCGGGTTATTTCCAAATACCCATCGATCCCCAAGATCAAGAGAAGACAACGTTCACTTGTCCCTATGGCACATTTGCTTACAAAAGAATGCCTTTTGGCTTATGCAATGCCCCCGGGACTTTCCAAAGGTGCATGTTGGCTATCTTCCATGACATGGTTGAACAAACCATGGAAGTCTTCATGGATGATTTCTCGGTCTTTGGGGATTCCTTCTCTTCTCGCCTAGCCAATTTAGAACGTATGCTTAAGCGGTGCGAAGACACTCGCCTTGTTCTCAATTGGGAAAAATGCCATTTTATGGTAAAAGAAGGCATTGTGCTAGGACACAAAATCTCAAAAGCCGGTCTTGAAGTGGACCGTGCTAAAGTGGATGTCATAGCCAAATTACCTCCACCTTCAACCGTGAAGGGTGTGAGAAGTTTTCTTGGTCATGCGGGCTTCTACCGTCGATTTATCAAAGATTTTTCTAAAATCGCTCACCCGATGACCCACCTCTTGGAAAAAGATACTCCTTTTATCTTTTCTAAAGAGTGTATTGAAGCCTTCAACCTTCTTAAGGATAAGCTAACTAAGGCACCGGTCTTAGTTACCCCTAATTAGGAGCTACCCTTTGAGTTGATGTGCGATGCTAGCGACTTTGCTATTGGAGCGGTTTTGGGCCAAAGAGTGAATAAACACTTCCAACCAATCCATTATGCTAGCAAGACAATGACGGGGGCTCAATTGCATCAAAGATGTGGCATTGATATGTGTGAAAACACCCATTCTTTACCACTTATTTCTTGCTAAAACGAGACCAAAACGCGTATTTAATGTCATTTGTTTGGAATTATGCGTGGTTTGTGTGTTTATTGTGTTTTCAGAGCCAACCGGATAAATATTGAAGAAAACATGGGATTGCACGGGTTTTATCAAAGAAAAGACGAAAAGACGAAGTCTATAATGCAAGAGATGCAAAAGATTTGAAGTCAATGGGCCTATTTGAAGATTTATCGAAGAAAAGGACCAAAGATGGAAGATATACATATGTCGAAGAACTCAAGTCTATTAAATGAAGAAATTAAAAGACGAGTTGAATTTAATCGTCGACAAATCCCGAATCGAAATCGAAAACGTCAACTTTTCTGAAAAGACGAGAAGACAAAAAGAAAGGGAGAAAGCCCACTCACCAACCAAAGACAAGGCCTATAAATACCCTTCCCATTCACATTTTCAAGACTAGTTTTTCTTTCTGTTATTTCTTTCCTAGTTCGTAGGAAACCAACTCCCTTAAGGAGATTGGTGGTTTTTATTTTCTTTGATTCCTCCACAATCTTGTAAGTTTAATCTTTCCATTTTGTTTGTTTGAATCTTAATCCTTAATACAAGTTTCCATTTAATCTTTCTTTCTTCTCTTGTTGATTCAAAGTTCTAAGTTTCATTTTATTGAGTTTGATCTTCAAAAGTAAGTGGGTTTTATGTTTTTGTTGTTCTGGATTGATGTTTGTCATTAGTAAATGATTAATGGTTAAATTGGTTTAAGTTTTTGTTAAAAACTTGGTGGATTTTGGTTAAATTCGTGATCAAGTAACTCCCCTGTTCTTCGCACTTTTGTTTCATTTCCCCAGATTCCGAATGAAGCAATCATTCCGAATCAAGGTTTTGAACTAGATATTCCGGATGAGTATTATGTATTAAGTATTCCGGATCAGCAACATTCCGAACAAAGCTTTTAGTTTTTATTATTCCGAATGAATCTTTTGTTATTCCGAATCAACAAATTTATACCGGATCAGTTTTCCTTTTGAGTATTCCGGATGAACGTTTTGCCTGTTTATTCCGAATGAGTGTTATATTCCGAATGAGTTTATTAGTGTAGATATTCCGAATAAACACAATATTCCGAACCAACGTTTTTACTTCAATTATTCCGAATAAACCCTGTGTTCCGAATGAAGCATTTTTGTTAAGATATTCCGAATCAAACTAAGCATTCCGAACCAGTGATTATTCCGCATGAAGGGTACATTCCGCATCAGCTGTTATTCCGGATGAATGGTTTTTCCGAATGAGCATATTATTCTGAGTAAAGCAATATTCCGAGTAAAGGAAATATATTCCGGATCAAGCACTTATTCCGGATCACCATATATTCCGAATGAAGCGGTTTTCCGAATGAAGGATGTTTTGTTGAATGTTCCGAATTAAGCAGTTTTAGGTTATTCCGCATGAGCTAATATATTCCGGATCAACAGAATCATTCCAAATCAGCTGATTTTCTTAGTTAAGGTATCTTACTGTTTTGAGGTTTAAACTTAATTCAAGTTCTATTTTCAGTACTTGCTTTTAGTTTAATTTTATTACTTCTCGCACTTATCTTTTAAGTAGATATAGATCAAAAGCTCCCCCTTTTAGTCACCAATTACAACAATTCCACTTTGAACTGTGATCGATTCGAGAAGATACCGAGAACGAAACAACGACAAATATAATTGGGTACGAGCAACACAAAGAAAGATCTTTCAACAAACCTTTTTATTAACTAACTAAAAATCAGTTATTAGGCATCCTTACACACTAGTAGCTTACACTTTTAAGCTAGCTTAACACTTAAGCTTATTTTCACCCACCAAAACAAGTAAAACCACTAGCCTTTCTCATTTCCACCAAAACACACATGCAAACAACTCTCAAAACTCTCTCATCTCTCTACCATTTCCGTCCCACTCCACCACCATACACCACCATTTGATCTTTTCTAGCCACAAGATACATGTTATCTAGCTATATTATGGAGAAACCTTGAAGCCTTGATTGATTGGTGGACATTTTAGCAACAAAGGAGATGATTTGCTTGTGTCCTAGGGCTAATTTCTCAACAAACTTTCTTGGTGATTGATGATCTTGGAGATATATTTGGTGTTCATCAAGTTGTTGTCTTCCAAAAACAAGATATAATCTTGGTTGGTAAAGAAGATCATCCTTTCCATTTCTCTTGTTATTTTTGTAAAGATAAAATGTATTTTCTTTCTTGTTGTATATGTATATGATGAATATATGATGATAAAAATGTTGTATGGGGATCAAGTGTTGATAAATATGCTTAAAAGATGAATAACCATAAGAAACAAGGCTAAAATCATGCTTAAGTTGTTGGTTGTATAAAAACAGTAAGTAACCAAGACCTAAACTGATAAAATTGCATGGTGAAATCCATTTACAGTATGTATAAGATGTCATACACATGTGAGAGTTGGCCATGCAATGGAATCATTAAAATGAGTGATCAAAACAAGATGAGTGTGCTAATCTGAATAGTCTGTTTTGTAGGGACTGTTAAGGATAGTTAGACATAGAATGAGAAGTATCTATAACTAACTTAATTGTAGCACATAATATGAAGTTCATGCCATCCAAAAATGAGCTTCTAACTCATTGTAGAACTCTAGATATGATAAAAATGGTGAAGATGAAACTAAAAATCAGATTTTGAAGAATTAATGTTTAATACTATTATATAAGCACTCAAATAATATAGTATAAAATGTGAAATTAAAACCCACTAACTTATGAATTTCATTTATATAAATATGTATAAGGTTAAATAAATGTACACTTTATAAAAATGGTAGTTGAATAATATTTATAAGTTATAAAAACTATAAACATGATTTTTACGACTTTTTCGGCTATTACCGTAAAATTAACGTTTTTCGCCAATTAAAACTTAGACGATCAAACCCGTCTAATGTAAAGTTTTTAAAAATCATATACTGATATATAAGTATCTAATACAAGTAAAAACCGATAAAACCCGAACTATAGGACATACGGACATTAACGAGCTAAGTTAGCATATTGGACTAATAATTTAACTAAATAAGTTAAACACTTATAAAAAGTACTTATTGGGCTTAACCCATTTGGACCCAACATGTAAAGTTTAAATACTTATAATACAAGTATAAAATGGATTAATACAAGTTAAAGAACTTATGATAAGCTTATTGGACTTAAAATATGTAAATAGGTAAAACTAGTAAACTAGTAAAAAGTTACCAATACATAAACACTAAAATGAGTAAATAAGAATATGTAAACCCACTTGATCATCATCATATGTACAAAATCATCATATGTATATTGTTATTTTGATAAATTCATTGGACAAGAGTCTAAGACCGATTATTATTTATATAGGTTTCCGTGACCGAAGCACGCCCGTAGCCGATAATCCGCCTTTCATTATCAACGTGAGTTCATAGCCTCACACTCTTTTAAATGTTTTATAAAATGATTTGTAAACCCGCGAGGGAGATAACATGCTAGTTTTTGATAAAATAGAACACAAGTAGTCCCGATGGTATGCTTAATGATATGGACCCGAATGATGCTATGACCTTATAAACGAGATAAAAACTATTATTAGTAGTTAGGTTATGTCACTTAAAGTCCCATTAGCATGAATTGTGAACTACCGGGATTTGGTAGACGCTTATGCATATGATAGTACTATTTGGGGACGATCACCTCAGTTCGCGCCTTGACGGTTGATCCCCGTCGTACCACATTGATTGGTAAGCGAATTTATGTATGAGAAGATTTACATAGCGTGATTTTTGTGGCGACACGCTAACTTAGATGGGCAAATTGTTTGTCGGGTTCGTGGCCCGTTGTTGTGATAGTAAGGTAACAATGTCATGCGGCTAATAATAATCCAAATGAATCCAGTGTGATCCTATAACGATATGAATAACGATAATAATATTACCTATAATGGTAATATTGAGGCTACGGTCTCATGGACGGTTTAAGATGTATGCTTTAATATATATATTGCCTGACTAGCAATACGAGGACTTACTTCTGATATTATACTTGTGTTCTGATTTCAACGATTGTTTTATATATAACGGTTTTATTAAATTCTATGAATTCACTCGGCATTCGTTGATATGATTTTTGCATGTTTTTATCTCAGGTGCTTGATGGTAATCCGGATGGAGATCGACTCTGATGGCCCACGTAATATTAAAAATGTTCATTCGATCTATGTTTTGTAAACTTAATGACCTGTATAATTTGGGACATGTTGTACACTTTAAAACTTTTTATCGAATGAATGTATGTTGAACCTTGTACAACCATTTTTATGTGTTGTCTATGATTGGAGTTATTGTGTTATCCCGTAACACTCTAAAAGACCCTTCCGCCGTACCGATACGAAAATTGAGAGTGTTACAGTTTGGTACCAGAGCTCTCGTTATAGAGAACGAAAGATTTTAAAAACGAAGGTTTTGAACAAAACTTATCAAAATCTTTTAACTATGAACATTTGAGAAAATATTTGAAAAATCTTTTGACTATAACGGTGCCAGAGATCTCCGACGTTACCAACAAGCCCTATTGAGAAGATATATATTTTGATATATATAATTTAATTTATATATATGTATATATCGTGATTTCAGTATGTAATTGTTTAATAAGTATGTTATCCTAATACGAGATATATATATAAATGCAGATTGTCATGGCTGGCCCTAATATTCCTGTAGAGAACCATGTTATTCCCGAAGCTAATGTAGATGATGATCCTTATTTAGACTTAGTAGATTATAATATGGATGATGATGAGGAGGAACCATTTGAGGATCCCGAGCCCGAGATAGGACTAGGAGATCAGATTGCCCCTCAGGTTGATATGATAGAGAATGAGAATGATAATGTTAATATTGAGAATGATGATGAGATTGGGTTAGATAATTTAGATGATGAGATTGATGACGAGGATGTCGAGGAGGATATAGGTATAGACGATGAGGTTGATAATGATGAGGAAGCCGAGCTTATTTACCCTTATGATGTTCCAGAGGGCGAGCCCTTACCCCCACCAGTTTATTTGTCTGATTCTGAGGTTGAGCTACCTAGGAATGAAATGTCCGAATCGTTTGAATCTGATTCTGAATCAGAGGAGGATGAGGATGATAATGCACCTGACGGTACTGATGGTATTGCTACTTGAAATGTGTATAGTTAAGTTCGTTTTTCTCAGTTCTTGTCAAATTGAAAGTCCTAACAATATCGGGTTTTTAACTGTTTTTGGTTGTTAATATTTTTTGGATATTCTATTGCTAATTCAAACAACGCCTTGCAAAAGTGAAAAATAACGTCTACTTATATGTAAAAGATAGTGAAAATACCAAGTATTTATTCAATTAAAATTCAAAATGTAAATTTTACAAACTATAAGGACTGAAAATGTAAATTTTATGAAATGTAAATGCTCAAAATGTAAAGCTGAAAAGTATGAGGGCTAAAGTGTAAAAACAGTAAACTAGGAGGACTTGAAATGAAAATTATCCAAACTAATAACTAATTCTCAACAAATTCCAAACTTCCTAACTGAATTTTAACAAATTTCAAAGTTTAGGGACTGTTAAGTTGCAAACCCTAAAAATCAGCAAGTTTAGCCATCATTACAAACAGTTTAAAACATCAAGGACTAAAATGCAATTTTAAGAAGTTTTTAATCAAAAACGGGTTTAACACTCAAATAAGCTCGTTTGAGCTTATTTTTCAACCAAATTAAACCAAACCACTTGCAAACTTCTTAAAATCAGAAATAAGCTAGACTGGTTAAAGGAAATTGGCTGAAACTGTCTTAAAAGCTGATAAGCAAATATCAATAAGCACAAAATAAGCTACAGGGAAATCTAGACTTGCACAACTCAATTTTATTGATGAAAATGATTAATGAGCTCAAAATAAGAGTGGGAAATCAAGTCTCATAAGAAACCATCCAGTAATAAGCTCGGAATCTTAAAATAAGCAAAATGAGTGCTTATGTTGACTTTTGTTGACCAAGA
The DNA here is from genome assembly GCA_025667525.1 of Glebionis coronaria. Taxonomy (NCBI): domain Eukaryota; kingdom Viridiplantae; phylum Streptophyta; class Magnoliopsida; order Asterales; family Asteraceae; genus Glebionis; species Glebionis coronaria. The sequence continues at coordinate 162,851,807 of CM046878.1, read as the reverse complement.
TTTTTCAATAAGCTCAAATTCTCAAATATTGACCAAGAACACTTACTAAGTGAATTTATGAAAGAAAATAGACCAGTTTATGAAGTGGAATAAGAGATATGAAAAATCAGATTTCCATTTACAGTAACTCGAGTTTGCTTATTGGTTTAGACTTTGGCTTATTTCTACTTGAATACTGAATAAGTACAAATCCCTTATACAAACTGAATCTTCATATATTGAGTGTGATTTGAAAACTGGTTTGGTGAAATTTCATCAACTAACAAGTAAATGCTAAGCAAATCAAAATCATAACTTCTTGAAACAAGAACTGACTGAAACTGACCCAAACTTTTTATTGACCTTTTGCCTTTTTGACTTAATACTTGACTATAAAATGGCTTAAAACTACTTTTTATCACTTGTAAACTGAAAATGGACCAAAACTTGCTAAAAATCAACACTTGAACATCCACTACAAACTACTGCCAAACACCCATTTACTGATCTTTTGGAAATGTTTGTGAATGATTATTGATCAAATGATTGAACTGAGACAAGAACTTTAGCAGGCTAAGTTTGGTAACCAAAATGAAGTTTGTGAGAACTAATTTCAAGTATTGAACACAACTAGAACACAAAATGACAAGCTAAGCTATTGTGACTGAAAATGCTGAAAACAGGTCAATTATCAAAGCTATAAAGTAGATTTAAGCTACAATGAAACTACCAATCACTGAAATCAAATCAATAACAGGCTAAAACAAGTTTGATCATGCAAACAAACAAAATTAACTAGAATTGAGCAGGCAAACAACTTGTTTAGTGGAACTGAAAATCAGAAACTTAGAACCATAAGCATAGGCCTCCTTTGGGGAGTAGAGGAGCGCTGAGCTCTCTATTCTAGTGCTAACCACCACCTTAGCACTAGAAATCACTATCAACAATCTACCAACAGCAATCAATCAACAGGAATCATCATAACTGGCTGGATTCATCAAAATCTACTTAAACTTGAACTAAATGATCAAACAGCAACAATCTTCAACTTTAGCAAGTTATGATCAAGTTTTGATCATACAAACTAAAAACAGCACAATTGAGATAAATGAAGCAGGTAATGAACAGTAGAAGAGTATGAGAGAATTTGGCGGGAAAACTGGAATTTGAATTTTATTGAAGGTAAAGTAGTTACAAGGGTTGTTAAGTTGTTACAACTACTATAACAGACTCAAGAGTGTGTCAAACTCTTGAGTTGTTAAGCTAAGAACCTAAAATGAGATGAGAGGAAAATTAAGTGTGTGAAATTTCACACTTTCTACAACACTCAAAATGAAAGCTAAACAAGGTATTTATAGACTCTAGGAGTGAAGTGGTTGGGGTTGGTGACGTGTTGGAACCAATCCCAGACTTCCACGTGTCACAAATCTGCATAATGAATTTTGTTGATGAAGAACAGATTTGGGGGTTTTGACTTGAGTTGATTTCATCTTAATTGGTTGTGACCAATGGATTCGTCCTTCAAAAATAAGCAGGTTTGATGTTTATAACTTCTCTTGAAATCCACTCTAACTCAAAATCGTTCCTGGCAATGCGTTTTGTTGAAGATGACACGTGTCATGGTGTTATTGGCTCACAGCATAAGTCACGGATCACTATCCATTTTGGATATATTGAATATTAGATGGCATAATCCCATTGGCTGAAAATAGAGTAAGTGGGAGTTACTGTTAGGATTTCATAATAAATGAAGTGGCAGCTGCAATGTAATTAATGCCATGAGTTGGCAATCCATGGTCTTCTTTTCTTGGCTTCCCATTGGTTAAGAGCTTAAGACACGGATTGAACTTGTACATCTTTCCAAAATTGGCAGAATAAACCCCTTGACTTTGGTAGATTGTATTTTTAAGATAGCAACTTCATTTCTTTGGCATATTTGGTCCTTCAAACTTCATTCTTGAACAAATTTGATCCCTTGACTGAGTTGACTTGAGAGTTGACCAGTTTTGACTTTGATCTTGACTTTTACATATTTACACTTTTTGTCCTTCATATTTGGCAGTTTGTTAAGATAGGTCCTTTATCTTCAAAGTCTTGTCACTTTTGATCCTTCTTTGTCTTTTTCATCAAATTAAGCTTGATTTTCCTTTGTTTGCTTGAAAATTTATCCTTCTTACCTATTTGAGCATAAACACAAAACATACCACATAATTCCGCTTTATAACACAAAGTTTAGGTATTTTTATTGTGTTTTAGGGTGATTTGTTGATAAATTGATATCAGTTTTTGCTCATATCAAATCCCCTACACTTGAACATTGTCATGTCCTCATGCAATGCTATACATTTAAGCTCAAATTTACATTCTCCTCATAATTAATCCTCCTTGGCCATATGGAATGCATCTACACTACTCTAATCTAAATGATGCATGATTTTGATTTTTAACAATGCAATGAACAAAATACAATTCTATCTATATCTTTTTGGTTTTTCTTGAAATGGTTTTGATGGAAATAACTCATAAAGAATTCAATGACTTTGATTAGGGCTTGGGTACCATGGACATTTATCACCCTCAAGTTTCACTTTCCCCATACCAAGCTTAAAAATTGGATCATTGTATTCACAAGTAAAAAGTGCATCAACTTATTCATGACAATTAAATGTGGAACCGGTTATTATTTGAGCAAATTGCTTGAAGGCAAATTTGTCATTTATTCAAGTGTGAAATATGAGAAGTGTAAAATCCAAAAATAAGGAAGCACGGTTTTAATCCTAAGTAATCCTCTCATCCATTACTTGAAAAACCGCTCACAATTAATACAAGTCCGTTTCAAGAGTAATAAGTCATTCGCCTTATGTGTAAAATCCTCATGTCATGCTTTCATAAGTAGCTACACACTCGCTAAGGAAAGAAAAATAAAACTTACGCAATAATTTACATCCACCATTTTTTTGAGACTTTGGATCTTCAATCCCGCAACCCGTCAAGGTAATATTGGATTGGAGCAATCTATTGAATACCCGCAACCCGTCAAGGTAATATTGGAACTCAATAGTCACTATAATTAACACCACACTGCCCCTCTTGGGAGTCTTGTATATATTTTTTTCTTTTCTTTTTTTCTAGCCACTCATTTTTTTTCATAAGCCGCTCTTATTTTTCTTTATTCCTCACAAAGAAATTTGAAAAGAATAAAAGGAAAAACACCCGCTAAATATTAAGCATGACATAAGTCTAGTACACATAAAACGTTCTAACTTAGAATCTTAAGACGTACTTATATCAACCATGAATGATTAGCCAAAAATGCATAAGAGATTACAAACTGATTAAAACCGTTCTTGATTATTTATTAACATATATACATGCGAAGAAAATAGAGGTTAAGAAGAGAAGGGTTTAGCCACAAGTAATTATCATGAAGTTTATCTAGCCCTTTTACACTTGCTTCAACTCTATCATTTCCCATTCTCCACAAATTTAAAATCTCAAAGAATGAGATTGGTAGATGCTTAGCCTAATAGACCAATGAAGGACTACATGGTTAAGGATACTAGCTAGAGAATGCTAAGATAAGCAAACTCGGGTTGAGTCAAAATATCCATGGCGGGCCTAATATGTCAAAGAAGTCTAAATTTGTTAAACCATGTTTTTATTATTATTTCCCTTTTTATATCTTTTTGATGAAAAGTAAAAGAAGAAATATATACAATGCAAATGTGTTATGCAAATGAAAAATGATTGATGCAAAAATTATGAATACGTATTTTTGGTGGCCAAAGTAGATCAAAAATTTGAAAAATTAATTTTCCAAGTTATCATGAAAGACAATGACAAGTTCTAGGTAAGGTCACTTCGATAGAAGACCCCCCTACACTTAAGCTAAACATTGTCCTTAATGTTTAAGAGCATGGAAGTATAAAAACTTCCCTTGCACTTATGACAATGAATAGACTTTGCTTAACCCAAGTTAAGGAAAGGACAACTATTAGTGAATTCATGTTTAAGCACAAGGTGTCAATGAAAGATCACAATAGTAACGAAGTGAACCGGATACAAGGGCCTCCTCCATAAGCTCCAAAGCATGAAATGAGTGAGCAACCCTACAAACAATCATGAAGACAAAAGAAGGTCTCCCCTACACTTATCTCCAAGTCTAAACCTTTATTACTAACCTACAACACTCTAAACCTAATTATACGATGCTTGAGTTAATGAGTCTCTAACTCGACTCGTCCCTCAATGAATTAATTCATGGGGAAAATGGGGATCTCTTGGATCATTTCAACGGAAATGTCCTCCCCAATATAATGTTTCACACGGTGACCATTCACTTTAAAATTTGGACCATCGGGTTGTGACAACTCAATAGTTCCATATGGAAACACTTGAGCAATAGTGAATGGACCGGACCATCTCGACTTAAGCTTGCCCGCAAAAAGTTTCAACCTTGAGTTAAAGAGGAGAACCGGCTCTCCAACTTTGAACTCACGGTTCTTGATCTTAGCATCATGCAATTTCTTAGTCTTTTCCTTGTAAAGCAAAGAATTTTCATAGGCATTGGCTCTCAATTCATCCATCTCATTGAGTTGATCTTTCCTATGTGAACCGGCTTGGTTTAAATCAAAGTTAGCCCACTTGAGAGCCCAAGATGCCTTGTGTTCTAACTCGAATGGGAGGTGGCACGCTTTTCCATAGACAAGCCTATAAGGAGTACAACCAATTGGTGTTCTAAAAGCCGTCCTAAAAGCCCATAAAGCATCATCAAGCTTATCCGACCAAGAAGCTCGATGCTCTCCCACCGTTCTCTCTAAAATTCTCTTTAAACCACGATTTGTGACCTTGGTTTGAGCATTTGTTTGAGGGTGATACGCGGTAGAAAGTCTATGATTAACTCCATATTTCTTCATAACTCTCGTGAATTGATCATTACAAAAGTGCGTACCACGATCACCTATGATGGTCCGAGGTACACCAAATCTAGCAAACAATTGCTTTAAAAACTTCACAACAACTCTAGCGTCATTGGTAGGTAAGGCTTTAGCCTCCACCCATTTGGACACATAATCCACCGCAACAAGTATATACTTGTTTCCCTTAGAGGATGGAAAAGGTCCCATGAAATCAATGCCCCATACATCAAATATCTCACACTCTTGAATAAAATTTTGTGGCATCTCATCACGTTGCGTAATTTTTCCTTGTCTTTGACACACATCACAAAATTTCACCATTTCATGGGCATCTTTGTAAATGGAAGGCCAATAGTAACCCGAATCAAAGACTTTCTTGGCGGTATAGTTGGGCCCAAAATGTCCACCCGTAGGTCCTTTATGACACGCTTCTAAGATCTTAAATGCCTCGGGCCCATCTACACACCGTCTAATGATTTGGTCCGCACATTGCCTAAAAAGATAAGGATCATCCCAAAAGTAGTACTTAACTTCCTTTAGAAATTTCTTCTTTTGTTGATAAGTAAGACCCTCAATAAGCACATTGCCCACAAGATAGTTTGCTATATCCGCAAACCAAAGAGTGGCATCCTCTTGGGAAGAGCTAGACATGAGCTCCTCTAATGGAAAGGATTCATTGATTTCTTGATGTGGAAAATCTCCTTGAAAAGGATGCTCAAGTCTACTCAAGTGATCCGCCGCTAAATTCTCGGCCCCTTTCTTATCACGAATTTCTATCTTAAACTCTTGAAGCAACAAAACCCATCTCAAAAGCCTAGGCTTAGCATCTTGTTTTGTCATAAGATACATGAGAGCGGAATGATCCGTATACACTATGGTTTTGGAGAGCACAAGGTATGGTCTAAATTTCTCAAAAGCATAAACTATAGCAAGCAACTCTTTTTCCGTGGTAGTGTAATGAAGTTGTGCACCGGTCATGGTTTTACTCGCATAGTGTATAGGTTGAAAATGCTTATTCACTCTTTGTCCTAAGACGGCCCCCACCGCATAATCACTAGCATCACACATAAGCTCAAAAGGTATTTCCCAATTTGGAGAAACCAAAACGGGAGCCTTTGTCAATTTCTCCTTAAGAGTCTCAAAAGAGTCCAAACGATCTTGGTTAAAAATGAAAGGAGCCTCTTTTTCCAAGAGGTGCGTCATCGGTCTAGCTATCTTAGAAAAATCTTGTATAAAGCGCCTATAAAATCCCGCATGACCTAAGAAACTCCTCACACCTTTAACCGAGGTGGGTGGGGGAAGCTTAGCAATCACATCAATTTTAGCTCGATCCACTTCTAATCCCTTGTTGGATATTTTGTGCCCTAAAACAATTCCCTCTTTCACCATAAAGTGACATTTCTCCCAATTAAGCACTAAACGTGTTTCCTCACAACGCTTAAGCATTCTCTCTAGATTGGTAAGACATGAGGTAAATGAATTTCCAAAGACGGAAAAATCATCCATAAAAACCTCCATAGTTTGCTCTATCATGTCATGGAAAATCGCCATCATGCACCTTTGAAACGTCCCCGGTGCATTACATAAGCCAGAAGGCATCCTCTTGTAAGCAAATGTACCGTAGGGACAAGTGAATGTGGTCTTTTCTTGATCCTTAGGGTCAATGGGTATTTGGAAATAACCCGAAAAGCCATCAAGAAAGCAATAGTACTCATTTCCCGCTAAGCGTTCAAGCATTTGATCCATAAAGGGTAATGGGAAATGGTCTTTCCTAGTAGCCTCATTGAGTTTTCTATAATCAATACAAACTCTCCAACCGGTGACAAGTCTCGTAGGAATAAGCTCATTGTTCTCAATAGGTACCACGGTGATTCCACCCTTCTTTGGAACACAATTCACCGGGCTAACCCATGGAGAGTCGGAAATGGGGTAAATCATACCCGCATCTAGGAGTTTAATCACTTCCTTCTTAATGACCTCATGGATTTTTGGGTTAACTCTTCTTTGACTTTCAATGGCGGGTTTGTAGTCATCCTCCATAAGGATTTTGTGTGTACAAAAATGTGGATCAATTCCCCTTATGTCGGATATTTTCCATGCTAAGGCTTTCTTATGTTTCTTAAGGACTTCAATAAGTTGCTCCTTCTCATCTTCCTTTAACTCTTTAGCAATTATCACAGGTAATTGGTCTTTGCCCTCTAAAAAAGCATACTCTAAGTGGGATGGAAGGTCCTTAAGTTCAATTGGAGGTGGACTCTCTATGGAAGGTTTTACTATGGAAGGATCCTCAATGGTAACTTCTTGTGGAATAGGAGAAGGAATAGGGTCCTCATTGAGCAACTTTTGGATAGTAAGAATATCTTCTTCCCAATTAATGGGAGAATCATCATCACCAAGAAAGTTTGACTCAAATTCCTCCAAGAGGAAATCACTCTCTCCAAAAGGTGTTAAAGAGGGAGCAATTGAGGCCACGGTTTCAACATGGGGCATCTCATCACTAGTACTCTTGCAAGCATCATGAAAGTGTTCATCACACACCTCGTCTAGCACATCAACTATGTTAATAGTCTCACAAGGTCTAGACTCCTTAACCTCTTTCCTATCACAAACTTTCCCTAACTTAAACACCACTCTCTCATCCTCTACTCTCATAATTAGTTCTCCTTCCGCCACATCTATCAAAGTACGACCCGTTCTCAAAAACGGTCTACCAACAATCAAAGGAACTCTAGGATCCATGTCATAATCAACCACTACAAAGTCGGCTGGAAATGTAAACTTATCCACACCTACAAACACATCCTCCGCTATACCTACGGGGTAAGCTATGGTTCGGTTGGCTAATTCAAGGGTCATCCTAGTGGGAGTGAGCTCGGGAAGAGAGAGTTTTTCCAAACCGATAAAGGAATGAGGTTAATACTTGCCCCTAAATCCGCCAAAGCCATGCAATTTTCAACACCGGGAAAATTACAAGGTATCAAAAAGCGCCCCAGATCTCCAAGTTTTGTTGGTAAGGTTTTAAGTAGCACGGCGGAACAATTTTCATTAAGGGATGTGTTGGGCAAATCAACCAATTTTTCTTTGTTTGAGAGTAAATCCTTGAACATCTTAGCAAACTTTGGCATATAAGCAAGAGCTTCCGCAAAGGATATGTTGATGTTGAGTTGCTTGAACATCCTTAAGAAATTTGAGACTTGGATGTCATCCTTGTTCTTTAACTTGTCCTTTTTCAACCTTGAAGGATATGGAAGAGTAGGTTTTGGTGTAGGTGGAATAGGTGTTGTAGTGGAAGATTTGTCTTTGTTAGCTTCTTCATTGGGAGGTGTGAAAGGTAAAGGAGAAGTAAGAATAGGTTGAGAAGGTGTGTTTGAGTGAATGGGAGCATTTTGAGGTGGTGAAGTAGAGGTAGAAGGCTTGTCACAAGTAGGAACAAAAGTGGGTTGAACAATAGGAGGTTTAGGAGGCGAAGGATCCTTTGTTGTTTTTCCACTTCTTGTTGTAATAGCATTGACATTTGCCCTTGGATTTGTTTGTGTGTTAGAAGGTAAAGCCCCTTGTGGTCTTTGATTTAATGCCATTAAAAGCCTATTGGTTTGTTCATCCGATATACGTTTCATTTGGTCATTCATTCTCTTCTCAATTTCACGCATTTTCTTGTCAATATACTCTTGAGTCTCTTGCATCCCATATCCTTGATTTTGAAGTTGAGGGTAAGCTTGATTTGGGAAGGGTGGAATGGGTTGATTAAATCCTTGATGTGGTGGGTAAAAGTTATTTCCTTGATGTGGTGCCTTGTAATTATTTCCTTGGTAAGGTGGTCTTTGCCCTTGATTCCTTTGTAAAACTTGAGAAGGATTTTGTTGAATTTGGGTGGGTGGTTGGGGTGGGAATCCCGGTGGAGTAAGGTAATTTTGGGACTTGTAAGAAAGGTTATTTGGATTGATATTTGGCTTGAAGTGTTCACGATGTTCCTCTTGGTAAGCATAGCATTCCCCTTGATAAACTTGCACCTTATCACATTGTTCATAAGAATGGGGGCCTCCACAAGTTACACAAGAAAGAGTAATGGCATTAACATCATTTGAAGAATTGTTCAATGAAATGTTCTTAATGGCTTGAATCATCTCTTGTTGACCTTTATTCATTTTTTGAATGATCTCTTGTTGATATTTGAGGAATTGGTTATCACAAGGTGGTTGAGAAGTGTTTTGGATAACATGAACCCTTTCTTCAAATTGAGAATTTGTTTGAACCATTGCTTTAGTCTCAATGATGTCCAAGGCCTCTTGAATGGATTTAAGAAGAATATTCCCTCCCGCGGAAGCATTGAGTGAATCTTGGTGATGAGGTTTAAGGCCATCATAGAAAGTATTGATTTGGTGAACTTCATCTAATCCATGGTTAGGGCATCGCCTCAATAACTCTCTATACTCCTCCCAAGCATCACTAAAGGATTGACTAGGTTTTTGTTGAAAGCCTATAATTAAGTTCCTCAAAGCCATGGTCTTAGATGGAGGAAAGAACTTGTTCAAAAACTTAGTGGTGAAACCATCCCATGTGGTGATACTATCGGGTGGTTGGGTGTCTAACCAATGCTTAGCGGCTCCCTCTAGTGAAAATGGCACTAATAACAACTTAATAGCATCATGTGGAACTCCATTGTACTTAAGGGTATTGCAAAGAGCAAGGAATCTCTTAAGGTGATCATGAGGATTATCATTCTTGCAACCATAGAAAGGAGTTTGTGAAACCAAAGTAATCATAGCCGTTTTTAGCTCAAATGTATTTGCGGGAATGTCGGGAATCCTAATAGCACTAGCATATCCATGAACATTGGTTTGCAAACGTTCCATCAAAGAACGATTATCAACAGCCATGGCTTCTTGTTGTGGATGAGTCAAAGCACGATTCTCGTGATCAGCTTGATGGACGGTGGTGGTCTTAATCTTTCTCTTTTTCTTCCTTTTCGGAGGAAGAGGTTGTACACCAATCGGTATTTGTGCACGCCCGCGAGTGAGCATGCAACTCAATACGAGGAATGAGAGAGAAGCTCTCGTGTGACTTTGAAGAGAAAAGGATTATCCTCTTCGAGTTTCAATATGAAATATCCACAAAATAATATATATGTATGTACTACTTGGGTGCAAGACCCCCAATGAAGCCTTCCTTCTTAGAATACTCACAAGTGAACAGGGGGTTAGGTGGCGCGAAGCACTTAAGTACCTATTGACCCTTAGATGGCATTTTATAGCACATCGCCTTTCTATTCACTTAAATGTTCGTATTCTTCGAATTGTTGCTTATTGAGAGTATTTATCTATTCTTGCTTTATTTTGTTTGATCGATACACGTGTCAAGGACCGGAACGCCCCTCAACACGGTGTATTGCCTTGGCAATACTTATGGAGAATATGTAGATTGGTTGTTCTTATACGTATACGTATTTACTTATAATAATATATGGAAAATATTTTTGTATTTATGAGTTTTTAAGAGAAAATACTATATGTACATAAAAACCGAGAGAATCCAATAATATATATTTTTGGGTGCAATCTCTTAGGAAAAAGATTGCTTTTTGGATTTTTAATTTGTGTGGTCAATTCTTTAGGAAAAGAATTGTATTGTTAATTTTTAGTTTTTATATATTTTTATATTTTTGATTTTTTTATTTGTTTTTGATTTATGAAACGTAAAAATAACGTTCACAAGGTGAACGGATCCCAAAAGCCAATGAAAACCGTCAATCGATAGTCTCTCGTAAAGTCAAAGAACCGGCAGCGGCGCCATTTGAAATGTGTATAGTTAAGTTTGTTTTTCTCAGTTCTTGTCAAATTAAAAGTCCTAACAATATCGGGTTTTTAACTGTTTTTGGTTGTTAATATTTTTTGGATATTCTATTGCTAATTCAAACAACGCCTTGCAAAAGTGAAAAATAACGTCTACTTATATGTAAAACATAATGCAAATACCAAGTATTTATTCAATTAAAATTCAAAATGTAAATTCTACAAACTATAAGGACTGAAAATGTAAATTCTATGAAATGTAAATGCTCAAAATGTAAAGCTGAAAAGTATGAGGGCTAAAGTGTAAAAACAGTAAACTAGGAGGACTTGAAATGAAAATTATCCAAACTAATAACTAATTCTCAACAAATTCCAAACTTCCTAACTGAATTTTAACAAATTTCAAAGTTTAGGGACTGTTAAATTGCAAACCCTAAAAATCAGCAAGTTTAGCCATCATTACAAACAGTTTAAAACATCAAGGACTAAAATGCAATTTTAAGAAGTTTTTAATCAAAAACGGGTTTAACACTTAAATAAGCTCGTTTGAGCTTATTTTTCAACCAAATTAAACCAAACCACTTGCAAACTTCTTAAAATCAGAAATAAGCTAGACTTGTTAAAGGAAATTGGCTGAAACTGTCTTAAAAGCTGATAAGCAAATATCAATAAGCACAAAATAAGCTACAGGGAAATCTAAACTTGCACAACTCAATTTTATTGATGAAAATGATTAATGAGCTCAAAATAAGAGTGGGAAATCAAGTCTCATAAGAAACCATCCAGTAATAAGCTCAGAATCCTAAAATAAGCAAAATGAGTGCTTATGTTGACTTTTGTTGACCAAGATTTTTCAATAAGCTCAAATTCTCAAATATTGACCAGGAACACTTACTAAGTGAATTTGTGAAAGAAAATAGACCAGTTTATGAAGTGGAATAAGAGATATGAAAAATCAGATTTCCATTTACAGTAACTTGAGTTTTCTTATTGGTTTAGACTTTGGCTTATTTCTACTTGAATACTGAATACTGTACAAATCCCTTATAAAAACTGAATCTTCATATATTGAGTGAGATTTGAAAACTGGTTTGGTGAAATTTCATCAACTAACAAGTAAATGCTAAGCAAATCAAAATCATAACTTATTGAAACAAGAACTGACTGAAACTGACCCACATTTTTTATTGACCTTTTGCCTTTTTGACTTAATACTTGACTAGAAAATGGCTTAAAACTACTTTTTATCACTTGTAAACTGAAAATGAACCAAAACTTGCTAAAAATCAACACTTGAACATCCAATACAAACTACTGCCAAACACCCATTTACTGATCTTTTAGAAATGTTTGTGAATGATTATTGATCAAATGATTGAACTGAGACAAGAACTTTAGCAGGCTAAGTTTGGTAACCAAAATGAAGTTTGTGAGAACTAATTTCAAGTATTGAACACAACTAGAACACAAAATGACAAGCTAAGCTATTGTGACTGAAAATGCTGAAAACAGGTCAATTATCAAAGCTATAAAGCAGATTTAAGCTACAATGAAACTACCAATCACTGAAATCAAATCAATAACAGGCTAAAACAAGTTTAATCATGCAAACAAACAAAATTAACTAGAATTGAGCAGGCAAACAACTTGTTTAGTGGAACTGAAAATCAGAAACTTAGAACCATAAGCATAGGCCTCCTTTGGGGAGTAGAGGAGCACTGAGCTCTCTATTCTAGTGTTAACCACCACCTTAGCACTAGAAATCACTATCAACAATCTACTAACAGCAATCAATCAACAGGAATCATCATAACTGGCTGGATTCATCAAAATCTACTTAAACTTGAACTAAATGATCAAACAGCAACAATCTTCAACTTTAGCAAGTTATGATCAAGTTTTGATCATACAAACCAAAAACAGCACAATTGAGATCAATGAAGCAGGTAATGAACAGTTGAAGAGTATGAGAGAATTTGGCGGGAAAACTGGAATTTGAATTTTATTAAAGGTAAAGTAGTTACAAGGGTTGTTAAGCTGTTAAAACTACTATAACATACTCAAGAGTGTGTCAAACTCTTGAGTTGTTAAGCTAAGAACCTAAAATGAGATGAGAGGAAAATTAAGTGTGTGAAATTTCACACTTTCTACAACACTCAAAATGAAAGCTAAACAGGGTATTTATAGACTCTAGGAGTGAAGTGGTTGGGGTTGGTGACGTGTTGGAACCAATCCCAGACTTCCACGTGTCACAAATCTGCATAATAAATTTTGTTAATGAAGAACAGATTTGGGGGTTTTGACTTGAGTTGATTTCATCTTAATTGGTTGTGACCAATGGATTTGTCCTTCAAAAATAAGTAGGTTTGATGTTTATAACTTCTCTTGAAATCCACTCTAACTCAAAATCGTTCCTGGCAATGCGTTTTGTTGAAGATGACACGTGTCATGATGTTATTGGCTCACAGCATAAGTCACGGATCACTATCCATTTTGGATATATTGAATATTGCATGGCATAATCCCATTGGCTGAAAATAGAGTAAGTGGGAGTTACTGTTGGGATTTCATAATAAATGAAGTGGCGGCTGCAATGTAATTAATGCCATGAGTTGGAAATCCATGGTCTTCTTTTCTTGGCTTCCCATTGGTTAAGAGCTTAAGACACGGATTGAACTTGTACATCTTTCCAAAATTGGCAGAATAAACCCCTTGACTTTGGCAGATTGTATTTTTAAGATAGCAACTTCATTTCTTTGGCATATTTGGTCCTTCAAACTTCATTCTTGAACAAATTTGATCCCTTGACTGAGTTGACTTGAGAGTTGACCAGTTTTGACTTTGATCTTAAATTTTACATATTTATACTTTTAGTCCTTCATCTTTGGCAGTTTGTCAAGATAGGTCCTTTATCTTCAAAGTCTTGTCACTTTTGATCCTTATTTGTCTTTTTCATCAAATTAAGCTTGATTTTCCTTTGTTTGCTTGAAAATTTATCCTTCTTACCTATTTGAGCACAAACACAAAACATACCACATAATTCCGCTTTATAGCACAAAGTTTGGGTATTTTTATTGTGTTTTAGGGTGATTTGTTGATAAATTGATATGAGTTTTTGCTCATATCACTACTCGTAGACGTATGATAGGAGAGTCGTCTAGTGCTCAAGAGGCTACTCATATTGATGGTCTTGCACCATGGGCCTTGGGACGTGATCTAGATGCTTCCCGTGTTAAGAGTAGTATGACAGAGATTGGATTAGGTGTTGTTCAGACTCATGTTGCTTATTTGGAGTCGAAGACTAAGGTTGGTGAGAAAGAGCGGGAATTGCTTAGTTTGGATTTGACTGATGTAGAGCGTGGTTTGAATGAGGCTGTTAGGAGGTTATCGGTGTTAGAAAGTGGTGAGTTAGCTGCTATAAAGAAAAAGGTGAATTCTATGAAGATTCAGTTGAATGTAGCTCGTGCGATGCGTGAGAAAGCTGAGAAGGAGTTGAATATATCAGTGGGTTGGAATAGTAGATTTTATGCTGACATGGTTGAAAGAGGAGTGATCCGTAAGCGCCCAGCTGAAGATGTGTCTAGTGATCGTCCAACAAAGATACAGAAGACGATGGATGATGGACCATCTGGCGGTTCTCAGTAGACCAGTCTGTGTTTAGTAGTGACCTTTGTATCTTTTGTACTTTTGTATCTTTGACTGAACCGACTTGTTAGTAGTAGACTTGGCACAAATTTTGAGTATGTATAGTGCTAGAACTTTGGTATGGGATGTAATTAAGACAATGCTTTTGTTTCAAATCGAATGAAATATGTATCTTGTCTTGAATTCCATATTGTGCCTTATTTGTATCTTGATTATGAATTCAATCCATATTATATGAATCCCTTATTAGGTGAATGCTTAATACTTTGAAATTGTAAAATTATAGAACTATGCCGCCCAAGAAAGCTGTGACTGAGGATGATGTACGTAGGATTATTATGGAGCAATTTACCGCATCTATGACTGAATTTATGGCAAATGCTAGAAATGAAGCTGGCGGTAGTGGAGCTGGCGGTAGTGGAGCTGGCGGTAGTGGAACTGGCGGTAGTGGAATTGGTGGTACTAATGTGAATGTGAATGCTAATGCTAGAGGAAATATAGGAGGACTTGGAACTAATGCACCTGAAGTTGGTGGTTGTACTTATGTGACGTTCATGAAGTGTGAACCTCTACCTTTAAATGGAACTTAAGGTGCTGTAGGATTAAGCCATTGGATTGAGAAGATTGAGTCGGTGTTTCGGATTAGTAAGTGTAAGGAGGAAGATAAGGTGACTTTTGCTATGGCTACTCTTAAAGGTCGTGCATTGACTTGGTGGAACGGGAGAATTGCTTTCATGGGTATTGATGTTGCTAATGCTACTCCTTGGGCTGAAATTAAGAAGTGGATGACTTTGGAATTTTGTCCCCGTAGTGTGATCATTAGGTTAGAACAAGAGTTGATTCATCTGAGAATGAAAGGTGTGGACATTGATAGTTACACAAACCGATTCCATGAGTTGGCCTTGCTATGTCCTCGATTGGTGGAACCCGAAGAGATCCGAATTGAACAATATATTAAAGGGTTGACCAAGAATATCTGGGGGACGTGACATCATCAAAACCACTGACCATTGATGATGTTGTTCGAATGGCTTACCAACTCATTGGACAGATAATTCAGGATAGGGAAGATGAAGCCCGTGTTGGTGAGAAAAGAAAGGGTGATGGTGATCATGTAGATAGAGGTGATAATAGGAAGAATTTCAATCGCCGTCAGAACCAGAGAAAGGGGAATGCAAATGCTCTTACCAACAACACACCGCGCAACGATGATAGATGTCCTAAGTGTGGCAACAAAAGGCATGCTGGCGACTGCTAGAAGTGCCAAAATTGCGGAAAGCTTGGACACAAGGTTGAAAGGTGTAAGAAGGGAACCATTTGCTTCAACTGTAATGAAGAAGGTCATAGGAAATCGGAATGCCCCAAGTTGAAAGCGATTGTACCTGGAAGAAACCCCTAGGGTGGTGTCTATCAACTTGAAACAATTGAGGTGAAGAAAGAGGATCCAAATGTCGTTACCGGTACGTTTTTACTCAACAATCATTATGTTGTTGCTTTATTTGATTCGGGTGCCGATAGGAGCTTTGTATCCACTAAATTTAGTGCCCTTGTTGACATTGAACCTGTTGAGATAAATACCAGTTACGAGGTGGAATTGGCTGATGGTAAATTAGTGAAAACTAATAAGCTATTAGAAGGATGCTCTCTAAATCTCTTGAACTATTCCTTTCCGATTGATTTGATGTTGATAGAGTTAGGTAGTTTTGATATTATTATTGGTATGGATTGGTTGTCGTTGAATAATGCTACTATTTTATGTGGAGAGAAGAAGGTTAAGATTCCTCTTAGGAATAGAACGTTAGTAATTGATGGTAATCGAGGTGAATCCCGTTTGAAAATCGTTTCATGTATTAAAGTCCAAAAGTACATCAGGAACGGTTGCGAGTTATTCTTAGCTCAAGTGACCGGGAATGAGTCTAGAGAGAAACGATTGGAAGATGTACCTATTATTTGTGAATTTCCTGAGGTATTTCCTAAAGATTTACCTGGACTTCCACCGATAAGGCAAGTTGAGTTTCGAATCGATTTAATTCCTGGTGCTGCGCCGGTGGCACGTGCGCCTTACCGATTAGCCCCTTCTGAATTAAAGGAGTTATCTGAGCAACTTAAGGAGTTGTCCGATAAAGGTTTTATTCGACCGAGCTCGTCGCCTTGGGGAGCTCCAGTCTTGTTCGTTAAGAAGACGGATGGATCTTTCCGTATGTGCATTGATTATAGGGAACTGAATAAGTTGACAATTAAAAATCGATATCCTTTACCTAGGATTGATGATTTGTTTGATCAACTACAAGGATCTAGTGTGTATTCTAAGATAGGTTTGCGGTCTGGATATCACCAACTTTGTGTCCGTGAAGAAGATATTCCTATAACTGCATTTAGAACTCGTTATGGACACTATGAATTTCAAGTAATGCCATTTGGGTTAACTAACGCACCTGCGGTTTTCATGGATTTAATGAATCGAGTGTGCAAGCCCTACTTGGATAAATTTGTGATTGTGTTTATTGACGATATTCTAATCTATTCTAAGAATGAAGATGAACATAGAGAACATTTAAGGATTATTTTGAATTTGTTAAAAGATGAAAGGTTGTATGCTAAGTTTTCGAAATGTGATTTTTGGTTAGATTCTGTGCAATTTCTTGGTCATGTGATTAACAAAGATGGAATTCATGTTGATCCTGCAAAGGTTGAAGCTATTAAGAATTGGTCTGCACTGACAACGCCAACGGAAGTGCGACAGTTCTTAGGATTGGCTGGCTATTATAGGCGATTCATTAAAGAATTTTCTTTAATAGCTAAACCCTTTACTAAGCTTACCCATAAGAATAAACCTTTCGTTTGGGGAAGTGATGAAGATGGAGCATTTCAGACATTGAAGCAAAAATTATGTAGTGCGCCAATTTTATCATTACCCGACGGGAGTGAAGATTTTGTAGTATATTGTGATGCATCTCTTAGAGGTTATGGAGCTGTTTTGATGCAGCGAGAGAAAGTGATAGCTTATGCTTCTAGGCAATTAAGGAAGAATGAGGAGAATTATACTACTCATGATCTTGAGTTAGGAGCTGTAGTCTTTGCTCTTAGGTTGTGGAGACATTATCTGTATGGCACCAAGTGTACGGTATTCACCGATCACAAAAGCCTAAAGTATATTCTCGACCAGAAGGAGTTGAACATGAGGCAACGAAGATGGATAGAACTGTTAAGCGATTATGACTGTGATATAAAATATCACCCAGGAAAAGTCAATGTTGTTGCCGATGCATTAAGTAGGAAAGATAGAGAGCCTATCAGGGTACGTTCTCTAGTCTTGACCGTGCACAATAATTTGCCTGAGCAAATTAGAAGTGCGCAAATAGAAGCCTGTAAGAAAGAAAAATTTTTTAATGAAGGGTTCTGATGAGAAGGAGCTCCTTTAGAGGTTAGAGCTGATGGAGTGAAATGCTTAAGAGGTCGTATGTGGATACCTAAGTTTGGAGGCTTAAGAGACTTGATTATGTTAGAATCCCATAAATCTAAGTATTCCATTCATCCGGGATCTGATAAGATGTACCATGATTTGAAGAAGTTGTACTGGTGGCCGAATATGAAAGCTGATATTGCTATGTATGTTCTTCAATGCTTGACTTGTGCTAGAGTTAAAGCGGAACATCAAAAGCCATCAGGACTACTTCAACAACCAAAGATTCCTGAATGGAAGTGGGAGCGAATTACGATGGACTTTATCGCCAAGCTTCCTAGAACATCATCTGGAAACAACTCGATTTGGGTTATTGTCGACAGACTGACCAAATCAGCACACTTCATTCCGGTTAAAGAGTAGTTCTCACTGGAGAAGTTGACTCGTATTTATCTTGATAATGTTGTATTCAAGCATGGAGTACCTGTATCGATCATTTCAGATCGAGATCCTAGATTCGCATTTTTGGAAATCTCTCCAAAGATCTTTGGGAACGAATCTCGACATGAGCACTGCTTATCACCCCCAGACTGATGGGCAGAGTGAAAGAACGATACAAACACTATAATATATGTTGAGAGCTTGTGTGATAGATTTTCGTAAGAATTGGGATAAACATTTGCCATTAGCAGAGTTTTCGTATAACAATAGTTACCATTCTAGTATTAAGGCTGCACCGTTTGAAGCTTTGCATGGTAGGAAGTGTAGATCTCCTGTATGTTGGAGTGAAGTTGGGGATACCCAGCTCACAGGACCGGAATTGATCCAGGAGACTACGGAGATGATAGTTCAGATTAAGAATAGGTTGTTGACTGCCCGTAGTAGACAGAAAAGTTACGAGGATGTGTGGCGGAAGCCGATGGAGTTTAAAGTGGGTGACCGAGTAATGTTGAAAGTATCTTCATGGAAAGGCGTTATAAGATTTGGAAAGCGAGGAAGATTGAATCCCCGTTATATTGGACCCTTTAAGATTTTATCTAGAGTAGGTCTGGTGGCTTATAAACTAGAGTTACCCCCAGAACTTCATGGTGTTCACAACACATTCCATGTATCTAATCTGAAGAAATGTCTAGCAGTGAGTGATGAGAAAATTTTGTTGGATAAGGTTCGAATAGATGGGAAGTTGCATTTTATCGAAGAACCCGTAGAGGTTATGGATCATGAGGTAAAGCAACTGAAACAAAGTCGGATACCTATTGTCAAGATCCGATGGAATTCAAAGCATGGACCGGAATATACTTGGGAACGAGAGGATGAATTGTGGAAGAAATATCCGCACCTCTTTAATTTCAAAAAGAAACGGACATCAAAATGAAATGGATCACGAGGACGTTGATCCCTTTTAGGAGGAAAAGCTGTGACAATCTAACATTTTCAGGTAGTAAATTATTTTCTCGTATAATATTTTGAAACTTATTTTTGTGTTGGTTGATGAACTCACAATTTACGGATTTAAATTTGGGCTTACGTGCATAATTTAGCGTCCTTTACGACTAAACCGGAAACCTTAGGATTGCGTATTTACGTTTTTGAACTCCGTTTTTGATGAGACAATTTTTATTAGATTCGTTTTGTGCCGTTGATTCGTAATTTATAAAAACGTTTTTCGTAAAACGACCCGAGGGCACGCAAATCGAGGAAACTAGAATCGAGGAATACCCGTAAATTAGCGGGATGGGACAAAATAATTTATCCCACCCCACTATCTATGGGACGGCCAAACTAGGACACCACATCAAAGATGTGGCATCCTTACACACTAGTAGCTTCACCCACCAAAACAAGTAAAACCACTAGCCTTTCTCATTTCCACCAAAACACACATGCAAACAACTCTCAAAACTCTCTCATCTCTCTACCATTGCTGTCCCACTCCACCACCATACACCACCATTTGATCTTTTCTAGCCACAAGATACATGTTATCTAGCTATATTATGGAGAAACCTTGAAGCCTTGATTGATTGGTGGCCATTTTAACAACAAAGGAGGTGATTTGCTTGTGTCCTAGGGCTAATTTCTCAACAAACTTTCTTGGTGATTGATGATCTTGGAGATATATTTGGTGTTCATCAAGTTGTTGTCTTCCAAAAACAAGATATAATCTTAGTTGGTAAAGAAGATCATCCTTTCCATTTCCCTTGTTATTTTTGTAAAGATCAAATGTATTTTATTTCTTGTTGTATATGTATATGATGAATATATGATGATAAAAATGTTGTATGGGGATCAAGTGTTGATAAATATGCTTAAAAAGATGAATAACCATAAGAAACAAGGCTAAAATCATGCTTAAATTGTTGGCTGTATAAAAACAATAAGTAACAAGACTTAAACTGATAAAATTGCATGGTGGAATCCATTTACAGTAATTATAAGATTTCATACACATGTGAGAGTTGGTCATGCAATAGAATCATTAAAATGAGTGAGATATGATCAAAACAAGATGAGTGTGCTAATCTGAATAGTCTGTTTTGTAGGGACTCTTAAGGATAGTTAGACATAGAACGAGCAGTAGCTATAACTAACTTAATTGTAGCACATAATATGAAGTTCATGCCATCCAAAAATGAGCTTCTAAATCGTTGTAGAACTCTAGATATGATAAAAATGGTTAAGATGAAACGAAAAATCAGATTTTGAAGAATTCATGTTTAATACTATTATATAAGCACTCAAATAATATAGTATAAAATGTGAAATTAAAACCCACTAACTTATGAATTTCATTTATATAAATATGTATAAGGTTAAATAAATGGACACTTTATAAAAATGGTAGTTGAATAATATTTATAAGTTATAAAAACTATAAACATGATTTTTACGACTTTTTCGGCTATTACCGTAAAATTAACGTTTTTCGACAATTAAAACTTAGACGATCAAACCCGTCTAATGTAAAGTTTTTAAAAGTCATATACTGATATATAAGTATCTAATACAAGTAAAAACCGATAAAACCCGAACTATAGGACATACGGACATTAACGAGCTAAGTTAGCATATTGGACTAATAATTTAACTAAATAAGTTAAACACTTATAAAAAGTACTTATTGGGCTTAACCCATTTGGACCCAACATGTAAAGTACAAATACTGATAATACAAGTATAAAATGGATTAATACAAGTTAAAGAACTTATGATAAGCTTATTGGACTTAAAATATGTAAATAGGTAAAACTAGTAAACTAGTAAAAAGTTACCAATACATAAACACTAAAATGAGTAAATAAGAATATGTAAACCCACTTGATCATCATCATATGTACAAAATCATCATATGTATATTGTTATTTTGATAAAGTCATTGGACAAAAGTCTAAGACCGATTATTATTTATATAGGTTTCCGTGACCGAAGCACGCCCGTAGCCGATAATCCGCCTTTCATTATCAACGTGAGTTCATAGCCTCACACCCTTTTAAATGTTTTATAAAATGATTTGTAAACCCGCGAGGGAGATAACATGCTAGTTTTTGATAAAATAGAACACAAGTAGTCCCGATGGTATGCTTAATGATATGGACCCGAATGATGCTATGACCCTATAAACGAGATAAAAAGGATTATTAGTAGTTAGATTATGTCACTTAAAGTCCCATTAGCATGAATTGTGAACTACCGGGATTTGGTAGACGCTTATGCATATGATAGTACTATTTGGGGATGATCATCCCAGTTCGCGCCTTGACGGTTGATCCCTGTCGTACCACATTTATTGGTAAGTGAATTTATGTATGAGAAGATTTACATAGCGTCATTTTTGTGACGACACGCTAACTTAGATGGGCAAATTGTTTGTCGGGTTCGCGTCCCGTTGTTGTGATAGTAAGGTAACAATGTCATGCGGCTAATAATAATCCAAATGAATCCAATGTGATCCTATAACGATATGAATAACGATAATAATATTACCTATAATGGAAATATTGAGGCTACGGTCTCATGGACGGTTTAAGATGTATGCTTTGATATATATATTGCCTGACTAGCAATACGAGGACTTACTTCTGATATTATACTTGTGTTCTGATTTCAACGATTGTTTTATATATAACGGTTTTATTAAACTCTATGAATTCACTCGGCATTCGCTGATATGATTTTTGCATGTTTTTATCTCAGGTGCTTAAATGTAATCCGGATGGAGATCGACTCTGATGGCCCACATAATATTAAAAATGTTCATTCGATCTATGTTTTGTAAACTTAATGACCTATATAATTTAGGACCTGTTGTACACTTTAAAACTTTTTATCGAATGAATGTATGTTGAACCTTGTACAACCATTTTTATGTGTTGTCTATGATTGGAGTTATTGTGCTATCCCGTAACACTCTAAAAGACCCTTCCGCTGTACCGATACGAGAATTGAGAGTGTTACAAACAGTCAGTTCACAAGGCCTTGAACTCAAGCAATTGAGGGAGGGGATTGTTATTTTGGAGGATGCTAACACTAGGCGTGGAATGGAGGATTCTTCCAAAGGGTAGGATGAGCAGATTAATGTGAGTGATAAAGGCTCACATGATGGAGAATCTTTGGGTGTTGCTGAAGCCCTCACTGAATTGAAGAAGCAACCAGGTTTTGACACATCTCTGGTTACTCCTACAAATTTGAACTTCTCTTTTACAGCTATGATGGAGCAGTTCACAAGAGGCGATGAGACAAGTAATTTGGGCGTTGACAAGCAAAATTTGAACGCTGACACACCAAGCGCTGACAAGAGTATTTTGGGCGCTAACACAAGGAATTTGAGCGTTGACAGACCTACAGATATGGTTGATGTATTCTAGTCATCAGTTATCATCAAAGAAGTGTCTTCACATGTATTACCATCATCCCTACCCATCATTGATCCATTAGATAAGGGTAAAGGAATTATGGTAGAAGTAGAAGTTCCAAAGGATACAGCACAAGTAGAGTTTGATTCAAGGTTGGTTGCACAACTTGTGGAACAAGAGATGAAGAAGGTTGGTGAATCACCATTTGTTGTCACTTCTGAGGAACAAGAAGGAAGTGATGAAGAAAGTTCAAATTCAAGTGTGATGATAATTGAACAACCAGAAAGACTTGAATATGGTGATGACTTGGCAAGAGAGAATCTTAGAGAGTTAAAATTGCAAGTAGACTTTGATATGCCAGAAGTAGTTCAGATGTACCATGCTTGGGAGAATAGGATTATGGAGAATCCAGATTTGATCATCTCAGACCAAATTTGGGGATTGGAGATTCTTTTAAGAGTTCAAAGAGACTACAAGGTAATTCTGAAACATAAGGCTAGCAATGTTTTCTCACTGCTGAAGAGGGATAGAAGAGAGCTTTACTACATGTTACTCAGATGTCATGGAACTGGATGGACCTTCAAGAAATTGCAGGGATTATCTTTTCAAGAATTGGAGTACAAGGCTTATCCCATTTGGGCAAGAGTGTAGGAAATGAACACTCTTAGACTTCTTTCGGATGAAAGGAAAGAAGAACTTTCAGAAGAGATGGAGATTCAGAAGGCAATGATTGTTCTAAGGCCTTTGAAGAAGGGAGTTCCACTTGAGTTTCCTAAAAATTTAAATAAGGTGATTCCCAGTGAAGCTGTTCTTAGAAGAAGCATTAAGCTCTCACCCATGGAAGCTTCAGATATGGTACAAGTGTTACCTCTTGATGCCAAAAACCCTATCATTAGCTATGAAGAAGATGCAAGTGGGTTTTGGAAGATTGGCAGATATGGGAAAGAGGTACACACATTTACTACTCTTATGTCTCTCTTTGCAAGTATGGATAGAGAATACTTGGCCGGCCTTTGGAGGTTGTTGATGGCCAAGTATGATACTAAAGCTCCTACTTCAGTCAATGGAATAAAGCTTTGTTCAACATTCAAGAGAATGTGTGCACCAGAAGAAGAAGATCATGTTTTGGAAGGATCTTGAGGATGATATCAGTGGTCTTCAATGGCGTTTGTATTCAGCTGCTGGTGTGTATTATTTAAGCTCTACAAAGTTTGCTGAGTATCTACTTGTAGATGCTGAGTATCCCATGTCCAAAGAAGTTTTGGAAAAGATGAAGACAACACAACTGAAGATTGACTATTCAAGTGACGTGGCCAAAGATTTGATTAGGCATGTTTATTACCAATATGATAAGATTTGTAAGATTCCTCCTAGTTCTTAATTTTTATTCAGAAACTTGATTACTAGAGTAGATATCAAGTTTAGGGGAGGATTGTTGGGAATAAAATGTAGCCAGTACACTTGAACGCTGACAAGAAGAAAACAAGCGTTGATAAGAAGAAAACAAACGTTGACAGATCAAGCGTTGACAGGAAGAAGTCAAGCGTTGATAGGTTGAAGACAAGCACTGATAGAAAGATATGGTCTACGTGTATTATGTTTTTAGTTTGTTTCTAGTAAAGATAGGATCAACAATGTATTTTCTATAATTATCTTTACCTAGAATAGCTGATACGTAGACTCTTGTACAAGGCTTCTTATGTCTATAAAAGAAGACCTTTAGGTTATGTTTCATATAAGTTTTTCATACGTTTAAACACTTTCATTGTAAGCAAGTTTGATTCAATCAATCAAGTGAAAGTTTGTTTTACAACTGTTTGTGTGTTCTTGTTTAAGTATTAATTTCGCATAATACTTGAATTGTTTTATACACAACAAAGTTTCTCTACGTGTTTAACTTGATCTAATCTCGTTTACACAAGCTAAATCGATCTAGGTTTGGGATCAACACATACTAGAGACGAAAAGTCGAATGCTTAATCTCGAGCATGGAAAGGGTAAAACGAAATAGCTGTTTATGAATTATGCTAATAAGATAAACATTAGAACGTAAAAGGATATCATCGGATATCGGAATCTTCAAAGAAACGATCGAAGCTCGAGTGATACGTAAAACGAACACGAGAGGCTTCGATGAACCTAATAAATCACAATCACAAACAACCACGAAACAAAGGTTGGAAGAGCACAAGTCTCCGCATTAGACTAATTAGAAAGTAATAATATTTACAAGGATAAGCATGAGAATCCCCCACGAGGCACCTTGTTTTTGATAACCGAGTCAAAAGCTTGACTCGAATCCCTATAAATGTGATCATTTAGGGATTATCATGGTATGGTCATTTTTGGTGGGGATTACATGATAAACAAGGCCTAAAAAGCAACCGTATTAAGGACTAAGTCCTTAGATGATGCAAAATACCGAGGTCGACGTAGCCTCACACCAAGCAAATATGAAGATTTTCCATTTATTGCATCAGTGGAAGACCAACATTTCCCTTTAAATGCGATTCCGGGATCGAATATCTCGTCCTTAGTGGAAAAGTGTGAGGAAACATAAGGGGCTTCCCCCACACTAGATCCACACGAAGCATCGTCAAAATGAGTAGACGAGCTCGTAGCACTCAATGAACGTAGTGATGACGGAGTAATAATTGTAGGAACATCATTCAAATTAATTTTAAAATACTTTCCTTTTTCATCGTTTTTAAACTCTTTATGAAAACCCGATTGAATTATGTCAAAAATATTTAGCGTTTCTAAGACGATGTTAGGTACACTAAAAATTCTCACATTGACGTCCTAGGGATTATCATAATGGTCAACACTAAACAAAGGATCGTCAATACTATCGAATTCTTCATCATAGTTAGGCTCGTTGAACAAAGGTCCCTCGGAACCATCATTATAGATCAAAGAATCATTCTCGATAGTACTACGTCCTAAAAGCTCATCAACATTCATTATCGAGGAGTGTTGATTAGGTAACTCCTCATGAATGTGATTGACGATCTCGAAATCCTCTTCATAAAGCGGATTTTGAATCCATGAAGGTTCAAAAAGAGATTCAAGAAGGTAACAAACGTGTCGTCATTCTTGTCATCACGAGAAATATCCAACAAAGTATCAAGATCATCATTCTCATTTGAGGGATTTTCAATGGGCAAATCCTCAAGAATGAAGTGTGGGTCAAAGGAAGACTTAATGTACTTTGAAATTATCAAAATTTGAATCCTCGGTTTTGCTTTGATCATTTGAAATTTGGGAACTACTCGCAAAAAAGTCTCTTTTATCCTCCCCATAATTCATAGTCATTTTACCAACGTGAACGTCGATTACGGCTCGAGGCGTCGATAAAAAGGGTCGACTTAAAATAATAGGACATTTAGGATCACGCTCATAATCGGAAATGACGAAGTCCGTGGGAAAAATAAATGAAATTGAGTATTTTGAAGTTCGTTTATTCTCGATTCTTGACAAATTGAAAGTCCTAAAAATATCAAACCTTTAATTGTTCTTGGTTGTTAAGGGTATTTGGAAGTCTATGTCTAATTCAATCAACACGTAAGAATTGGAAAATAATAGGCTACGTATCCGTAAAACACCTTGCAAATACCAAGTACTATTCACAAAGTTCAAAATTGAAATGCATAAAAGTAAAGTTGCTTGAAATGTAAGCTAAATGAAAGTATAAGGGCTAAAATGTAAATTTCAGAAACTAAAAGGACCAAAAGTGTAAATTTTAACCAACTAGTAACAACTTTTTACCAAACTAACAAACTTGCTAACTAATTTTATCAAAAACTGAAAGTACAAGGACTGATTACTTGCAAACCCTAAAAACAAGGAAGTTTAGCACTGAATAAAAACAGTTACAAACAAAAGGGACTAAAGTGCAATTAAATGGAAACTATTAACAAAAACGGGCTAAGCCAAATGAATAAGCTGGTTTGAGCTTATTACTGGACCAAATCAACTCGGGTTTGTTTTAAAGTGCTTAAAATGGAAATTTAGCTAGACTTGCAAAAGGAATCAGCTTAAAAGCTCAAGAATCACAAAGTAGCTTATTCTAATAAGCCAAGAATAAGCAAACATGAAATTTAGACTTACACAACTTGATTTTCTTGTAAAATATGATTAATCAGCAAACAAGAAGACTGGAATGTCTTTTAAAACTGAAAATGATTAACTAGATAAGCTAGAATCTGAAATTAATCTCAAATGAGCTTATTTGACAAAGCGTTGACCAAATTTTGGAAAAAACTGAAAATGATAAAACCTACTCAGGACAAGTTGGCAACAAGATTTGTGAAAGAAAAATGGCAGATTTATGAAGTAGAAATTGAGATATGAGAAATCAGTTTAGCTTTTATATTATAAACTTGCAAATGCTCATGTGCTTAATGATAAGCTGTTTTCTCACTCAAACTAGCAAAGTGTATAATTTCCTTTTACACACTAAAAGCTTAGATGTTAAACTTCAATTGAGAAAAGGTTTGAGCTTATATGATCTAATAACAAAGAAATGCTATGAGATTGAAATTCACTAGTTTAACTGATGAAAATACTCACAATACTTGACCCATACCTTTTTTTAACCAATTGCCTTTTTGACTAAATTTTTGACTACAAAATGAACCAAAAGTGTTTACTCTATGTTACCAAATGTAAATAAACACAATTAAACCAGTAAAGCAAACTCTAACAACCAATACTTCTTAAATCCAAACACTACTTAGAAATCAGTTATCAGACTTTAACAAAGGGAAATTCAGTTCAAGTGCAAGGAAAATTATGACTCTTATCAAAGCTTGTTTAGATGACCAAATGAGATGTGATAGAACTGAAAACAAGTAGGTAACAACACTTAACCACAAAATGATCTAAATGACTACAAACTGATGAAATTCAAAGCTGGAAACAAGTAAACTCATATTTAAGGCTACAAATCTACTAAAAAACTATCAAATCAACACAATTACTCTAAAAACAAACCAAACACATGATCAGTTCAGCAGGTAAGCTTTACACTAGGAATGTAGCATGCAATTCATTTTAGGGGAACCAAAAACAAGATTTTAGACACCTTTTAGAAAGAAGCCTCCTCTGATGGAGTAGAGGAGCGCAGAGCTCTCTATATGTAACACCCCATTTTGATAATGAAATGTCACGCGTAATTATGGCGTGTCATCAAAGCATACAAGGATAAATGTCTAAAACATTACATGACCATAGGGATAACCGGAATCAAACATCGGTTCCCAAACATAAGCCCAAAACATAATAAAGCAAAAGAAATGAATGAAAGACTAAACAAGCATAAGTATATGAAGGCAAAAAGGAAAAGAAGTCTCTAGCAGCTTCCATCCTATGCACGTCCTCCAAATGCTCGAGTCTTTCCTAGGGTACCTGCCGTTTTGGGACATTGAAAGGAAAGTAACGGCTGAGCAAAACGCTCAGTGCACGGATATAGACATAGTATAAATGACTAAAACATAATAAAGACTTAATAGCAGCGGAAATGTATAAGTCCTGGAAAACCTAGAACATGTTCATAAAACTGGTTTTATAGTTTGAAAAGCCTTATGTTTATTTTATGAAAACTGTTTAACATATTTTACCATTAGCCAATATAGGTCATGAAAATCCACCGTGCATGAATACTTGGAGGGGTGACCCCATCATGCAAATTAGAGGGGCTGCCTCTAATTTAATATACTGCTTTTGGGTAGGAGGGATCAGCTCCTTGTGAAGGATGCAAGGCACACACCACATGCACACTGAATAACCTGCTGAAAAACATGTAATTATGATGCACCCATACGCCCCACATGATAAATATAATAATATGGCCAAAAGCTGAAGGGACGCCACGAGCAATCACTCCATACCTCCATAACTAGGTGAAACTGGTCATGCATGTATTTGGCTATAGGTATTCTAAATTAAACATAAGCAAATCAAACATATAAACTTATGCTACGGGAAAACATTTGGCTGCATACGGGGAATCCTAATAAGGAAAGAATGTCCATACTGAAAGGACGGGAATCCGTACCTTATGTCCAGTGAACGAAGAAGACGAACGGAACAGAGTCCTACTTCGGTATCACTAATGCTACATAAATACATACGTGTATAAGTATCTGATTACTAAATACGTAACTGGTTTTATATCATGTCTTAGCTTATTTTATACGTTCATGTCATGTTTTACTGTTTTAAGCTTTATGCTGTGTTTATCTTATATTCTGTCTATTCTGATTAAGTATTACTTGTATTTCATGTATTATTATACTTACTGTGTAATAATAAGTAACTTTTTAAAAATAGTAGGTTTTCTAAAATAGAAAGTTTCCAAAAATAGAAAGTTACCAAAAATAGAAAGTTTCCAAAAATAGAAAGTTTCCAAAAATAGAAAGTTTCCAAAAATAGAAAGTTCCAAAAATAGAATTACTGCTTAAAATAGATAAGTTTCTAAAAATAGAAAGTTTCCATAAATATATTAGCTGCCTTAATTAAATAAGTTTCTACAAATAGAAAGTTTCCATAATTAGATATAAGCTGGTTAAATAAGCTAATTATATAAGCTTTAAGTGTTTTCTTATTATTATCCTAAGTCATGTAGTTATAAGGTATAGTTTATTAATTATTACATGTAAATTAGATAAACTATAGGTTAAAAGTATTTAATTAAATATAATGTGATTTAATTAAATAAAGATATAAATACTTAGGTTAAAACATGTATTATTAATTATATTAATATAACCTAAGTCATGAGAATTAATTAATTATAGGTCATAGTTTTAATAATTAATTAATTACTTAGTCTAATTTTCATGATTAAAATACATAGGTTTAACTATGTATTAATAGTAAAATAATTAACCTAAGTCATGATAATTAATTAATTATAAGTTATGTTTAATAATTAATTAATTACTATAGTCTAAATTAAATAAATAAAAATACTTAGGTTAAATCATGTATTATTAATTTATAATAATAAACCTAAATCCATGTTCTGATTAAATTAATTATATAACATGATAAACTAAATTTAATTAATCTTGTAATAATAAATCATGATTTATTAGTCTAATTGTCTCGTAATTAATATACATGTTAAGCTAATTAAACTCGTAAAAATAATAACCCGAACCCGTGAATTATTTTATGAAAACGTGTCGAAAACCAAACCGTGAAAACCCGTGTTGTTTTAAATATAACCCGAACCAAACAGCCCTTAAATTGTGTTTATAAAACTGACAGCCAAACGCACCCTTAATTCTGTTTTAAACCCAAAAACAAACAATCCCTTAACTGCCAGTTCCCCCTGGCAGTTTTGTGTTCCCCCTGCTAGTTTAGACCCCCGCTTCCCACTGACAGGCTAACACCACCACTGGCCGCAGCCAGTGGTTCCCCCTGCTAGGCAGTGGATGCTACTGTTAGCCCAAAAAGGACCACAACCTTGCAGCTGGTGGGAATAAAGTACCACCAAGAGTCACTTGACTCTCGGTTTGTGTGCTAAACAACCACAGCGACACCAAAAACGACACCCTTCCATTATTCACCATTTGAACATGTTTTTAATACCCTTAAAAATCGGATTCAAGATCAATTTAGAAGAAAGAAAAAGAAAACGAATTAGGGTTTTACCTTGTGTTTCGTGTTAGGGTTTAAGGAAAGACACGAATCATTCTTGATTCCTAGAACAACACCCGATTTGGTTTCTTGGTTCTTGGTTAGGAGTCATCGGTTGAAGATCAAAAGAGGGAGAGAGAGTGACGACCTGTTGAATATTTCTAGGGTTTGGGATGTTTTGTCTAAATGGAATCTTTTGTTTACACGGCCAAAACAAGACACTTGGGCCTTGAACCCAAGTCCTACTTCTTTTCTTGTTGTCTAAAACAGCCCTTATACTTCCTCCCTATTCGTTTGTATTAATTGATTAATACAACGTACACGTTTAATTAAATACGTATTCGGTTTCGTGTATTTTAATATTCGTGTAGTTCGTAATTAATATTTATCGTGTTTTAATGTGTGTATGTGATTCAATGATCGTGTTTTATATGTTCGTAAGTATAACTATAATCATTAATAATTATCGTGTATTACCACGTACGTACTTATTATTGTGCATTAACACGTACGGAATACTTATAAATAATATTTGAGAAACGTAACATGCTATAAAAGGAAAGTTCTAATCATGTACGTATGATTATAGGTGTACTGTTCATGGTAAAAGCATGCGGGTTTTACAACTCTTCCCCCCTAAAAAGAATAATTCGTCCCCGAATTATAGATAACGTAACTGGAAGCGTAACATACCCGACTCAAACTGGAAATGTATGTAAGATAACGGAATATGAAGGTGACGTGGAACGTGACATGTCTTGAAAGGACATGGAACGTGATGTCACTGAAAGGACATATTTAATCGATAAGAGAAAAATGGATAAGAAGTTCGGATGAACTTGTCCGTTTCCAAGTGGCCTCCCTCTTGGAACGGTTCCTTCACCAGATTTTGACACGATTGATAAATCTTGGTCCTCCTGACCTTGACTTGAAATACGAAGAAGTTCTTGGTTATCAACGTAAGGTAGATCCCTAAATTTGATCGAGGGAAATAAGAATTAACGTGTAAGGCAACTGAAACATTATCGTGCAAAACACTCCAACTTAATTGATAATTAGCAACGATGCGCGAGACACAAAGAAACGTAGTACGTGAAAAGTTTTGAATGTGACACGTGAAAAATTTTGAACGTGATACGTGGAAAATTTGGTGAGTGCAGCCTGAGTAAACATATCGTGATCCATGATACGTGTAACATATCTTGATCATGATATGAGGAACGTGGAATGAACATGACATGTGAAACATATCGCGAACATAGAATATAATGGCGGTAACGCCAAACGCTACAAGGTGAGACATAGAATATGACGAGAAACGTCTATCTAAGGATAGGGAGTTATACCAAACTTGGGTCTGGTCTCTCAAGTTCTTGCAAAACTTCCCAGAATGAGAAAAATGAATGTAAAATCGTAAGCCGAGATACCATCATGAATGTGAATAGTGTCATGAACGCGAGCGCGAAAGCAAGTCATGAAATTTGAACAAGGACGTGAAGTAAATAAGGAGCACAATTATGAATATTGTCTGACCCGATAACTGAGGAATTGCCAAGTGATCGGATGAGCCTTGGCTGGAACACGTCCGATCAATCTGTTGGTTTTGAAATCCTTACGGATGTAAGGATTCTGCAGACTTGATCAAACTGTTTGTAATAAACCAGATAGCATCATGCTTCTTCTGAGTTTGCGTTAAACTGGTAACCAAAATCCGTGGAGATCTTGTCCCATTTCAATTCACAATTTCAGATGATAAAAACATCCCAATCTGTTGGTGTCCTATCTTAACCTTTTGGTATGTCAGGTACTTAGATATGAACGTAACTGTATCTTGCTTCGTAGAACTTGATACATAGGAGTTTTCGAAACTCTAAGTCTCTGAATCTAGACTTCTCCTAGCGTAGGATTTTCTAGAACACCTAATGTAGTGTAGGGTTCTCTCCTTTACGCATAAGCTGAGTCATGGTGAGATTAACCGTAGAAACCCATGTGATTCAGCGTCTCACTGTAATCAACAGAATTGATATTGGAAAATTTTCCAAGGTAAAATTTCGCTTGTCATAGAATTTGCAACATAGTGCAGATATGGTCTTCCTGTTCTTCTCTAGGCTTAGAGGAAATCAGGTTATCCTCAATGAAAACACTGATGAGTTTTCTATGAGTTCATGGAAACTCATTCTTATAATGTCGTTGGAGCATTGATGAGACTAATTCAAAATCATAATTTAGCATGACCGAGTCGTGTACGAATAGCAGTCATGGACATGTCCTACTCTTTCACGCGTCACTGTTGGCAGCATGATCATGAGTTTGATATTGGAAAAGTGATTAACACTATAAGGTCGATTGGACATGTTGTCAATACATGGAGGAGAATAATGGTCATGAATGGTGGTTTGTTTAAGTCGACGGTAGTCAACACATAATCTGATGGTACCGTCCTTCTCCTTGTAGGTTCTTCTGAAATGTATGAGAAGATCTTGGAATAATCAACTGACAGCTAGAAAATTTTAGCGGCCATGGCTAACAACACACATGCTTGTAACCATAGATAATTTGTACATATTTTCCTGATGGAAAATCAAGTTGAATGTATTCAGGAGCCTGAACATTACTGTACATAATTATGAATCGTAGTAGGGTGTGCTGTTCATAGTCCATAATTAGGATAAAATTCAACTCGTGTCTGTCCGAGGAAATGCGTTAGCAGCTTGGATCTCATCATTTAGCTGAAGGAAAACCTTCGTATACGTGGGAATACGAAAGGCGTCCTTCATGGTCATGAATCTATGAGCTATGGTTACAAGAAATGAAAGTGTCATCGGGAAACGTGATAGTTCCCACTGATGCGCCGATAATGGTACTAAAATTCTTGTGGCCTGATTAATACATGGCACAACAAAAATAGATATACCCTTGGATGGTACCCTGAATTTCTTAGAAATGTTCCATAATTAGACGTGAGTCATGTGTCTTGACTTGTGTCTTGAGAAATGTAAGCATGACATGTGTCTTGACTGGTGTCTTGACATGTGTCTCGAGGTGTGAAACAAATAGAACTATAGATATTAGGTTATTATGCCAGAATTGACTGATCGGTTGAAATACTGATCATACGTACTTCTGATCACATCCGCGGCCGGAGTTTCGATTGCGATTGCTAGGATAGTTGCTGTCATAGTAGTGGTTACTATCGTCTTGTCTGTCAGTTCCATGACGGTCATTCTCATGACTGTGATTCATGTAACTATTCAGCTGAGTGGCCGACTGGTACCGGTTCTCCACTCATATGACTGAAGCGACAATTGAATGACGTGTGACATGTAACTAAGAATTTGGGACAATGATTGATGGGACTCGTTGGTGGTGAAGCATTATCTCGTCTGATCGCTTTGATCTAACGCCTTTGTCTTCGTCTTGTATGAGCTCCAGGTTGTGAACAGCATCAGCATCTCGTAGCGTCTCTCAACATCAGCAGCATCAACCTTTAGTAACATCTCCAAGCTATGAGCGACATCAGCAATCTTGTAGAATATCAGCAATTGGAAGTACGCACATGGGATAAGGTACATGGAGTACACATGGAATGTACATGAAATGATCGGTATGGGGTCGATCATTTGTCATAATTAAAGGAAAATATGTCGGTTAACGGTTAGGAAAACCATTATGATAACCTGGAAATATTAGCATAGACATCATTTTGGTTGTATCGGTAAACGTTAAAGTGTGGTTACACAAAATTCAACGATGATTTGCCTGACAGCATGATCAATGAAAACCAACCATGACTATCATGAAAGCAGGATTCAATGAAATCCAACAATGCCTTGCATGAAAGCATAAATAACAAAAGAGGTGTAAGACGTAATCAACATGAAGACGGAATTATCATGAAGAAACATGAAACCATCTATCATGAAGGAGTGTATAACATAATCAGCACAAAACTGAAGTTAACCATGACAGTATGAAAACATACTTGACATAAAAACATATTAACTTATGAGGGGACATGAAAAAGAAAATTATGCCAATAAATCATGAGAAAAAATTTTATGCCTGAAAAACAGTGCATGAATGCGTAATGTAGTTTATAAAAACCTTTATATGTGCGAGGGGACGCCTATGGGTCGGTCCCAAAACAAAAGACATGGCGAGGGGACGCCTATGGGTTGGTCCCAAAGTTAAAAGTTTCGATAAAAGCACATGCGACTAAATAGGGCCAGTCATGTACCAACCATTACTTAGTCATAATTCCTGCAATAATGATACATGAAACATAAATAAATGAAACTCATCTGTCAAAACTTATCAGAAAAAAAAATTTGTGACTAATTATGAACTACTGGGGTTCAGTCCACATAGCCACAGTTCACGAGAAACAATATGCATGAAACAATGATACATAACTAAATATGAATGACGGTTGTCCATCCATATTAGTAAAACAATATCGATGAAAACATCAAGGTTAAAACCTCAAGGTGCTGAAAACATCATGGTTAAAACAACAATGCGCTGAAAACATCCATACGTAGAATAACAAACGTTGCCTTAGGAAGCTCCTGGTGACTACCCACTAGTCACAGGTCGAGTTTTAGAGCCTACAGGTCGAAGCCTTGGCTCTGATACCATAATTGTAACACCCCATTTTGATAATGAAATGTCACGCGTAATTATGGCGTGTCATCAAAGCATACAAGGATAAATGTCTAAAACATTACATGACCATAGGGATAACCGGAATCAAACATCGGTTCCCAAACATAAGCCCAAAACATAATAAAGCAAAAGAAATGAATGAAAGACTAAACAAGCATAAGTATATGAAGGCAAAAAGGAAAAGAAGTCTCTAGCAGCTTCCATCCTATGCACGTCCTCCAAATGCTCGAGTCTTTCCTAGGGTACCTGCCGTTTTGGGACATTGAAAGGAAAGTAACGGCTGAGCAAAACGCTTAGTGCACGGATATAGACATAGTATAAGTGACTAAAACATAATAAAGACTTAATAGCAG
The DNA here is from genome assembly GCA_025667525.1 of Glebionis coronaria. Classification (NCBI taxonomy): domain Eukaryota; kingdom Viridiplantae; phylum Streptophyta; class Magnoliopsida; order Asterales; family Asteraceae; genus Glebionis; species Glebionis coronaria. The sequence goes on along the minus strand of CM046878.1, from coordinate 162,816,554 downwards.
CGGAAATGTATAAGTCCTGGAAAACCTAGAACATGTTCATAAAACTGGTTTTATAGTTTGAAAAGCCTTATGTTTATTTTATGAAAATTGTTTAACATATTTTACCATTAGCCAATATAGGTCATGAAAATCCACCGTGCATGAATACTTGGAGGGTGACCTCATCATGCAAATTAGAGGGGCTGCCTCTAATTTAATATACTGGTTTTGGGTAGGAGGGATCAGCTCCTTGTGAAGGATGCAAGGCACACACCACATTCACACTGAATAATCTGCTGAAAAACATGTAATTATGATGCACCCATACGCCCCACATGATAAATATAATAATATGGCCAAAATCTGAAGGGACGCCACGAGCAATCACTCCGCCGTGGTGAAGTCATAACATCATTGCCTCTAATGTTATGGTTATGGTACCTCCATAACTAGGTGAAACTGGTCATGCATGTATATGGCTATAGGTATTCTAAATTAAACATAAGCAAATCAAACATATAAACTTATGCTACGGGAAAACATTTGGCTGCATACGGGGAATCCTAATAAGGAAAGAATGTCCATACTGAAAGGACGGGAATCCGTACCTTATGTCCAGTGAACGAAGAAGACGAACGGAAGAGAGTCCTACTTCCGTATCACTAATGCTACATAAATACATACGTGTATAAGTATCTGATTACTAAATACGTAACTGGTTTTATATCATGTCTTAGCTTATTTTATACGTTCATGTCATGTTTTACTGTTTTAAGCTTTATGCTGTGTTTATCTTATATTCTGTCTATTCTGATTAAGTATTACTTGTATTTCATGTATTATTATACTTACTCTGTAATAATAAGTAACTTTCTAAAAATAGCAGGTTTCCTAAAATAGAAAGTTTCCAAAAATAGAAAGTTACCAAAAATAGAAAGTTTCCAAAAATAGAAAGTTTCCAAAAATAAAAAGTTTCCAAAAATAGAAAGTCCAAAAATAGAATTACTGCTTAAAATAGATAAGTTTCTAAAAATAGAAAGTTTCCATAAATATATTAGCTGCCTTAATTAAATAAGTTTCTACAAATAGAAAGTTTCCATAATTAGATATAAGCTGGTTAAATAAGCTAATTGTATAAGCTTTAAGTGTTTTCTTATTATTATCCTAAGTCATGTAGTTATAAGGTATAGTTTATTAATTATTACATGTAAATTAGATAAACTATAGGTTAAAAGTATTTAATTAAATATAATGTGATTTAATTAAATAAAGATATAAATACTTAGGTTAAAACATGTATTATTAATTATATTAATATAACCTAAGTCATGAGAATTAATTAATTATAGGTCATGGTCTTAATAATTAATTAATTACTTAGTCTAATTTTCATGATTAAAATACTTAGGTTTAACTATGTATTAATAGTAAAATAATTAACCTAAGTCATGAGAATTAATTAATTATAAGTCATGTTTAATAATTAATTAATTACTATAGTCTAAATTAAATAAATAAAAATACTTAGGTTAAATCATGTATTATTAATTTATAATAATAAACCTAAGTCCATGTTCTGATTAAATTAATTATATAGCATGATAAACTAAATTTAATTAATCTTGTAATAATAAATCATGATTTATTAGTCTAATTGTCTCGTAATTAATATACATGTTAAGCTAACTAAACTCGTAAAAATAATAACCCGAACCCGTGTATTATTTTATGAAAACGTGTCAAAAACCAAACCGTGAAAACCCGTGTTGTTTTAAATATAACCCGAACCAAACAGCCCTTAAATTGTGTTTATAAAACTGACAGCCAAACGCACCCTTAATTCTGTTTTAAACCCAAAAAGAAACAATCCCTTAACTGCCAGTTCCCCCTGGCAGTTTTGTGTCCCCCCTGCTAGTTTAGACCCCCGGTTCCTACTGACAGGCTAACACCACCACTGGCCGCAGCCAGTGGTTCCCCTGCTAGGCTGTAGATGCCCTTGTTAGCCCAAAAAGGACCACAGCCTTGCGGCTGGTGGGAATAAAGTACCACCAAGAGTCTCTTGACTCTCAGTTTGTGTGCCAAACAACCACAGCGGCACCAAAAACGACACCCTTCCATTATTCACCATTTGAACATGTTTTTAATACCCTTAAAAATCAGATTCAAGATCAATTTAAAAGAAAGAAAAAGAAAACGAATTAGGGTTTTACCTTGTGTTTCGTGTTAGGGTTTAAGGAAAGACACGAATCATTATTGATTCCTAGAACAACACCCGATTTGGTTTCTTGGTTCTTGGTGAGGAGTCGTCGACTGAAGATCAAAAGTGGGAGAGAGAGTGACGGCCTGTTGAATATTTCTAGGGTTTGGGATGTTTTGTCTAAATGGAAATATACTCCCCCCGTTCTTTTGTTTACACGGCCAAAACAAGACACTTGGGCCTTGAACCCAAGTCCTACTTCTTTTCTTGTTGTCTAAAACAACCCTTATACTTCCTCCCTATTCGTTTGTATTAACTGATTAATACAACGTACGCGTTTAATTAAATACGTATTCGGTTTCGTGTATTTTAATATTCGTGTAGTTCGTAATTAATATTTATCGTGTTTTAATGTGTGTATGTGATTCAATGATCGTGTTTTAGATGTTCGTAAGTATAACTATAATCATTAATAATTATCGTGTATTACCACGTACGTACTTATTATTGTGCATTAACACGTACGGAATACTTATAAATAATATTCGAGAAACGTAACATGCTATAAAAGGAAAGTTCTAATCATGTACGTACGATTATAGGTGTACTGTTCATGGTAAAAGCATGCGGGGTTTACACTATATAACACTTCCTTCAACTAAAATCAACAACCAAATCACCTCCAAAAGCTATGTCTGATCAATCTACAAAATCTGCTTCAAAACTGCTACTAGGGTATTGGAAATGAACTGAACTGGCTAAGAAACACTTGAGAAGCTTCCAAATCACAACACAAACTCCATTGATCAAATGAAGATCAACAGAAACACAATGTATCAACTAGAATGTAGAATTGAGTAAGATGGATGAAGGTATGAACTGAATATTTTTGGTTTTATTTATTTGGGAGGGAAAGTTTGTTACAAATGCTAACTGCCTAACTAACAAGCTCTTAAGTGTGTGTCAAACACTTAAGAGCTGCTAACTAACTGAAAGTAGAACTGGAATTGGGAGAAAATAAGAAAGTGTGTGTGTTTTCACACTTTAAGCTACTCTTTACAAATGAGATGATCTACTCCTATTTATAGAGCTGGAATGAGAAGTTGTTGGAGTGGATGACGTGTCATGGCCAATGGGAGATTGCCAGGTGTCATAAATTGGTTGATTGCAGATTCGTCTTCAAGAATATAAAAGGGGGTTTTTGATCTTGTTGACTTCAGTCTAATTGAGTTGCATGGTTGGATTCGTCCTTCAATTTTGAGTCCTTTTCATGTAGAAAGTTCTTCTTGATATGCAGTATAGCTCATGCTTGATTCTGGGTTCGTTCTTTGTTGAAGATGAAACGTAGCATGATTTGATTGGATAATAGCTGAACACACGGATCGTTATCCAAATTTGGATATAAGGATTATTGCATGTTAGCTTGTGATTGGTCCAAAAACAGATAGTGGAGGTATTGTGCTTGATTCGCTCCATAAATGCAAAAGTGAGTTAATGGCCAGCTGGCGCATTATCTAGCAATCCGGATAACTAATTTCTTGCATTCCTATTGGTGGAAAAGGGTGTCACTTGGATTAAGACCAAAGTTTAAGTAAATTTGTCACTTTCGGCCCCTCTCTTTGGCAGATTCTTCATTCTAGCTCCTTTCTTCATTTCTATGGCAATTTCAGTCCTTTGACTTGCAATCTTGATTATTTAGTCCCTTTACTTGGTTGACTTGAAGGTTGACCAGGTTTGACTTTAATCTTGACTTTTTCCAAAATTGCATTTAAGTCCCTCAACTTTTGAACATTGTCAAGATAGGTCCTTTTCTTCAAAAGGCTTGTCATCTTTGATCCTTCTCTTATCTTTTTCTTCATAAATGAGCTTGATTTCCCTTTTTTGCTTGAAATTGTATCCTTGTTACCTATTAAAGCATAAATACAAAACATACCACATAATACTGCTTTATAGCACAAAAGTTAGGTATTTTCTATGTATTTTAGGGTGATTTGTTAACTTATTGATATGAGATTTTGCTCATAACAAATCCCCTACACTTGATCATTGCCATGACCTCATGCAATGCTATATTTTAAAGCACAAATTTAATTTTTTCTTATAATTAACCCACCTTGGCCAATATGAAATGCTTTTGCACTACTCTACACTATATGATGCATGATTTTAATTTTATACAATGCAATGCAAAGAAGAAAAATTCTATTTATATATTTTTGATTTTTCATAAATGGTTTTGATGGAAAAACTCAAAAAGAAATCAATGAATTAGATTAGGGCTTTGGTACCATGAACACTTATCACCCTCAAGTTTCACTTTCCCCATACCAAGCTTAAAAATGGGATCATTGCATTCACAAGTAAAAAGTGCATCAACATATTCATGACAATTAAATGTGGAACCGGTTATTATTTGAGCAAATTGCTTGAGAGCAAATTTGTCATTATTTAAAGCGTGAAGTATAAGAAATGGAAAATCCAAAACTAAGGAAGCACGGTTTTAATCCTAAGTAATCCTCTCATCCATTACTTGAAAAACCGCTCACAATTAATATAAGTCCGTCTCAAGAATAATAAGTCATTCGCCTTATGTGTAAAATCCTTATGTCATGCATTAATAAGTAGCTACACACTCGCTAAAGAAAGAAAAATAAAACTCACGCAATAATTTATATCCGCCGCCTTTTTGGGACATTGGATCTTCAATCTCGCAACCCGTCAAGGTAATATTGGACTGGAGCAACTATAAAATCCCCGCAACTCGTCAAGGTAATATTGAAATTCAATAGCTACTATAATTAACACTTCACTGCCCCTCTTGGGAGTCTTGTATAATTATTTTTTTTCTTTTTTTTTCTAGCCACTCATTTTTTTTCATGCCGCTCTTATTTTTCTTTATTCCTCTCAAAGAAAGTTGAAAATAATAAAAGAAAAAACACCCGCTAAGTATTAAGCATGACATATGTTGGAAATACGTTTTACGTATTTATGAAGGATCGGTCGCTCCAACGATAATTATGTAATGGGCTCGTGATCCATTTTGTTTATGTATAGTCCATATAGCCCACATGTAGGGTGGGCTATATATATCCCCTCCTAGCATGTTAGGAGGGGTTGTTGATTGTTCATTTCACACTTAATCATTTTCCACCTTTACTTTCTCTCTCTACTCCATCATCTCCTTCCTTCATCTCTTTCATATCTATCAATTAATCAACCATCTTAATCCATCAAATACATCATATAGAATAGGCCAATGATTTCGTAGACCTTCAATTGGTATCAAGAGCCAAGGTTTGATTGGTTTATTCTTGCTTTTATTTCTTTTTGATTTTGGTGGGTTTTGATTTAATCATGCTTAAATATTAAAAAGTTTGTATTTTTTATAAAAAGTTTGTGTTTTTATGTGTTAAATCATGTCAAATCTTTAGATTTACTTACCTTTTTAGATAAAAATCACAAATTTTTTTTTTTACAGAAATCAAAAATTTCATTATCCAATCTTAAAAAGTTTGTGTTTTTATAAAAAGTTTGTATTTTTTTATTGTTTTTAATCTATCAATTTTATCAATTTCTAAATTTTTATCAATTTTATCATTTTTTTCTTTTAAAGTTTGTATTTTTTTATTTATTTATTTTTCGGTTATCCATTTTCAGTTTTATCCAGTTTTTCATTCAGTTTTCTATAATTTTATTTTTTTATTTTTTTATTTTTATATAACCTTTTTATTTTTTTTATATTATCAGTTTTATATAATTTTTTTTATTTTCATTGGATCTCGAGTTCTGTCTACCATTTTTTGTCCTGTTGTCCTTCATCGTATTTCGGTTTCATATTGTTCTGATTCAGTTTCTTCAATTCTTATTGTTCCGGATCAACGTAGTTCAGAATCAAGTATTCTTCCACTCAAAGTTCCGAACGAAACTGTTCCGAACGAACAAGTTCCGAACGAACAAGTTCCAAACGAAACTGTTCCGAACGAACAAGTTCCAAACGAAACTGTTCCGAACGAACAAGTTCCGAACGAAACTGTTCCGAACGAACAAGTTCCGAACGAAACTGTTCCGAACGAAACAGTTCCGAACGAACAAGTTCCGAACGAAACTGTTCCGAACGAACAAGTTCCGAACAAAACTGTTCCGAACGAACAAGTTCCGAACGAAACTGTTCCGAACGAAGCATGTCAATTCAAACACAACGGGCAAGTCATCGTCACCCACCCACACTCGACTGACAACTGACACTCGACAAAACAAAAACTAGCCGAGACACACACAAGACTTAACACACTTAAATCGACTCTACCAACAACCTGCCCAGACCAACTCCAACACAACAATTCTCGACTGTCACAAAAACAACTCAATCTTTTTGATCAACACACCCAATCTAGACTCACCCTTAATCTTGACTTCAAAAAACCCACAGACCCACGCAAAACCAAAACCCACACCCTCGTCATACACACCCTTACCCACACCCTATATCACAACCCACACCACTCCCTCACTCACATCTCTTAACCGACTCAGACCACATCCTCACCCATATCACACCAACAGACTCTCTCACACCACTTGACACTAGACAAGAATGACACTACAGATGAGAGAAGACTTTGATTAAACATTAAACACACCTACCCGAGACCCCTTCAAGGATCTTGAAGCTGCTGATTGATTCGGTGGCTGGGTTTTTGAGTGTATACATAGAAAGAAGATCAAGGAGGCGGAGGTTTTGAGCTTTCTTTGGGAGAGAGAGATTAGATTGAGAGAGAGATTAGGTCGCTGTTTGTGTGTGTGAGTTTACAAGTGAGGAGAGAGAGAGACACAAGCGTTTTGTGGGGCGGATATAACTAGGTGAGACGGATTTTTCAAGATTTGTGAGAAGTGTGATTAAGTTTTAAATAAGGGGCGGTGAAAACAAAGTTTTTTTTTTTTTTTTTTTTAGAGTCTATCTTATTCTCTTTCCTAGACACGTGTTTAGTGGACACGTTTTTCTTTCCTTTATTTTTTTTGAGTCAAACTTTTGCAATTTGTTTTTTTTTTGGTAAGACGTGTGATTTTTTTATTTTTTATTTTTATCTCTTTATTTTTATTTTTTATTTATTTTTATTTTTTAAATATTGTGTCTTTCTTTTAATTTTATTTCGTGTAAGTGAGATTCGTATTATTTGGATTAGGTCACTAGGGGTATTTAGACTTGGTCGAGTTTACTTACTTTGTAACACCGAGGAAATTGAATCTGTTGGTAGCGGGTTTGTTTTATCAAACGGTTGAGTCGACAAAAATTTCTTGAGCTGACAAAAGAGATATATCGTCTATCGAGAATTTTTAGAGTCTTTTACGGATTTTTTTGTTGGTTTGTCAAAACCCGAGAAATCAATTTCTCGTCGACTTATACTCTCCCGTTGTCACTTATCGTTCATCGATTTTCAATGGATTTCTTGAATTCGACATCGAACAAGGGAGAATTGCATCAAGTGCAAGCCAACGCTAGAGAAAGTGGTATAACTTCATTTCAAATGCTTCAGTCTCATCTTGTCACTCTTTCGAGGATTCAAGGAGGGAGCGAATTTGTGACTATCTTTGGACAAGATCGTCATATATTCATCGACTCTATCTTTACCACTTTGACCCAACTCGCCGAGCAACTCAACCATAACAACTTTAATCACTCTGCATCGGCACTTGCCTATAAGGCTCTTGTGACACAACTCACGCCTTTCCTCCAATTCAATATCATCAAGCCTGAAAGTTCAGTGATTTGCCAATCATTTCTTCGAGATACACATACCGAGTTTCGAGTCTTCCGTGATACAATTTTGAAACTCATGACATCGGTCTCGTCTTCGATTTATGAAAGATCTCGATTTCAGCAAGGGTATGATAATGGAGTGCAAGACTCTTCGATGCAAGAGGAAACTGGTGATACGGTTGACAACTTGGAGCCTAACAATGGCAAGAGCACGGAATTAGAAGGACAACATGATACCAGTGGCACGTCAGGGAATGCTCACGAGATCCTTCTTGATGACACCTTACCCGTTTATGACGAAGAGCCTGCAAACTTGGTACAATGTAATGTTGTTTATGATGTCTATGCTGATGATATGCCGCATATTGAGCATTCTGAACCTAATTATGACAAATATGGGATGGAAAAGCGTGATAGCAATACCACTTCTGATTCATCCGATGTAAGTCATAATGGGGGAGAAAGTGTTCAAAATGCTATAGTACATCATGATAAATGCTTTATAACTGCCTCGTTAACTGATTCTGATTCCAAGATTAAAGAGCTCGAAACGATCGTAGCTCGGCAATCAAAAGATCTTGAGGATGCCAAACTTGAATTTTCTAAGAAAATGGTCAAATTTGAAACATACTTTGAAAAACTTGAAAAATCAAACGTTGTTCTTGAAAGAAAATTGGATCAAACTGTTTTAGATTCCAAAGCTGAAAAGGATAATCTTTTGAAACAAATTCAACTGCTTGAATCTAAGTTGGCATCCCAAGATAACTTGCTCAAAGAGAATGAGACTTTAAAGGCCCAAGTACAGGAAAAGGTTTTTGCTATAGCTGTGTTGAAAAACGAGTTAAGGAAAAGTAAAGGACCTAGTGTGGACACTAAGCTTGAAAAACCATCAATCTTGGGGAAACCGCCTACAAATCAGTTCGTCAGACAACCGATTGTCAGACAACCTACTGCATTTATATCCGAGCGATCACAATCCTCGAGACCGCGGTTTGCCTCCCAAGTTGATTTGGGTCCTATTTCTAGAACAGTCACTCCACCAACTAGGCCTAACATGACTAAATCAGTTTTAGCAAGACCTCATCACATGATTGCCCCTAGTTTCTCTAAGAATAGTTCAATGAACACGTCTATAACTAGTTCAACTGATGTGCGCCATGATTTTGGTCAAAGGGAAGCTATTCAAAAGACACATGTAAGAGATAGCAATGTCCAACCTAGTCAGATGCCTTCTAGATTACCCAACACTGCTAACCGTAGCATGACGTCTCCTAGGAGCATCGATCAATCATCTAGGAATTCTAGATCTTACTCGGACATTAAATATGCTACCTGTAAAACATGTAGAAAATGTGTCTTCACGGCAAATCATGATTCCTGTATCAAGAAACTACTTAATGAGGTGAACTCCCGTGCTAGACTTAAATCCCAGTGGGTCGCTAAAATCAAACCCTTTGGTAAAATGTGGCGCCCCACTAGTAGAACTTTCACTCTTGTAGGAAACGAGTGCCCTTTAACTAGGATAGTCTCTGATTCTACGAAGATTACTAGGGAAGAAATTGCAAAGGATGATACATCACTTAAGCCTGAACTTAAGGTTTTCTATAAAAGGAAACGTTTGCCAACTAAGACAAGTGAATCATCCCCTCAGGCCACCTCTGACACAAGTAAAGCCAACTGTGAACCCCCACGTGCTTCTAAAATAGATATCTCTAACCCATGCAAAAGTATACAAACTCCTAATGAGAATGCAGGTACCAAAGTTGATGTTCCGAAAGAACGAAGTGGTCCAATCGTTGTATACCGTTCAACTAAGGACACTCTCAGAGTTTGGTTGCTGAAGAAACAGATATCAGAGAAACTAGTATCTCAGGGGATTCATGGTTAAAGCTCACAAGGACTTACAGTCACATAACAGACTGTAACTCGATCTCAAAAGACAGGAAAGTTCATCCCGATGATGACTTATCCTAAAAACGAGAAATTAATTTTTCTCGGGCATGAGCTTACATCAAAAACATTCCAAGTTTTTAAGCTCATGCACTTTGGCTCCTCGTTAAATGACAGACGACGACCCGGACTTCAGAGACAGGGAAGTTTATCCACGCAACGATAACTTACCCTCTTAACAAGAAATTAAGTTTTATTGGACACGAGCTTACCCTAAAACCATTCAAAGGTTTTAAGCTCGTGTATATGGTTTATCATTAAATATCAGATGGTAACCCGTGCTTCAAAGAAAGGAGAGTTTATCGCCGATGATAAACTTATCCTAACAACGAGAAATTAAGTTTTCTCGGGCATGATCTAATATTAAAAAACATTCGAAGTTTTTAAGCTCATGCACAATGACTTACAGTTAAATGTCAGACTGTAACTCGAACTTAAAATAAAGGAAAGATTATCTTTTATGATAACTTATCCTCTTAACAAGAAATTCACCTTTCTCGGTCATGAGCTTGTATTAAAACATTCGAAGTTTTAAGCTCAGAAAGGAAAGTGTATTTTTTAAATAAGAGAACTTTTCCTCGTAACGAGAAATTAACCTTTCTCGATCATGAGCTTTCCGTTAAAACAGTCAAAGTTTTCAAGCTCATGAACACGACTTCTAAGTAAATGTCAGCTTAGGACTCGTCCTTCAGATAAAAGGAAAGTTTATCGCCGATGGTAACTTATCCTTAACAACGGGAAGTTCACAACTTCTCGGACTTGAGCTCGCTTTTAAGATATTCAACATCTTAAGCTCAAGTAATTGTTTTTCAAAACTTTGAACACAATTTTTCGAGAATTTCTCAAAAGGTTTTTTCTAAATCTTTCAAAATTGTGTGTTCAAAAATGTTTTGATAAAAAGAGCATGTCTTCTGGAATCGATAATATTTACGATACTAGAAATGTCATTCAATAATGACACGGGGTTGTAAATAAAGTTCGAGCAGAAGTTCAAACTTTTAAAACATGCTCAAAATGGTTTGCTATTATTTCCGATAGTAACCCGCTTTTCACTTTGAAGTCAAGCATTTCACCGGAAAGCTTTGACTTCAGAATCCGAAGTTATCAACTCCACAATCCAAAGTTCGTTGCAATTGATATCTAGATACTCGACGATGCGACTACTCAAACGGTGACTACAGCTCTTTCAATAGAACACGGGTCAACAATTGAGGGGGAGCAATTATCCAGCATTCAGAATCCTTGATGCCGAGAGTGCCAAGTTCACATATTGGTGTTAGGACAACGATATCAATCATACACATGGAGTCAAGAGATAATTTCAGAAGTTACGAGGAAGACCAACATTCGTGAACAAGAACCATGTGAATCTTTCATATGATGTTCTCCATCATTCAGGTCCTACCTCGTAAATTGCTAATCTTGTGAATTCATTATCATATATGATCTTTGCACGTGATAAATACCTTACACTTGTGTTTAAAAGGTATTTAATTTACGTTTCAGCACACCCTCACTAATTTGAGGGGGAGCTTGTGTAACTCATGAAGATAATTGGATTTGCATTTTTCTTCCCAAATTTTCTTAAAATGCTACTAAATCAATTGATATTAAAAACATTGATTGAGTTAATATTTTTAATATGGGGGAGAAAATGTGATTTAATATGGGAAATGATTAATCACAAATGGTTTGACTTAACGTGATAGCTCATCCCGACATGTGCAAAATGTTTTCGGATATCGTAGCATATGTTAAGGGGGAGCAAAATGGATTTGCACTTCAAAATGGATTTCATGGTGACATACACTTACCCAAAACATCTCTATTCACGATGATGAAGATTGTGGTGACATAAGGATGGTAGGATAGGATAAAGTCCAATGATTCCTCTTGAACCGGAGGAATCTTCCCAAGGACATTCCATAGCTAGAAATAGTAGTCCTTAGGAAAGATGGAGAAAGATTGTGAACGTAGCTGAATGCCGGCCAAGTACTTAAGTTAGCACTGGAACAATCACAACAAGGTGTTAGTGATGACGTATTGGTAAGCATTGAAGGGGTTGAAGAATGAAAAAGAATTGTAAAGATAAAGGGTGTAAAGAAAGAAGCCCTCCTTACAACTTAGGCAGAAACCGGGTCAATTCATATGCTATTGAGATCATTTTAATGATTCTTGATATTGAAGATAGACATCATGGACCCAGTGATGCAAGGCACAACCCATTCCAGCTAACTCAGATATCTCTTCAAAGATATTTGTTTTAATCACACGGAGACAACACATTATCTATTGATTTATTCACTCCGAATAAATTGGTATTGAAAAGGTGGCACTCCTCTCCAGCCTCCGATCACTAAAAATCCAAAATGCACGATCGAGTCTAGAGCCATTTGAGATCATCAAATATCTCATTAGGACACACTTTCATATTTCCTTGCTTTTTCACACACTGTGAAAAGTAAGAAAGATCTTAAGAGTCCTACGCAAAATCTTCATGATCTTGCCTGAACATCCGAGTAATACGAAAGTATTTACAATGAAGATGGAAATCCTTCTTGAGCGAATATCAAAAAGCTCATGGTAGGTGACTTGTGCGATTCTTTATGAATCAAACTTGTGATAACTGGAAAGCAACAATGGTTTAATTCTTAAATGAATTTAAACACGTTCCAGGCCTCTACGTAATATCTTAGTGATCTTGCCAGAACATTCAGAGTAATACTATTAAGTATTTACAGTGACGAATGGAAATCCTTCTAGTGTTAACATCAAACAGCACTTGGTAGGTAACTTGCAAGATTCTATATGAATCAAGCTAGTGACAACTGGAAAGCAACGATGGTGCGGTTCTTAATTGAACTTCACTTGTTCCAGGAACATGAATTGACGGCTTCAAATCATGCGGATAATATTATCCAAATGATCCACTCTTTACGTTCGCAGTCAGCTTTGGACGGTCGAGTAAAGAGAACGGGTTTACCCGCGAAATCTTGTCAAGGAGGTTCTTTATTGAAACTACCTGCCACAAGTACGATATTTAATATCGTCCAACGGTCTTCACCGACCGGAGGTAAATTGCTACCGAATTAGAATGAAATGTTCAAGGCCATTTCATCCGTGTATATTGTTTTGTTGCTAACTGTCTTATGCAGCGTAACAAGAAGGTGGCATTGCGGTGTACAATCCAGAAGAAGTCGTCACCACATGCTTATACTACATACAATTAGTACTTCAACAAATTCAAGAAAGCCTGAAGGTCAAGTCTTCCGATGTATCAAACTCTGAAGCTTTCAAGAATTTAAAAGTATAAGTATGTGGAACATGAAGTCACAAAGAGGCAAATATCACAAGTGAAGAATGCACAAGGTCAAGGCAAGGAAACATGCTCAAGACTAAAGTCAAAGATCACATCAAGCATATTCACAAGAACAAGATCGAAGACTCAAGCATAGATGCTAGGTTTAAGATTTTGTAAAAAGATGTGACCTCCCTTAGGGGGAGATTGTTGGAAATACGTTTTTCCCAATAAAGTCTCGGTCACATCTTAGTTAGCATAGATCACGAGTTATAGACTATTTAGAACTTTGTTTCTTGGAGCGACCTCCCTTAGGGGGAGATTGTTGGAAATACGTTTTACGTATTTATGAAGGATCGGTCGCTCCAACGATAATTATGTAATGGGCTCGTGATCCATTTAGTTTATGTATAGTCCATATAGCCCACATGTAGGGTGGGCTATATATATCCCCTCCTAGCATGTTAGGAGGGGTTGTTGATTGTTCATTTCACACTTAATCATTTTCCACCTTTACTTTCTCTCTTTACTTCTCTCCCTTCTCTCCTTTCTCTCTCTACTCCATCATCTCCTTCCTTCATCTCTTTCATATCTATCAATTAATCAACCATCTTAATCCATCAAATACATCATATAGAATAGGCCAATGATTTCGTAGACCTTCAACATAAGTCTAGTACACATAAAACGTTCTAACTTAGAACCTTAAGACGTACTTATACCAACCATGAATGATTAGTCAAAAATGCATAAGAGACTACAAACCGATTAAAACCGTTCTTGATTATTTATTAACATATATACATGCGAAGAAAATAGAGGCAAAGAAAGAGAAGGGTTTAGCCATAAGTAATTATCATGAAGTTTATCTATCCCTTTTATACTTGCTTCAACTCTATCATCTCCCATTCTCCACAAATTTATAATCTCAAATAATGAGATTCGTGCATGCTTAGCCTAATAGACCAATGAAGGACTACATGGTTAAGGATACTAGCTAGAGAATGCTTAGATAAGCAAACTCGGGTTGAGTCAAAGTATCCATGGCGGGCCTAATATGTCAAAGAAGTCTAAATTTGTTAAACCATATCCTTTATTATGTTTTTTCTTTTTCAATTTTTGATAAAGAACAAAAAAAGAAATATATATACTATGCAAATGTGTTATGCAAATGAAAAATGATTGATGCAAAAATTATGAATGCATATTTTTTGTGGCTAAAGTAGATCAAAAATTTGAAAATGTTTGAAAATTTTAGTTTTCCAAGTTATCATAAAGGTCAATGACAAAGTCTAGGTAAGGTCACTTCGATAGAAGACCCCCTACACTTAAGCTAAACATTGTCCTCAATGTTTAAGAGCATGGGAGTAAACTCCCCTACACTTATGACAATGAATAGACTTTTCTTAACCCAAGCTAAGGAAAGATCAACTATAGTGAATTCATTTTTTAAGCACAATGTTTCTATGAAAAATCAAAATAGTAACAAAGTGAACTGGATACAAGGGCCTCCTCCATAAGCTCCAAAGCACGTGATGAGTGAGCAACCCTACAAACAACATGAAGACAAAAGGAAGGTCTCCCCTACACTTCTCATCAACTCTATATCCTTATTTCTAACTTACCACACTCTAAGTCTAAAAAACTCTAAACCTAGTTATTCAAGCTTGATTTAAGGAGTCTCTAGCTCGACTCTTCCCACACTTAAAAGTGTCTAAAACCTATCGTGGAGAGTAAAAAGTTTGCCCTTTTTAAGAAAATCTCCATGATGAGGTAAAGCAAGTTTTCAATTATCAAAGCTCCATAAATATCCCCCCGGATCAAATACATAATTACCATCCCACTTATAACACAATCCAACATCGAACTTCCCAAGCAATGGTGAAAAGGGTGAGGTGTTGTTCTCCAAAATAGTTGCCCATATGTTCTTCCAAAGGTGATAAGGTGATACTCTTAAATCTCTCACAAGTTTTCCTTTTATTGCATCAGGCGGATACTAAGATGGTTTAGCAAGCTCTATACCAGGATCAAAAATCCGTTCCTTGATGGTAAAACAACAAGTGGTGGTTGCAGTAGAAGATTCTCCCTTGTAGGTCACATGGTGAGAGAAAGGTTGTGGAGTAATGGGTAACAACAAGCTTTTTGAAGGCACCATCATGACTTGTTTTCCTTTATCACTTTGAAAGGTTGAGGTGGACAAGGAAGAAGGTAAAGGATCTTCATGCAATAGAGATTCTAAAAAGAGTATATCCCCCTCCTCATCAATATATCCAAGAGTGTACTCAAAAGGTATATCAACCTCTAAAAACTCATCACTCTCATCCATGATAGAATCCTCCTCATCACCATAAACATCATAGATTGGTATATCAAAGATTGGTGATTCCTCAAAACTCAAGGAAGTGTGATCATCAATGAATGGAGAGTCACAAGTGGAGAGTTCATCATCACTATAATCATCATATCTTGGTGTATCACAAAGAAGAGATTCTTCATCACTAAAATCCTCATTGGTGTCTTCATCATGGTGGAAAAGTGGGTTATCAAATGATGTTTCAAAAATAGGATTGCAATGAATCACAAAATCACCAAAGTTAAGCTCTTGAGGTTCATGAAAATCCAAGGATGAGGTAATGGAGGCAATGGTCTCAACATAAGGAAGTTCATAATCTCCACTTGAGCCAGCTTCATAAAAATATTCATCACAAACTTCATCAAGGATATCATCTTGAATTTCCTCCTCATTAACAACATCAATATGCTTCACCGTTCTGGGCTCATTATATTTCTTTGACAACTTTCCCATGTTGAACACAACTCTTTCATCTCCTACCCTCATTGTAAGTTCACCTTCCGCTACATCTATAAGAGTCCGACCCGTTCTAAAAAATGGCCTACCAACAATTAAAGGAACTCTCAGGTTCATATCATAATCAACCACCACAAAATCCGCGGGAAAGGTAAATCTATCCACCCCAACAAAAACATCCTCCGCAATTCCTACTGGATAAGCTATAGTACCGTTGGCTAACTCAAGAGTCATCCTAGTAGGAGTGAGCTCGGGAAGTGAAAGTCTTTTCCAAACCGATAATGGCATGAGATTTATGCTTGCCCCTAAATCCGCTAATGCCATGCAATTTTACACCCCCGGGAAATTGCAAGGAATCAAAAACCTCCCCAGATCTCCAAGCTTAGTAGGCAACTTTTTAAGCAAAACCGCGGAACAATTTTCGTTTAAGGAAGCATTAGGCAAAACCACCAATTTCTCCTTGTTAGAAAGTAAGTCCTTGATCATCTTAGCAAATTTAGGCATATTGGCTAAAGCTTTCGCAAAGGAGATGTTTATGTTAAGTTGCTTGAGCATCCTCAAAAAGTTTGAGAGTTATATATCATCCTTATTTTTCAATTTGTCCTTTCTCAATCTTGATGGGTAAGGGAGACTTGGTTTTGGTTGTGGTTTAGTGGTTGATGAAGAATTTTCTTTGTTAGGTTCTTCATTGATGGATGTGGAAGTTAAAGGAGTAGGAGGTGGTGTTGAGGTTGTAGAACATGAAGGTGTTGATGTTGATGGCTTATCACAAGGTGGAACCATAGTAGGCTTTACCAAAGTAGGTTTGGGTGGTGAAGAATCATGAGTTTCTTTCCACTTCTTGTTGTGATATCATTGACATTAGCCCTCAGGTTCGTTTGTGTGTTTGAAGGTAGAGCCCCTTGTGGCCTTTGATTAAGAAGCATCATAAACTTTTTGTTTGTTTCCTCATGCATTTCCCTCATTCTTTTCTCATTAGCTTGGAACCTCCTTTCATTCTCTTGATTCATTTTTTGAAGAAGCTCAATGATGTTAAAATCATGTGGCACATTCCCTTGAAAACCTTGGGGTTGGAAAGGTGGAGGTTGATTGTAAAACCCTTGGTTGTTGCCTTGAAAGTTATTTCCTTGATTGTGAAAGGTATTGGGTGCTCTAAAGTTGTTTTGTCCATGGTAACTTGGCCTAGGCCCTTGATTTCTTTGTAACAATTGAGGAGGATTGTTTTGAGTTTGGGTGGGTGGTTGGGGTGGAAAGTCGGGTGGAGCAAGGTAGTTAGTTGATTTGTAAGAGAGATTGTTTGGATAGATGTTGGGTTTGAAATGCTCTCTATGTTCATCTTGGTAATCATAACACTCACTTTGATAACCTTGCACCTTATCACATTGTTGGAAAGAATGAGGACCTCCACAAGTCTCACATGAAAGAGCAATATCATTCACATCATTGGTGGAATTCTTGTTCAAAGAGAGTTCACAAAATTTCATGAGTGTATTGGTCATAGTATCAAGCTTTTGAGAGATAATCTTTTCCATTTGTGGAGTAACACTCTCTTGCACCACATGGACTCTCTAATCAAATTGTGTGTTAGTTTGCACCATTTATTTGGTTTCAATAATGTCCCATGCTTCTTGAATAGATTTAGAAAGAATATTCCCACCCGCAGAGGAGTTTAGGGAATCTTGATGATGTGGTCTTAATCTATTGTAGAAAGTGTTGATTTGGTGAACCTCATTGAATCCATTATTGGGGCATTTTCTCAATAACTCTTTGAACTCTTCCCATGCATCACTAAAGGTTTGGCTAGGTTTTTGTTGAAATCCAATAATTAAGTTCCTCAAAGCCGTAGTCTTAGATGGGGGAAAGAACTTGTTCAAAAACTTCTTAGTGAAATCATACCAAGTAGTAATGCTCTTAGGTGGTTGTGTATCAAGCCAATACTTAGCATTGCCCTCTAGTGAAAATTGGATCAAGATTAACTTAATGGCATCATGGGGAACTCCATTGTACTTAATGGTGTTGCAAAGAGATAGAAACTTCTTAATATGATCATGTGGATTATCACTAGGTCTCCCCAAAAATGGTGTGTTTGAAACCAAGCTAATCATAGATGTCTTAAGCTCAAAGGTATTTGCAGGAATCTCGGGTATCACAATAGCATCAGCATATCCTTGCACATTGGATTGTAAGTGCTCCATCAAAGGTCGATTGTCAACGGCGGCCATGGCTTCTTGTGTAATGATCAAAGCACGATTCTCGGGATCAGCTTGATGGACGGTGTTTTTTTTACTCTTTCTCTTTTTCTTCCTTTTTGGAGGAAGGGGTTGTACACCAAATGGTATTTGTGTACGCCCACGGGTGAGCATGCAACTCAAATCAAGGAGTGATATAAAATCTCTCGTTCGACTTTGAAGAAGAAGGGATTATCCTCTTCGAGATTCAATATGAAATATCCACAAGAAAGTATAATATACGTAAGTACTACTTGGGTGGAAGACCCCCAATCAAGCTTTCCTTCTTAGAATACGCACTAGTGAACGGGGTGTTAGGTGGCGCAAAGCACTTAAGTACCTATTAACCCTTAGACGGCATTTTATTGCACGCTACCTTTCTATTCACTTTGTAGTTTGTATTCTTCGAATTCTTGCCTATTGGAAGTATTTATCTATTCTTGCTTAATTAAATTTGATCGATACACGTGTCAA
The DNA here is from genome assembly GCA_025667525.1 of Glebionis coronaria. NCBI lineage: Eukaryota > Viridiplantae > Streptophyta > Magnoliopsida > Asterales > Asteraceae > Glebionis > Glebionis coronaria. The sequence continues at coordinate 162,797,861 of CM046878.1, read as the reverse complement.
GGACCGGAACGCTCCCGAACACGGTGTATTGCAAAAGCAATACTAATGGAAGTATGTGTATTGAGTGTTCGTATACGTATACATATCTACATATAATAATATAGAGAAAATATTTTTGTATTTATTGGTTTTTTAAAGAAAATATTATATGTACGTAAAAACCGATGAAATCCAATAATATATATTTTTTGTTGCAATCTCTTAGGAAAAAGATTGCTTTTTGAATTTTTTATCTTTTTGGTCAATTCTTTAGGAAAAAAATTGATTTTGTTATTTTTTAGTTTTTTTTATATTTTTATATTTTTGATTTTTTTATGTTTTTTATTTATGATACGTAAAAATAACGTTCACGAGGTGAACGGATCCCAAAAGCCAATCGAAACCGTCAATCAATAGTCTCTCGTAATGTCATGAAACCGGCAGCAGCGCCATTTAATATTTAGTATTTTGAAGTTCGTTTATTCTCAATTCTTGACAAATTGAAAGTCCTACAAATATCAAGCCTTTAATTGTTCTTGGTTGTTAAGGGTATTTGGAAGTCTATGTCTAATTCAATCAACACGTAAAAATTGGAAAATAATAGGCTACGTATCCGTAAAACACCTTGCAAATACCAAGTACTATTCACAAAGTTCAAAATTGAAATGCATAAAAGTAAAGTTGCTTGAAATGTAAGCTAAATGAAAGTATAAGGGCTAAAATGTAAATTTTAGAAACTAAAAGGACCAAAAGTGTAAATTTTAACCAACTAGTAACAACTTTTTACCAAACTGACAGACTTGCTAACTAATTTTATCAAAAACTGAAAGTACAAGGACTGATTACTTGCAAACCCTAAAAACAAGGAAGTTTAGCACTGAATGAAAAAAGTTACAAACAAAAAGAACTAAAGTGCAATTAAATGGAAACCATTAACAAAAACGGGCTAAGCCAAATGAATAAGCTGGTTTGAGCTTATTACTGGACCAAATCAACTCTGGTTTGTTTTAAAGTGCTTAAAATGGAAATTTAGCTAGACTCTCAAATGGAATCAGCTTAAAAGCTCAAGAATCACAAAGTAGCTTATTCTAATAAGCCAAGAATAAGCAAACATGAAATTTAGACTTCCACAACTTGATTTTCTTGTAAAATATGATTAATCAGCTAACAAGAAGACTAGAATGTCTTTTAAAACTGAAAATGATTAAATAGATAAGCCAGAATCTGAAATTAAGCTCAAATGAGCTTATTTGACCAAGCGTTGACCAAATTTTGGAAAAAACTGAAAATGATAAAACCTACTCAGGACAAGTTGGCAACAAGATTTGTGAAAGAAAAATGGAAGATTTATGAAGTAGAAATTGAGATATGAGAAATCAGTTTAGCTTTTATATCAGAAACTTGCAAATGCTCATGTGCTTAATGATAAGCTGTTTTCTCACTCAAACTAGCAAACTGTATAATTTCCTTTTACACACTAAAAGCTTAGATGTTAAACTTCAACTGAGAAAAGGTTTGAGCTTATATGATCTAATAACAAGTTAATGCTATTGGATTGAAATTCACTAGTTTGACTGATGAAAATACTCACAATACTTGACCCATACCTTTTTTAACCAATTGCCTTTTTGACTGGATTTTTTACTACAAAATGAACCAAAAGTGTGTACTCTATGTTACCAAATGTAAATGAACACAATTAAACCAGTAAAGAAAACTCTAACAACCAATACTTCTTAAATCCAAACACTACTTAGAAATGAGTTATCAGACTTTAACAAAGGGAAATTAATTTCAAATGCAAGGAAAATTATGACTCTTATCAAAGCTTGTTTAGATGACCAAATGAGATGTGATAGAACTGAAAACAAGTAGGTAACAACACTTAACCACAAAATGATCTAAATGACTACAAATGATGAAATTCAAAGCTGAAAACAAGTAAACTCATATTTAAGGCTACAAATCTACTAAACAACTATCAAATCAACACAATTACTCTAAAAAAACAAACACATGATCAGTTCAGCAAGTAAGCTTTACACTAGTAATGTAGCATGCAATTCATTTTATGGGAACCAAAAACAATATTTTAGACACCTTTTAGCAAGAAGCCTCCTCTGATGGAGTAGAGGAGCGCTGAGCTCTCTATATAACACTTCCTTCAACCCAGTTCAACTAAAATCAACAACCAAATCACCTCCAAAAGCTATGTCTGGTCAATGTACAAAATCTGCTTCAAAACTGCTACTAGGGTATTGGAAATGAACTGAACTGGCTAAGAAACACTTAAAAAGCTTCCAAATCACAACACAAACTCCATTGATCAAATGAAGATCAACAGAAACATAATGTATCAACTAGAATGTAGAATTGAGTAAGATGGATGAAGGTATGAACTAAATATTTTTGGTTTTATTTATTTGGGAGGGAAAGTTTGTTACAAATGCTAACTGTCTAACTAACAAGCTCTTAAGTGTGTGTCAAACACTTAAGAGCTGCTAACTAACTGAAAGTAGAACTGGAATTGGGATAAAATAAGAATGTGTGTGTTTTTCACACTTTAAGCTACTCTTTACAAATGAGATGATCTACTCCTATTTATAGAGCTGGAATGAGAAGTTGTTGGAGTGGATGACGTGTCTTGGCCAATGAGAGATTGCCAGGTGTCATAAGTTGGTTGATTGCAGATTCGTCTTCAAGAACATAAAAAGGGGTTTTTGATCTTGTTGATTTCAGTCTAATTGAGTTGCATGGTTGGATTCGTCCTTCAATTTGGAGTCCTTTTCATGTAGAAAGTTCTTCTTGATATGCAGTATAGCTCATGCTTGATTCTGGGTTCGTTCTTTGTTGAAGATGAAACATGGCGTGATTTGATTGGATAATAGTTGAACACATGGATCATTATCCAAATTTGGATATAAGGATTATTGCATGTTAGCTTGTGATTGATCCAAAATAGATAGTGGAGGTATTGTGCTTGATTCGCTCCATAAATGCAAAAGTGAGTTAATGGCCAGTTGGCGCATTATCTGGCAATCCGGATAACTAATTACTTGCATTCCTATTGGTGGAAAAGGGTGTCACTTGGATAAAGACCAAAGTTTAAGTAAATTTGTCACTTTCAGCCCCTCTCTTTGACAGATTCTTCATTTTAGCTCCTTTCTTAATTTCTATGGCAATTTCAGTCCTTTGACTTGCAATCTTGATTATTTAAGTCCCTTGACTTGGTTGACTTGAAGGTTGACCAGGTTTGACTTTAATCTTGACTTTTTCCAAAATTGCATTTAAGTCCCTCAACTTTTGAACATTGTCAAGATAGGTCCTTTTCTTCAAATGGCTTGTCATCTTTGATCCTTCTCTTGTCTTTTTCTTCATAAATGAGCTTGATTTCCCTTGTTTGCTTGAAATTGTATCCTTGTTACCTATTAAATCACAAATACAAAACATACCACATAATACTGCTTTATAGCACAAAAGTTAGGTATTTTTTATGTGTTTTAGGGTGATTTGTTGACTTATTGATATGAGATTTTGCTCATATCAATAAACTTTCCAATTTTAACATAAACATCCTCGGCTATTCCAATTGGTTTTAATGGTGTACAATTTGCTAGCTCGATAGTCATGTTCGTGGGGGTAAGTCTTGGCAATTTCATCAATTTCCAAAGAGAATGAGACATGAGATTGATGCTAGCCCCTAAATCGGCAAGGGCTAAACATCCCTCAATCTCGGAGAAATCACAAGGTAGTAGAAATTGGCCCGAATCTTATTCCTTTCTCGGCATATGCCTTTTAGGTTTTTTAAGAAGTACAAAATTCATCAAGGTGAACTTTGGTAAGGTCGAGAAAACTCTCTTTTTGAACTGTGGATAGAATTTAAGGTACACGAGGGTGTGCACTCTTTCTCCTGGTCACCACGTTCATTCCCTCGACTTTAGAACATGAAGGCGTTTTAGAAGTCGAGGGTTGAGATGAAGGCACAACTTTAAATCTATCAAGGTTTTGTGGAATCACACGACCTTTTCCATGAGACGAGGCGGCTTTAACGTGTTTCTTCAGATTTGATACGGTGTCACTTGGTAACGTACTCGAAGACGAACTCGATTGCTTGTTCATTATAGCCGAAAACATCTTTTTTATGTCGATTGACCTTGGTCAATCTTGTTGTTTTACCCTCTCAATGTGTTGGAAAATTCGTTTTTCATGTCACCAGTTTGCATTTCTAATCTCTTCATATTAGCGTCATTTGGTTTTACGTAATTTTAAAAATCATTTGAGCCATTAAAAATTTGATTAAAACCTTGGTTATGATTGTTTCTTCGAAAATTCTCTTGATTCCCGCTGAAAAAATGTTACCTTGTTGTTGTTGTTTTGAATATTCGAGTTTTGATTGTTGTTAAAATCTCGATTTTGCCAATTCAAATTACGACCTTGATAATTGTTATTCCCTTGATTTTTAAAATTCCCTTGTTGATTGTTTCCATGAAAAAATTTCCGATTTTGATTGAAAAAATTGTTGCCCTGGTTACTATAATTCGTTTGTTACGATGGACCAGCGTTATTTTGATTTTGATTTGAAAAATTCCCATTTAATGCGTTTACACTCGACGTTTGGCCATCCGTAGCCGCACACTCGTAATAATTATATGGTCCACCACAAAACGTACACGATGCCTCAACCACTTTCACCATGCCGGGAGCGTCTTTCTTTTGCATCTCAATTAAGAACGATGTAAATACATTTGTCAATTTATTGACTTTTGCGTTAACCCTCTCAATATCGTGATTAGTAGAACTAACATTGGCGACATTGGCAACACTCGGTGTGCTAAGGATTTGAAAAACCTTAGATCTATTTTCAATAATCATTAACGCGTCTTTCGGAGTATTACGCAAAAAATGGCCACCGCCGGCGGAATTTAACGAATCTTGTTCGTGAAGATTAAGACCGTTAAAAACGTATTGATTTGGTGCAACTCGGAAAATCCATGATGAGGACATTGCCTAACCAAATCCTTAAAACGATCCCACGCGTCTCTAAATGACTCATTCGTATTTTGTTCAAACCTCGTGATCTTGTTTTTGAAAAACGTGGTCTTAGACGATGGAAAGAAATGATTAACGAATTTGGAAACGAGTTCCTTCCACGTAATTATAGAATTAGGTGCCTCTTTCTCGTACCAATCCTTGGCGGCACCATCGAGCGAGTACGGAAAAATCATAAGCATAATGACATCGGTGTCAACGTTCTTAAACTTGCTCATGGCTAAAAGATGATCAAAATTCTGAATATGATCGTGAGGATTATCCGCCTCACGACCTTTAAACTTTTTCGCTTGAATTAAACTCAACATTCCGCTCTTGATTTCAAAATTCTCCGCTTCGATAGCCGGAATGACGATCGCGTCTCCATAACCCTCGGTGGTTTCTTGGAGCAATTCCATCATGGTACGATTCTCGTCCATCTCGTCTCAAGTTTCGACAACGATATTAGGAACGTTCGTTTCTAAATTTCGTCTTCGTTTCCGATTCCTTCGATTTCGATTACGTCGATTCGATACGTCGCTAGAATTAGAATAATCCTTCGATCAAGTACGCATGCACTAATGTAGAGAATGGGGGTAGCAAAGAAGATTCTTTTTGGGGATTTTTGAATTTTCAATTTTTTTGGTTTTGATTTTTGGTGTATTACGTAGAAATTAATCTACAAAAACGATCCACTAATCAAAGGTCTCGATTAATGAATCCAAAGAGGAATGAAGGCAATTACGTGAAGTAAAAACCTTCGTCGACTTTAGGCCAAAACGTTTCGAGGTTCAATAATTAAAACTCACAAAAATAGATATATTAATACTTGAATGGCAAACCCTTAATCAATCGTCACTAAATCGATACGCACAAGCGAACGGGAAAAACGAGGCGGTGCGAAGCACATAAGCGCCTTTTTTCCTTAGGTCGTGAAATACAACCGCCTGATACCCACCTTATAGTTTGTATCAATCGAGATTAAATCAACTAAGTGTATTTATCTATTTTGCCTTTGACTTTCGTTTGAATTTAATACGCTTAATAATGACCGGAACGCCCACTGTTAAGGTATGATTTCTCGCGTATTTGGATAATATTGTGTATTAATTGTGCTACGTAGGTAGAATATATTATTCACAAGAAAACGAAAAATGATTTTTTGTTAATTGATTTCAATTTAACACTTTTTATTTACTTTTATTGATACTATAATATAGAAAAATAACAAAACGAGTATATCCGACATATACGCTCCCAAAAATAGAAGGAAAAAACGTACTACTCACACAAACACGATATATATAATGGCACTAAAACACTCTCCGGCAGCAGCGCCGAAATGATTGTAGGTATTTTTATACTTGTATTAGGAAAAACAAATATATGGTAAGCATTAAACGTTCACGATTAGTAAAACGCGAATGCTCAACAAAGTGAGTTCGTTATCGAAGGTGTAAAACCCGCATAAAATACCATGAATTTAAAATTTTTAATAATTAAATAAATTACGACAAGTAAATACATATATTATAAATACGATATGACAATGTTAAATTACAAAAGTGATAATTCACGACGCACACAGGAATACAAGTTGTGTCACATGAATAATTAGATGGACCTTATGTAAATCAAATAAGCCTTGCAAGACTAAAAGCCCAAAGGCCGGCCCATTAATTTTATAACTAGGACACGTTGATATAACTGTATACACTTAATTTACAAATGGTTTAACATCTTATGAAAACAAATAATAATAGATAAAAAAATAGAGTTACATGATTTACTCGTATTAAATTGAGTCAAATGGTTTAACTATAGGCAGTAAATGTGATTCCGATAGTTACGATATTTGATTGTGTTTCTATATATCTTGACTTAGATCTCCATACACAATACACAAATCAGATTAACAAAACAAGAGGGAGCAAGAGAAGTACACATCATAAGCAAACTAGCCACATCTGACACCAAGTCGGACTCCGTATTCGTAATATTCTTGTTCGTGTCTAGGCTCATGTTAGTGAGACCAGCGTAGTTTTAAGTCCTTGTCGACCTTTCAAGGCCTGCGGTTGCGTTTCATCTCGCTCTTGTTTTCGATTACGGTTCGGTTCGTGATCGGGTTAGAAGTTTGGTTTGATTTCATCTCATTCGGTAGGAGGATGCCAGATCATGATTATCAGATTTCATTGGATATTATGGTGCTTGTTTTGATTTCGAGTCCGTGTGCGACCAAGATTTTGGTTCGCGGTCGGTATTGTAGTGGTTCCGATCCGGTACAATGCATGCTCGGTTAGGCCGTGTCTCAATACATTCTGGTGTAAGCGTTGTGTGTCATTTCGGTTTCGATCAATCTCGGTGATCATGTAAGTAATCATTGAACCATGTCTTATGTTTTACAATTCGTAGACTACACATGCATGGTATATATATATGAACTGTAACCTAAACCATCAATTGTAACCTAAACGTTTACGTGTACGTAAATAACACAACATAAAGCAAAAGTTAATAGGATCTTAACTGTGTTATGGGTATATCGTGGGTGAAAGAGATGCATGTTTGTAAGGAGTTATAATATTTATGCTAACTTTTGTTTAAAAACTTGATGAGCAAAATAAAACATTTCATTAAACTATATTCATGGCCATATTCTGTATATGGGGTTCAAACAAATGACGTAAACAAGAGTAATAAAATGAAACATGTTTGTCTCTAACAGTTACAAATTTATGTTGACTTATTAAAATCAATTATCATTTTTAGGCTTAATTATTTTGCTTATAAATTAATGACTTATTAAAATAAAAGTGTTGATTTTGAATTAATTAATTCCCGGCTTATTAAATCAGCTTATTACTATATATGAAAACTTCTATTTTTAGAAACTTGCTATATTTAGAAACTTTCTATTTTTAAGAAGTTACTAATTACAGAAATATCAAGAAGGACAACACATGAAAAATGTAATACAATATCAAGAACTCACGAACTACGCCAGATTAAGAATATATATAATAATACATGAACAAGTATAACCAGTCAAGAACAAGTAAATTAAGTCAAGAACCAGTAACTCATGTCATGTACAGACAACTCATATATGTCCCTTTATTCATGTAGCTATTGTGAAGTCAGAATAGGAGTCTCGTCTGTTCTCCTTTCAGTCGGTTACTTGACACAAGGTACGGATTTTCCGTCCTTTCAGTAAGGACTTCCTTTCCTATGCATGATTAGGATTCCCCGTTTGAAGCCAAATATTTTCCCCAGTATGTGTTTAAGCTTATCAGTAATCATGTTAATAACTAAATAAATTGCCTGAGCATTATATACAAGCATGACCAGTTTATGTACTAGTTATGGAGGTACTGTAACCATGACACTTGAGGCACCGGTGTCGTGACTCACATGCAGGAGAGTGATATCCTACATCGTCGCACTCATGTTCAGTTTGGCCATTTTATCAGTATGTTTAGTGGGGCGTATGGATGCATCCTAGGCTTATCAGTTTACAAGTTATCAGGGTGAATGTGGTGTGTGCTCTACATCCTTCACATTGGAGCTGATCCCTCCACCCAGCACAGTATTTAGAGGTCACCCCTCTACAGCATTTAGAGGTCACCCCTCTATAGCATTTAGAGGTCACCCCTCCAATTATTCATGCACCGTTGTTACAGCACATGACCTATATAAGCTCTGGCAATTAAAATACAGTAAATGCATGTTTTCAGATTTAACAGATAACAGTTTAGCTTTATTATTTATAAATCAGACCTTACAGATTATACACAGATTTCCGCTGCAACTTTACTTATCAGTCTTACAGCTCCAGTATTTTATCATCTGTTTCATTTCATTAGTTCCTTATCATGCTTTATATCCATTCACTGAGCGTTATGCTCAGCCGTAGTTCTTCCATATTCTAACGGCAGGTACACCAGGACGCTCTTAGGATTCTGAGAGCATGTGCATCGAATGGAAGCTATCCGGACTTCTTACTTTATGCACTTCTTACATTATTCTGCTTATTTGGACATTGTTTAGTCCTTTCTTTCAGTATTTTTTTTTCATGTTTTGAGCTTAGGTTGGATTACCGATGTTTTTTTCTGGTATTTCCGTTATGGTCAGTTAATGTTTTAGGACATTTACCTTATGCTTTGATGACACGCCATAAATACACGTAACGGTCCACTTATCCAAGTGGGGTGTTACAATTATGGTATCAGAGAACAAGGTTCGACCTGTAGGCTCTAAAACTTGACCTGTGACTAGTGGGTAGTCACCAGGAACTTCCCAATTTTGGCGTTGTTATCTTTCATGTTTCTCATGCATTTATCAGTCAGTTTTCTTCAGTTATCAGTCGGTTTTCTTAAAGTTTTTGAATAAGTGAAAGGTTGGTACATGACTGGCCATATTTAGTCGCATGTGCTTTTCTGCGAATTTTGTTTTGGTGAACCGACCCATAGGTGTTCACCCTTTCCCGTTCAGATTTTGTATTGGTAAACCGACCATAGGCGTTTACCCTTACTCATGACAGATTCATGTTTTCAGTCAAATATTACTTGGTGAACCAGCCATAAACGTTCACCATTTCTCAAGTCAAATTTCATGCTTTTCAATCAAATGATGTTTTGTGAACTGAACCATAGATGTTCACCTTTGCACATATCATGATATTTTATAAAGTTTGACAAGTATGAATTGGACTATAACCAACCATGTTTAGTCCTAGATTATAAATTTCTATACATGACAGTTCTCATAAAATTTTGACAAGTATGGATCGAACCAGAATAGCCCATACTTAGTCACATGTTTTCTTCTTTGAATTCTGTAGATTGAACCATAGCCGTCCACATCAGTTGATTTTACACCTCAGTTGATTAAACTTTTTATGTTCTTTGTAACAGTCAAAATTTCATACCCTCAGTTGATGTTGTCTTCATGATGATTCAGTTTCATGTCTCCTTATGAGGATTATGTTTTCAGCAAGATGATGATGTTTTCATGCTAAGATACATAAGAATTACAATAAAATCCTATTTCATGATAAATCATGTTTTGGTCTTTATCAATCATGTCTTCATACTGAACATTGATGAAACTCCGTTTAATCATATTTTCAGCCTCTATACAACCAGCATTAAGTCTACGCATAAATTTTTAGCATATCATGTTAACCGTTTCGGTTCAATTGCTAACTAGTTAAATCAAATTATTTTCCGTTGACCGTGTCAAACGGTTTACACTAGTATCGATCATATCAGCAAACCTTCAGCAGTACCACATGAACAGTATTCATTGTGTACTTCACGTACAGTATTTCAGGTGTACCCCATGTACCTTACTCCATGTGTACCGTGAATCGATCCTTAATCACCTTAGGCATTTCCGCTTGTCGATATTCAACCAGTATTCATTGTGTACTTCACGTACAGTATTTCAGGTGTACCCCATGTACCTTACTCCATGTGTACCGTGAATCGATCCTTAATCACCTTAGGCATTTCCGCTTGTCGATATTCAACCAGATGTTGATGTTGCTCGTGAGTTGAAGATTTTGCCAGATGCTGATGCCGCTAACACTTTGAAGACCTCACAAATGTTGATGCTGCTGATACTCTGGAGATTTCTCAAGATACTGATGCTGCTTATACTATGAAGACTCTACAGAATAAGGACAAATACTGTAAATTTGAAATTTCTGACAAGAATAAATTTCAACCACCAAACACTACTATTCCATTCTATACTTTTACCTTCTCAGCTAGATGTCACACTTCACTCAGCTAACCTTTCATGCAGAAGAGTGGGAACCGGCACCCAGCCGGCCAATCAGTAGAAATAGTTACATGAATCACGGTCATGATAATGACCGTCATTAATTAACAGACAAAGCAGTAGTGACAACCACCGTGCTTATAGTTAATCAGTCAGTAGCCATCGGAACTCAGGAACGGACGTGACCAGAGATACAGAGGTCAGCAGTCTAACCAGTCCGCCAACCCTAACAGTTACTAAAAAAATTTAACCTTATTCAGACTCATCTACTAAGACACGAGTCAAGAACTCATAACTCTAGTATATTTCTAAACCAGGCCCTCAGTAATTCAGGGTACCTTTCAAAAAGGGGGTATACCCATTCTATTATGTCATGCATGGATCAGATCATTTAAAAATTTAGTCACCACCATTAGAGTATTATTCAGATTAGACACGCAGAGTTCATTCTGTAAGATTACAAACAAACACCTTCAGCAAGATCCGCCATTCTTGCTCAATTATTCATATGTCAGCTTTATCTAAATAAGACATTTTGTACCTCCCAGCCAGAAAATACTCCATAGTACAAACCGTATTTATGAAGGAATTTCGTCCAGTTAACGATGAGATCCGTCTTACTAGATCTCAATATTTTCATTATATATTCCTGCCAGAAAAATCAGTAAAAATTATTCTGCGTTATAAGAGCGTGACTTCCCAGTCCATAGCTACGAAGACTTTTAACTAGCAGTTACAATACTTTTGAAATTCTTTAAATTCATGATCAGCAAATTATTCTAAAAATTTTCAGAAAATCCTTCTTAACCACAGGACAGGGTTTAACCTAGAACGTGTCTCAAGAACAAAACCTATTTTCAGAACTCTTATTCGTAGGGCTTCGGCTAAATCAAAAGAATTGCAGCATTAGCTGCAAGAGTTACCAGAATGAGGCTTTATTCGCTCTAGCACACCACCAGGAAGTGCACCGTTTATGTCTATCAGGAAGAAGGCCGGTATCATGAGATCATGTATCGACCATTAAATTTTTTGACAAGATCACTATTCTTAATCAATGTTCATTCCATGAATAGCAGGTTTAGCTGGTCTGCTAAGATGTCTTAAACATTTTCCAGAACAATTTTTCGATCATGCTACCATCAGCGGTGAGAGAAAGAACATGATGTTTTCCAGACTGCTGTTGCGCATATTATAGTCTCTCAAAAATTTTAATTTATACTTCTGAGCTCCCAAATTCTCCAGCTATATTATGAAATTTATGAATAAAATTTTCCCCAAAATTTTTAGACAAAATTGTCAGTATATTCATTGATCACTCTCTGATCTGCTAAATTCTAGAGAAGTTCAAGAGAATCACCTTCTCACAGTTGTACAGAATTTCCGATAAGAGAAAATTATATAAGCAGCTTCCCAGATGTGAATCCCAGTTGAACAAGGTGGAATTTCTGAGCCACCCTATTTCAGAAGAAAGAAATTTCAGACAATCCTGCGAAGGTGAAGGCCATCACCAGATGGTCAAGACCGACGTCTGTGAATAAAGTACAAAATTTTTCTAGAACTCAGTTGATTGCTACCGCAGAAATTGCTGACAGTTATCACGATTAGCTTCCCATGGCTAAGCTTACGCATAAAAGAGAGGACCTATACTAAAATTTTTCATTCCATAAGATCCTACGCTAGGAGAGGTCTAACTTACCGAGAGTCATAAAAATTTTTTCGTGACTGTTCATCCAGATTCCACCAGAATGTATCATAATCCCAGGCAGAATATAATAGAAGCAGTATAACACGTTGAGGAAACTATGTTTATATCTAAATGCCTGTCATTCCATTAGGTTTAAGATAGAACGCCGTCATGCTAGTGAGTTATTATTACCAGTAGAAATTCTGAATAGAAAGGAGACAAGATTCTATGAAGATTGTTATCAGTTTACCACAGAACTCAAAAATATGATACTATCTAAGCCATTGTTGACCATTTAACCCAGCCTACACGTTTTCTTTCATCCGAAAGGATTGCACAGTAGCAGATCCACAGGAAATTCAGCAATAGATCATACGATTTCACAGTATCCCATCAACAATCATGTCAGTTAGAAATTCACGTTCGCGAATTTCGCTCACGTTTATGTTCACGATCACGTTTACGTTCACCTTCACTTTTACGTCTCACGTTCACAACATGATGTTGTTTCAGTCCATATTTTGTGCTATCTCCTAATTTAAGTTCACGTTCGCGTTCAAGACATTGATCATGTTCAGGTTCGTGTTCTATCTCACGATACACGCTTAGCAGCTTGTTACTGAATACGGTTACAGAAAACTTAAGAAACCAGACTCAAGTTTAGCACAGCTTTTCCATACTCAGATAGACGTTTCACGTCTCAAGCCGTATCATTTGGCATTCCTCCATCAGTCAGCATACATTCGTGATATGTCCTATTATCAAGTTCATAGTATGTTTCGCGTATCACAATCCATGATATATTCAGGCCCAACGTTCCTTTTATAATCGCGAACCACGTTCCCAATTGCTCACGTAGAACATTCATAGTTGTTCACGTAGTTCGTTCCATTATATTCTCAGCAGCTTGCCTGGAGAGATAAATATTATCTTTTCAGGATAATCGTACGTACCGTTTCATGTACCCGGCATGCTATAGTTTATTCTTTCTATCAGACTTAGAACATCCATCTTATGTATGGAACCAGAAACTACTCAGCATTTTCAAGACAGGGTCACTAAGACCAAGAATTGCATAGTATCTAAATAATTGGAGGAGCCATTTCGAGCGGGAGGCCACTCGGAACAGAGGAGTCCATCCGGATCTCTCATCCTTTTCCTTCAATAAATTTAGTAAGTCCTTTTTAGTCATGTTATGTTCCATGTCCTCTTCAGCCATGTCACGTTCCATGTTCACTTCAGTCAGGTCATGTTTATACCTTTCAACAGAATTATGTCTTAATTATAAGACAAATTATCCTTCAGCTTATATGTCTTTTCAGCTTTCATGATTCTTTCAGCCTATGTGTCCTTTCAGCTTTCATAACTTCACCAGCTTAAATTACCTTTAATCTGAGGACGAATTTTTCTTTTAGAGAGGGAGAATTGTAAAATCGCAGCATTATCGCATCCTTAATTCGAGGACGAGTTATTTTTTTATAGAGGGGAAGAGTTGTAAAACCCGCATAAAATACCATGAATTTAAAATTTTAATAATTAAATAAATTACGACAAGTAAATACATATATTATAAATATGATATGACAATGTTAAATCACAAAAGTGATAATTCACGACGCACACAGGAATACAAGTTATGTCACATGAATAATTAAATGGACCTTATGTAAATCAAATAAGTCTTGCAAGACTAAAAGCCCAAAGGCCGGCCCATTAATTTTATAACTAGGACACGTTGATATAACTGTATACACTTAATTTACAAATGGTTTAACATCTTATGAAAACAAATAATAATAGATAAAAAATAGAGTTACATGATTTACTCGTATTAAATTGAGTCAAATGGTTTAACTATGGGCAGTAAATGTGATCCCGATAGTTACGATATTTGATTGTGTTTCTATATATCTTGACTTAGATCTCCATACACAATACACAAATCAGATTAACAAAACAAGAGGGAGAAAGAGAAGTACACATCATAAGCAAACTAGCCACATCCGACACCAAGTCGGAATCCGTATTCGTAATATTCTTGTTCGTGTCTAGGCTCGTGTTAGTGAGACCAGCTTAGTTTTAAGTCCTTGTCGACCTTTCAAGGCATGCAGTTGCGTTTCATCTCGCTCTTGTTTTCGATTACGATTCGGTTCGTGATCGGGTTAGAAGTTTGGTTTGATTTCATCTCATTCGGTAGGAGGATGCCAGATCATGATTATCAGATTTCATTGGATATTACGGTGCTTGTTTTGATTTCGAGTCCGTGTGCGACCAAGATTTTGGTTCACGGTTGGTATTGTAGTGGTTCCGATCCGGTACAATGCATGCTCGGTTAGGCCGTGTCTCAATACATTCTGGTGTAAGCGTTGTGTGTCATTTCGGTTTCGATCAATCTCGGTGATCGTGTAAGTAATCATTGAACCATGTCTTATGTTTTACAATTCGTAGACTACACATGCATGGTATATATATGAACTGTAACCAAAACCATCAATTGTAACCTAAACGTTTACGTGTACGTAAATAACACAACATAAAGCAAAAGTTAATAGGATCTTAACTGTGTTATGGGTATATAGTGGGTGAAAGAGATGCATGTTTGTAAGCAGTTATAATATTTATGCTAACTTTTGTTTAAAAACTTGATGAGCAAAATAAAACATTTCATTCCATATTCATGGCCATATTCTGTATATGGGGTTCAAACAAATGACGTAAACAAGAGTAATAAAATGAAACATGTTTGTCTCTAACAGTTACAAATTTATGTTGACTTATTAAAATCAATTATCATTTTTAGGCTTAATTATTTTGCTTATAAATTAATGACTTATTAAAATAAAATTGTTGATTTTGAATTAATTAATTCCCGGCTTATTAAATCAGCTTATTACTATATATGAAAACTTCTATTTTTAGAAACTTACTATATTTATAAACTTTCTATGTTTAGGAAGTTACTAATTATAGAAATATCAAGAAGGACAACACATGAAAAATGTAATACAATATCAAGAACTCACGAACTACGCCAGATTAAGAATATATATAATAATACATGAACAAGTATAACCAGTCAAGAACAAGTAAATTAAGTCAAGAACCAGTAACTCATGTCATGTACAGACAACTCATATATGTCCCTTTATTCATGTAGCTATTGTGAAGTCAGAATAGGAGTCTCGTCTGTTCTCCTTTCATTCGGTTACTTGACACAAGGTACGGATTTTCCGTCCTTTCAGTAAGGACTTCCTTTCCTATGCATGATTAGGATTCCCCGTCTGAAGCCAAATGTTTTCCCCAGTATGTGTTTAAGCTTATCAGTAATCATGTTAATAACTAAATAAATTGCCTGAGCATTATATACAAGCATGACCAGTTTATGTACTAGTTACGGAGGTACCGTAACCATGACACTTGAGGCACCGGTGTCGTGACTCACATGCAAGAGAGTGATATCCTGCATCGTCCCACTCATGTTCAGTTTGGCCATTTTATCAGTATGTTTAGTGGGGCATATGGATGCATCCTAGGCTTATAAGTTTACAAGTTATC
The DNA here is from genome assembly GCA_025667525.1 of Glebionis coronaria. NCBI lineage: Eukaryota > Viridiplantae > Streptophyta > Magnoliopsida > Asterales > Asteraceae > Glebionis > Glebionis coronaria. Next base: position 162,781,831 of record CM046878.1, on the reverse strand, counting down.
AGGGTGAATGTGGTGTGTGCTCTACATCCTTCACATTGGAGCTGATCCCTCCACCCAGCATAGTATTTAGTGGTCACCCCTCTACAACATTTAGAGGTCACCCCTCTACAGTATTTAGAGGTCACCCCTCCAATTATTCGTGCACCGTTGTTACAGCACATGACCTATATAAGCTCTGGCAATTAAAATACAGTAAATGCATGTTTTCAGATTTAACAGATAACAGTTTAGCTTTATTATTTATAAATCAGACCTTACATGTTATACACAGATTTCCGCTGCCACTTTACTTATCAGTCTTACAGCTCCAGTATTTTATCATCTGTTTCATTTCAGTAGTTCCTTATCATGCTTTATATCCATTAACTGAGCGTTATGCTCAGCCGTAGTTCTTTCATATTCTAACGGCAAGTACACCAGGACGCTCTTAGGATTCTGAGAGCATGTGCATCGAATGGAAGCTATCCGGACTTCTTACTTTATGCACTTCTTACATTATTCTGCTTATTTGGACATTGTTTAGTCCTTTCTTTCAGTATTTTATTTTTTCATGTTTTGAGCTTAGGTTGGATTACCGATGTTTTTTTTTCTGGTATTTCCGTTATCGTTAGTTAATGTTTTAGGACATTTACCTTATGCTTTGATGACACGCCATGAATACACGTAACGGTCCACTTATCCAAGTGGGGTGTTACAGAAGGAGGTGTGTGTATGTTAGGCCAATATTAAAAACCAAGTTTGGACTAGTAACGTTTTTGGATGTGAGAACAAAGAAAATAAAGACGAGTTGCGCTAAAAATTACACTACGACGTTCAAAATGTAAAATCATATAATACGACGAAAAATAAAAGTTGTCTAAAAATTCTCAAAAAATTAAATTAAGCTTCTAAAATATATCTAGAGTATACAAATCAAAATAACTGTCGAAAATTTTTAAATTAATTTATATTTAATTTTTAATCTAATTAAAGCCCTAAAAATTAAATAAATCAATAAAAATCCCAAACCAATATTTTATGACTTGTAAACCTCAAATGTACTTAATAAACACTAAAAATCTTTTTTAAATTTTTTTATCAATTAAATCTATTTTTTAAGCCCTAAAAATAATTTTTTATTAAAATAATCATAAGAAAATAAAATAATAATGGGAAAATATAAAACTTTTTCTAAAAATCTATTTTAGCTAAATCTACTTGGGAAAAATAAAAATGCTAAAAAAAAGTTGAAATTAAGGTGAATAAGACAAAAAAAAACTTAAGTTTGTTGACTTTTTTTGGTCAAATAGTGGCAATTTGGGGTTTGTTTGGAGCCCGTTTTGGGTATTGTTGTTTTGTTGTGCATACAAGGCACCCCCATAACTAGTTGGGTTGTAGGGAGTCACACAAATACAAAAAACAAACAAGCAACACAATTCAAACACCAAAATTCAATCAATATCAGCTAAAAAAAGAGAAAATGCAGATAATAGGGTCTGCTGTTGTGTAAGCTGTAACAGTGAGTTCTACAGCTAGATTTGAACCACCAAAAGCCTCCAAATCTAAAAACCCATAAACTAAGTACTTAATGTTACCCTAAATCCTATAGTGGGCTAAGATTCAAGAAAGAAAATCACAATATACAACCCTAGATCACCTATTGTGCAGGCTTTGGGCATCTGTTGATCTATTAGGCACCTACAGTGGATTTTACAGCTAATTGAGCTACCAAAAGTCTACCAAAAATCAAGTACAAGATAATGTACCCCTATAACCAACTTAAACCTAACTAATGACCAAGACACTGTTTTGACAAAAAATGGTCTCCTGGTGCTATATGCTATGATATTGGATTCTTAAGGCAAATTAAGCTAACTAAAAGCTAATCTAACCTAGATACCAGATTTATCACACCTACCACTACCCTAAATCTAGCTGGTGACCAAATAACAAACCACAACACAAAAAACACAACCTAAATAACCAACTGTTCCTACAAAGACAGTAATTGGGCATTTTTGCTATAATTTTGGCCAATTGATGAATTTTGGCAGCTAAGAACTTGAAACAAAACACAGCAAAGCACAATATATCCACTCAAAGCCCTAGGTAACACTAAGAACTATCTATTGACCAAGACTTGGGATCCAAAAACACCAAATCAAGCATACAGCAACCTAATGTTGATATTGTAAGTTTATAAGCAAAACTAGCAATCTTATTTACTCATTATGAAAAATAAAGTAGAGTTCATTTTTTACACTAAACCAACCCTACCAAAGATGATTCAGCCTAAATGTTTGCGTTGTGTTGTCACCACAATCACCCCAAGCATCTAAACCAAACACCCCTTAAGATAACTTGTAAACAGAAAATTATCAAAGGACACTTACTAGTGAGACTTCATTTATACATAGTCTCATCGTCCAAATCGGTCTTAAAATACTTAAAAATATCATAAAATACCCCAAAATATGCTTGTATTTGTTTATTGTGTATTTTAGGTACGGATATCATGAATTCATCAAAAGAGAACAAGAATCAAGCAAAAACGAACACGGGAAATGAGGCCGCACAAAGAACCGGTCCCGAATGATGAATTTCTAAAGAAGTCCTTGAAGAATTTAAAAATTGCAAGATTGGTCCCTCAACTTTGGAAGACTGGTCATTCTATACCCTTTTAAAACTCCAAAATTACATTGGGATCCCTAAAATATCAAGATATTACATGTTTGGTCCTTGGAGAATACCAAAATTACATGAAAGGCCCTTGATAAAAGTTATGACAAATCAATGAGCCATATTTGACAACTTGGTCATACTTATATACAAAGGGAAAGAGGGGTATAAGGGGCCATCCTGCCAAACTTAATACCCATACCCATACCAAACCCATATTATACCGGGTCAAACCCGGTCAACAGCCCAAACCACCCCCATTACCTGGTCCATCATACTATCCAACACCACCCTCCACATCATTCCATCTCACCCACTCAACTCCAGCCACATCACCACTTCACTCTACCTCAGACTCCACCACCAGCATTATTTATTAATAAATAATTTTTAAACAAAGATTATTTATTCATAATCTCCCCGAGATACATCTAATGTGCAACTAATTTTCCCCACATTAACCCTAATTACTCCTTCCCTAATCTCTTACAATTAAACCTTCATAACTTCCAGATACCTAATTCCACCTTTTTCAACTCATCCCCACACCCAGAAATTGGCCACATGGGTTTAAGGCCCCACCTTGTACCTCTCCTTCATTTGTGTTTAACCCAAAATAGCAAAAAAAAAGAATCCTCCAAACTCATCAACGATTGTGCAACTTTTCTTTCTCCGAAAGGAATAATTCCAGGGCGTGGATTAGTCTTCAAACAGCTAGCAGTCACATGACAAAGTTTTGACCAAGTTTCCAAGAATTTTCAAAGGGTAGAATTGGAATTCGTTAGCATCTGGGGTTTATGTTTATTGAATTCTAGAATAGTCCAAGCATGTCTATATAAGGGGTGCATGCACCCCTTATTTCAATGTTCCAGCATTTGTTTGTAAAAAAAAATTAAATTTTAAAGAAATTTGATTTTAATTTTAAAAAATACTTGATGAGTTCCTTATTGCTTTCATTAGTATAACCTTTACTTTACTTGCACTTAAATTGGGTTTTTTTATCAAGGTTTGTTTTGTTTAAAGATTTTTTTTTGGCAAAAGAGATTATTTGAGAACCAGTAGGTATAAGTTGTTAGTATTGTTTGTTTGACACCAAACAATTATTTTAGACTTATACAAGTTGTTAGTTTTGTTGTTGTTCCAAGGATTGATGTTCTCTCAAAAATTCTGTTTTAAGATTTTCAAAAAAAAATATAATTTTCTTTATCTTTATACTTACTGTTCTATAAGGACTTAATAAGCCAGCTTAATTCTGAGCTTATTGAGTCACTTATAGATCTTGAACTTGTTGGTTTGTTTGTGGGCAGTTCATAAGAGGTTCACAAATAACTTAGCTATGTTGACACTTTGGGACTGTTGTAGTCCTAGGGTCCCTTGGGTTCTGTTGTAGAACTGCCAATCAAGGGAGCCCCATTCAGCCATTTCCTTTTCCGTCCTTTTAGTTCATACAAGCCTCAAAGAGAGCTGGGGCATCCACTTCTGTAAGTGTGAACTCCCTCCCTTAGTACTTCGTTTTTGAGCAAAAGTGTGGTTTTATGGAATTTGGTTCTCACAACCTTTCATATAGATTCTCTTGTTACTTCTTTCTAGTTTATGCTTGGTAACATGTTAGTAGAATTTGCATATTTTGTTATATTTATAGTCTCGAAAAACCTTTGAAAATCTCGTTTTTCCAATTCTAAGAGGGTGTTTGGTTTAGAAAAGCAAAACCTACTAGGGTGACAACTAAGTGGGACTTTTGGCCTGCACACTTTTTGATTTGCATGTTATACAACTTTCAACTGGTTATTTGAGTTATTACCATTGGTAGCTAAGTTTGTATGTTTTTGGTTAAAAACAGTCTATCACAACAAGTAGGCTAATTAGGCTTGGTTTTTTTCGGTGTTTGGATTTGGGTTCACAGATAGAAAATAAGTTCATATAGGTTTATAGGCCAGTAAATCTAATTTTTGTAGATTTTTATGTCTATAATAGCTTTTGACACTCATTTGTATGCACATTGCATCAGCAACTTATACCATAAACTACCAATATAGATAATAGGATGCATTAGGCTTCCTGTTATGATTTAGTTGGTGGAAATATGTTAGAAGCTATCATTTAGGTAGTTTTAGGGTAGTGTGTAAGTGCTTTTAGGTTTAGTTCTTAGTTTAGTAGGTTGTCTCACAAATTAGGTAGATCATATCTCACTTTAGGTGCAATATAGACTAGCAAAGCCACTTTCTGTCACAGTTCACATCAGTAGGTCTTAATGGGTGGTTTTTGAGTTTTTTTGCTTGGAAATTGATCTCTGTTTAGTCTATAGGGTAGGTTAACTGTGCATGATTTGGTATTTAAGTTAGAAAGCTTTTAGGTAGCTTAATTTGGCTATTGTTTGTCACTGTTTTGGCCATTTAAGACCAGCAAGCACCACAAACCATATCATCAGCTTCTTTAATCTGGTGTGTGGGTTTTGGGGCATGTAATTTGGTTCATCAACTAGTTTAGTGGTAGGATAGGGTATGCAACATCTGGGAGTTGAGTTTTTGTGGGTTTTGGAGGCTCAAGTTTAGCTTTATAACCCACTATCATAGCACACCAGCATGGCCCTCTTTTTTCTATCATAGACTATATCAGCAGCCCTAATAGGCTTATTTCTGTGTCTTATGTGTTGATTTTTGGGTAAACTATAAGATTTTAGGTTAGTTGTGGGTTACATTATCTGGTCCTAGTCTTTTTTCAGTTTTGGGGAGCTCAAAAATTGCCACTTAAGCCCATTGTTATAGTCTTTAGAACCCACATCCCCCAAATTTTACCCACAGTTGGTGTAATTGTTTAAATTTTGTGCATTAGATTGTGCTTGGTTTGTGTTTCTGTGTTTGCTTGACTCCTCACAACCAAAATGGTTGTGAGGGTGCCCTTGCTCCCCTAAAAACAACCAAAATAAAGCTCCAAATTGCCCAAAACATCATACTTTGACGAAAAAAGTCAACTTAACCCACTGTTTTGTCGTTTTGTGCTTTATTTTTACTTATTTTTAGGTTTTTCATTTTTCCAAGTATATTAAGTTAAAATAGGATTTTAGAAAAAAGTTTCATATTTTTCCTCTTTTTATTTTATTTTTTATGATTATTTTTAGTTACAAATAGTTTTTAGGCATTTAAAAATAGATTTAGTTAATGAACGTGGTGACCAAGGAAAAGAGTGCACACCCTCGTGTACCTCAAATTCCATCCACGGTTCAAAAAGAGAGTTTCATAGACTTAACAAAAGTGACCCTTGAGGAAAATTGTGCTTCGACTCTTCTACGAAAACCTAAAAGGCATATGCCGAGAAGGAAGAAGATCCGGGCCAATTTCTTTTACCTTGTGATTTTCCCAAGATTGAGGGATGTATATCACTTGCCGATTTAGGTGCTAGCATCAATCTCATGCCTCTTTCTTATTGTAAATTGATGAGATTGCCTCATCTAATCCCCACAAACATGACAATCAGGCTAGCAAATTGTACACCACTTACACCAATTGGAATAGCCGAGGATGTTTATGTTAAAATTGGAAAGTTTATTTTTCCCGCGGACTTCGTTATTTCCGATTATGAGTGTGATCCTAAATGTCCCATTATTTTAGGTCGACCCTTTTTATCGACGGCTCGTGCCATTATCGACGTTCACGGTGGGAAATTAACTATGAAATATAGGGAGGATGAAATGGAATTTTTCGCGAGTAGATCCCAAAATCAAAATGATCAAACCAAAAACGATGTTTCAAATTTGATAATTTCAAAGTACACACTTTAGCGGAAAAAATGAGGCCAGATACATGTTTTGAAAGAATTAAAAGCAACGGTTTTGGAGATGAGGATTTTAACGACAAAGAATACGTTTACCTAATTGAAAAGGGAATTCGTAAATTTATGAACGAAGAATCATTATGGGATATATTCGGCGAAAAAACTGAACAACCAATTCCGGAGGAGAACGTTAGATCCATCACGACAATGACTAAAATGGACTCGTTTTCACCCCCTACGAAGGACCATAAATTTGAGGCCCATACTTCTAAGCCCATTGAAGTGCCTCCCACTCCTAGCCCAAAACCCATTAAGGCTAAGGAAGTGGCCCAACCCAGTGCAATTTCGCCCATCATTGAAATGCCACCTAAGCATAGTCGAAAGACTTGTAAGACCATGGTTGTGGCTCTCGAGAAATCCTCTCGAGCACTTGCTCACATCGACACTTTCTTTGATGACGATGGTGATTTTGCCGAAATCGAGTATGTACTTTCTAATCCATCGTCCATCTTCGAGGATTTACCCTTCGATAAATCTTCAAATAAAGATGATGATGCCATGTCGGAAATTTCTTGTGATGACGAGAATGACGACACTTTCACCACGTTCTCGAATTCCGTATATTAACCTATTTTTCATCATAATCTCATTTTTGATTAAGGGTTCGAGAACGTTGATGACCATATCATTGATCCCCCTTCGTTTCACAATTGTGACGATGAAGAAATTTTTAAGAAGGTCGATGAATTTATCGCTATAGACACGAATCCCTTTCTCGAGGAGTTACCTTATCAACACTCCTCATTTGAGAATGATGATTACTGATTTATGACTTTTGTGTGCTCAAGAAAGTGTTGTTCGTACTCGATTCAATTCGAATTGATCACAGTTAATGGTGGAGTTGTTGGTATTGTTCACTAAAAAGGGGAAGCTTGGTTTTCTAAGTCTACAAAGAACGTTAATATAATGGCTATTAAAAATAAAAGAGAACTTCTAACCTTGATTGCTTTCCAGTATGAATGCTGCACAGTAGAACTTGGTAAAAATGATTAAAAGGTAATTATCTAATTTAAAATAAAAGTAAAAATGTAAAGGTCGTTGATTAAAAATGAAAGCTTTAAAAGTTCAAACTAAAAATTAAAGATTTTAAAAATAAATGACGAAAAAATAAATCTTTAAAAAGAAACTTTTGAAACATAATAAAAATGAAAACTAAAAAAATAAATCTAAGATAAAAACAATTAAAAATAAAATTTAAGAAAAATGGGGGGAAAAAGAAAGATTTGAAATTAGTTTGGAAAACCAATACTGAAATTAAGTCTGAATATGAAAATCTGGGTTTAATTCGGAATATCAATCTTCACCTAGTTCGGAATCTGTTGGCTCCTTACCTAGTTCGGAATCCTGGATTCTGATGTAATTCGAAATCTGTTCACCAAGAACCTAGTTCGGAAAATATCCATTTTGGCCCAGTTCGGAATGTTGTTGAGGCTGACCTAATTCGTCATACTAATCCGAACCTAATTCCGAATAAGGGGAATCCCAACCTAATTCGGGATGCTAAATTCCTGAAGTAATTCGGGAAAAGTGATTCTCACGTAACTCGGAATGCACCTCCACAAATAGTTCGGAATCTGTAAATGCGGGACCTTGTTCGGAATATGGTGTATCCAACCTAGTTCGGAATGTGATGTTTGGATGTAATTCGTAAAACACAACCTAAACGTAATTCGGAATCCTTGCCTCCCACATAATTCGGGAAAATGAAGTTGTAGGTAGTTCGGAATCTTGCTTGATGATGTAGTTCGGAATAACAAACACTAGATCTAATTCGAAAAACGTAACACTTGATGTAATTCGGGAAGTTAGGGTTTTAAAAGAATCTGAATAAGATCATAATAAGCAATATTCAAATAAGCACTTACCAAAACTTTTACCAAATCAACTTTAAGAAAAAGCTTATAAGACACAATTTAAAAACTTTTAAAAACACTTAATAAGCAAAAATTTAAAATCAGCTTTTTTATAAAAATATTAAACTATCAAAATCAACTTATTTTGAAAACTATTAAACATAAAAATTAAGCAAATAAGCACCTTAATCTAAAAACTCTAAACACACCAACTCAATAAGCACAATCAAATAAGCAAAACAATCACATAATCAACAAAATTAAACCAACTACATGATTAATTAAGCAAAATAATAGATTATTAAGAAAGGTAGAATGAGAATTATAAAATAAACTTGATTATATTAAAGATTAATATCAAATATTACAAGATTAAGATGAAGGTTTGAAAAGCTTGAAATAAAACTAGAGAAAAGAAAAATAAAACACACTTAATTAAAAGCTAAGATTAACTAATTAACTAACTAACACCCTCCTAATGACACATTAGGAGGGTATATATAGGAGGAGGGGAGGGTCTTGTGTCTTCTCTCTTTCTTCTTGTTTTCTCGACTCGATTTAAATTCTTTGTCTTTCTCGACTCGTCTTAGGATTTGTCGATATAAATTGAACTCGTCTTATAATTTTCTTCTTCTATTAGACTTGAGTTCTTTGACTTCATTAAACTTCCGTCTTTAGACTTTTTCTTCGATAAATCTTCAGAATAGGCCTTTGACTTCCATTCTTCTTGCACTCTTGATCTTTTGACTTCGTCTTTTCTCGCTTTCTTCGATAAAAGCCCGTGATAGCCCGTGTTTTCTCCCTTTTTCATATTTTTATCCTGAAACACAGTAAAAACACAAACCACGCATAATTCCGACTTTTACGACATAAAATACACGTTTTGGTCTTGTTATTATTGGAAATAAGTGGTAAAAGGATAAGTGTTTTCACACTTATTAAATCCCCTACACTTGACCATTGCAATGTCCTCATGCAATGCATTAATTTCAAAGCACAAATTACATTTCTCATCATAATTAACCCACCTTGGCCTTTATTAAATACTAAACATTAAGGAAACTAAAAAGATAGAAATATATATACAAAACAAGTAAAGAAATCAAAGACTTACATCGGGGTTTTGGTTGTCATGAATGATTATCACCCTCAAGTTTCACGTTCCCCACATCAAGCATATAAATGAGATCATTGTTATTATAAGTTAGCAAACTAACACGAACTCATGTGGCCCAATTATTCACTTAGACTCCCTTATTCCTAGGTGTATCTCTTATATTTTATAATTGTCGTGAATGATCACGAGGATTCATTGTTCGACTTATTTCGATAGTTTATTAAGGCTGAAAATAAAGTGGGACTATTTAATCAATAGCTAGCTTAAGGACAAAATCTTTTAAAATTGCTTCTCGGGACCTCATAAAGTTCATATCTTGGCATAACTCGCTTCACGATTTGAGACCTTTCTCGGACCGATATTTGGCAGTGACTTCATACTTCGAATCTTGAGAGACGTTCTTGAAATTATGGTCTTCTGTTCATATTAGGAATTTCTTCACTTGAACTTTTTGAGAGATTCTTCATATTTGGACCACGACTTCTTCATTTTCTCCAATCTTTATTTGGGATTTTGATATACAACGATCCGCCTCCTTTTAGGACTTGGATCTATTTATCCTCATACCTTGTTAGGTCCTTTTTGGATAGAATTCTCCATGATCTTTACGGGAGTATTTGCTTTTCGTCGTGTGTCTCGATCCTTCATATTGATTTTTGATAAATGATTCTTCACATCACTTGGGATCTTTAGCAACAAAATGTAGCCCTTATGCCTTGTTAGGGCCTTTTCGGACTCGCCAATCTTCGCAACCCGCTTCAATAAGTTATGCCTTGGCTATGAACTCTAATTAATACCGAGCAAGTTTTAAACGATCTTGTGCTAGAAACTAAGTAACTTTTCAAATTGTACAACCTTATTTATTGCAAATATATTTATTAGCAAGCGATGGGAGAAAAAGCTTATAATCAACTCACATAAATTCATGAAAGAATACCAAACTTATAATTGACTCTATCATCTCTCGTTCTCCACAATTTAAAATCTCAAGGAATGAGACTCGTAGATGCTTAGCCAATTAAATCAAAGTTTTGGGTTTTCAAGTTGTCTATAGGATCTTGCAACTTCTTAGACTCTTTCAAGTTTAGAATTCGCATTTTAAAGTTCCCTTGATAAACGACTTTCTAGGATCAATTATAGGAACTTGCGGAAAGTTCTTGTTCTTAACCCATGAGAGTTAAGACTTTCGCGTTTTAAAGTTCCCTATATAAAAGCCTAGCAAAACTTGACTTAAATACGTTAAGGATACTAGCTAGAGTAAACTTAGATAAGTAAACTCGGGTTGAGTCAAAAGATTCACAACGTTGAAAAATTAAAACCACTTTATTCAAAATTTTATTTTAGCAAAGAAAGTAAATAACGATAACAAAGGAAAACTACTAGGCCAAAATAGATTAAAAATTTTGAAAAATGTCGAAAAATTAGATTTCCGGTTAAAATGAGGACAAATTCATGGAAAAAACCACTTACTTCGATAGAAGTCCTCCCTACACTTGATATAAACATTGTCCTCAATGTTTAAGCATGTGGGAGTAAACTCCCTACACTTAGGACATTGTGCACGTTGTTTAAATCTTGCTAAGGAAAGGACAACTATAGTGATTTCAATGTGAACATATGAGATATGAAATATTGAATCACGACAGTTCAGGATAGAACCGGGAAGACGGGTACACGAGATCACGGGTCGTCAAATGTCATCAAAAGTGCTCTTTGAAGCTTTAATCCTTGCACATCATAAGAAACAAGACAACAAACCCTATGTAACTCCCCCTACACTTATTATGAAAACGGTAAAGGATAGATCAACGGGTTGCCTCCCGAGAAGCGCTTGTTTTTGTTAACCGAGTCACGAGCCTAACTCGACCCAGAACTAATTCAAGGGAAACGTGGTGAAGGATGGAATCATCTCATGAGAGATGTCCTCACCAAAGTACAACTTCACACGCTGGCCATTCACTTTAAAATTAGGCCCATTTGGTTGAGAAAGCTCAATGGTGCCATAGGGGAAAACTTTGGCGACGGTGAATGGACCAGACCAACGGCTCTTAAGCTTGCCCGAAAAGATCTTCAACCGAAAGTTAAAGAGTAAAACTTGATCACCAACGTGAAACTCTTGGTTCTTAATCCTAGATTCATGAATGAGCTTGGTTTTATCCTTGTAGATCAATGAATTCTCATAAGCATCATTCCTCAGTTCATTTAGCTCGTTGAGTTGAATCTTCCGAAGATCACCGGCTTTGTTGATATCAAAATTGGCCCACTTCAAGGCCCAATACGCCTTATGTTCCAACTCAATAGGGAGGTGGCATGCCTTCCCGTACACAAGACGATATGGAGTGCAACTAATAGGTGTCTTATATGCGGTACGGAAAGCCCATAAAGCATCATCTAACTTATCGGCCCACGAGGCACGATGCTCTCCCACAGTTCGTTCTAAAATTCTCTTCAGTCCACGGTTAGATATCTCGGCTTGACCATTTGTTTGGGGATGATATGCGATGGAAAGACGGTGATTGACACCATACTTAGCCATGACTCGAGCAAATTGATCAATGCAAAAGTGAGTCCCGTGGTCACTAATGATAGCACAAGGAACACCGAATCGAGCAAAAAGTTGCTTCAGAAAGTTCACAACCACCCTCGCATCGTTCGTAGGGAGAGCCTTTGCTACAACCCATTTAGATACGTAAACAACGGCTACGAGGATGTACTTGTTCCCTTTGGATGATGGAAATGGCCCCATAAAGTCGATACCCATACGTCAAAGATTTCACATTCTTGTATGAAAGTTTGAGGCATCTCATCTTTATGTGTGATCTTGCCTTGGCATTGGCAAGCATCACAATGTTTAACCATTTCATGAGCGACATGATAAATGGAGGGCCAATAGAATCCAGAGTCGAACACTTTCTTCGTGGTATAGTTAGGACCAAAGTGACCACCGGTAGGTCCTTTATGGCAAGCTTCAATGATTAATTAAGTTGTCGGCCCATCAACACACCGACGAATGACAAGATCCACACATTGTTTGAAAAGGTAAGGGTCGTCCCAAAAATAGTGTTCAATGTCTTTAAAGAACTTTTTCTTTTGTTGGGACGTTAACCCTTCCTTGAGAATTCCACCTGCCAAATAGTTTGCAATGTCCGCAAACCATGGGGTTTCATCAAGATTGGAGTTATTAGACATCAAGGCCTCAAGGGGAAAAGAGTCATTAATCTCTTGATTTGGGAGCTCCCCTTGATAAGGATCCTCGAGTCTACTATGATGATCCGCGGCTAGGTTTTTTGCTCCCTTTTTATCACGAATTTTGATTTTAAATTCTTGTAGGAGCAAAACCCAACGAAGAAGTCTTGGTTTGGAATCTTGTTTTGTTAACAAGTACTTCAACGCGGAATGGTTGGTATAGACAATGGTGGTAGAAAGAAGAAGATAGGGGCGGAACTTCTCAAAAGCATACACTACAGCTAAAAGCTCTTTTTCGGTAGTGGCATAATGCAATTGAGCCCCCGTCATTGTCTTGTTAGCATAATGGATTGGTTGGAAGTGTTTGTTCACTCTTTGTCCCAAAACCGCTCCAATAGCAAAGTCGCTAGCATCACACATCAATTCAAAAGGTAACTCCCAATTAGGGGTAACCAAGACCGGTGCCTTAGTTAATTTATCCTTAAGAAGATTGAAAGAGTCAATACACTCTTTAGAAAAGATAAAAGGAGTATCTTTTTCCAAGAGGTGGGTCATCGGGCGAGCGATCTTAGAAAATCTTGAATGAATCGACGATAGAAGCCCGCATGACCAAGGAAACTTCTCACACCCTTCACGGTTGAAGGTGGAGGTAATTTAGCGATCACTTCAACTTTAGCACTGTAACACCCCATTTTGATAAATGGAATATCACGCGTAATTATGGCGTGTCGTCAAAGCATACAAGGATAAATATCTAAAACATTACATGACCATAAAAAGGAAATACCGGAATCAAACATCGATAGTCCAAAATTAAAGCTCATCACACACAAACATAAGTACTCTAAATGAAAGGACTAAACAATGTCCATGGAAAGAGTATCAAAGTATAGATAATGCATAAAGTAAAGAAAGACTAGAAAGCTTCCAGTCCATATGCACGTATGCTTAAAGTCTACGAGCGTCCCTGAGTACCTGCCGTTTTGGGAACATGAAAAGGAAAACGGCTGAGCAATACGCTCAGTGCACGGATGTACAATAAAGCATGAATAATATAAGCATATAAGCATATAACAGTGGAAGAAACTTAGTCCTGAATAACCCGGTTAAGTCTTAATAAAACTGGTTTTATAGTTTGAAAAGCCTTATGTTTATCTTGTAAAAATTGTTTAACATATTTTACCATTAGCCAATATAGGTCATGAAAATCAACGTTGCATGAATACTTGGAGGGGTGACCTCGTCTTGCAAATTAGAGGGGCTGCCTCTAATTTAATATACTGGTTTTTGAGTAGGAGGGATCAGCTCCTTGTGAAGGATGCAAGGCACACACCACATTCACACTGAGTAATCTGCTAAAAACATGTAACTAGGATGCACCCATACACCCCACATGATAAATATAATAATATGGCCAAAAGCTGAAGGGACGCCACGAGCAATCACTCTGCCGTGGGGAAGTCATAACACCAGTGCCTCTAGTGTTATGGTTATGGTACCTCCATAACTAGGTGAATCTGGTCATGCATGTATATGGCTTCAGGTATTCTAATTTAAACATAAGCAATCAAACATATAAACTTATACTATGGGAAAACAGTTGGCTGCATACGGGGAATCCTAATAAGGAAAGAATGTCCATACTGAAAGGACGAGAATCCGTACCTTATGTCCAGTGAACGAAGAAGACGAACAGAAGAGAGTCCTACTTCGGTATCACTAATGCTACATAAATACATACGTGTATAAATATCTGATTACTAAATACGTAACCGGTTTTATATCATGTCTTAGCTTGTTTTATATGTTCATGTCATGTTTTACTGTTTTAAGCTTTATACTGTGTTTATCTTATATTCTGTCTATTCTGATTAAGTATTACTTGTATTTCATGTATTATTATACTTGCTGTGTAATAATAAGTAACTTTCTAAAAATAGCAGGTTTCCTAAAATAGAAAGTTTCCAAAAATAGAAAGTTACCAAAAATAGAAAGTTTCCAAAAATAGAAAGTTTCCAAAAATAGAAAGTTTCAAAAAATAGAAAGTTTCTAAAAATAGAAATTTTCCAAATAGAATTACTGCTTAAAATAGATAAGTTTCTAAAAATAGAAAGTTTCCATAAATAGATTAGCTGCCTTAATAAAATAAGTTTCTAAAAATAGAAAGTTTCCATAAATAGATATAAGCTGGTTAAATAAGCTAACTATATAAGCTTAAGTGTTTTCTGATTATTATTCTAAGTCATGTAGTTATAAAGTATAGTTTATTAATTATTACATGTAAATTAAATAAACTATAGGTTAAAAGTATTTAATTAAATATATCATGATTTTAATTAAATAAATGTAAAATACTTAGGTTAAAACATGTATTATTAACTATTAATAATATAACCTAAGTCATGTTAATTAATTAATTATAGTCATGGTTTTAATATTTAATTAATTATAAAGTCTAATAAAATATAAATACTTAGGTTAAAATTCATGATCTAATATTTAAATTTATAACCTAAGTCATGTACATTAAATTAATCATGTCATGTTTTATTAATTTAATTTTAAAACATAACTAGTAAAATCATAAACCTTAAAAATAATTTATGAACCGGACCCGTGACTAAAAACCATGAACCGGACCCGTAACTAACACCATAACCCGAACCAAGTCGGGTTTCCCCTTGGTTTTGTTGCTGCCGTGGGACCACCACCACCATACCGAGACCATATGGTCTCGGTGGTGTTACATAAGCCAAGCCGAGACCCCTATGGGGCTCGGTTAGGCGTCGGCTAGACCACAAACACCCCTAAACCATTGATTTGATTTACCCCATGATCATTAACATGTTTAAATAATTGTTTTTAATTAGTTTTTAAAAACATCATGATTTTATGTGATTCATTAAATTAAAACATAAAAGAAAAGGTTAAAAAGGTTATACCGATTACGTGAAACAAATGAGGATGAACACACACGAATCCTTGCAAAATATCCAAGATCAAAATCAACCCGAACACCCCCTTGTGGTGTTGTATATCCGGCGACCAAAGAGAGAAGGTAGAAGGAGAAAAACTTTTAGGGTTTTAACTATTTTCTTGATTTGTAAAAAGTGAAACAAGTTTTTACCTTAACCCCCTAGTTATTAAATTTTACATGGGCCAAGCCCATGTTTCCTTGGTATGTCGCGGGTATGGGCCCCACTTGGGGTAACCCGTACTTTTCTAGAGTCTAAATATTATAGTGTGTTCTCGTGTTTTATCGTGTTCGTGTTTTACGTGTTCTAATTAATTATTGATCGTGACTTAATATATTTATTCGTGTTCGTAATAAATATATATATGTTAGTAATATTAGCTCGTGATTAAATTACGTTCATGATTTCATGATCGCATGTTCGTGATTATAATTATTATTGGAATAATTATCGTGTGTTCATACGTAATAAATACTTATCGTGTTCTAACACGTACGTAATACTTAAACTTCTTATACATGAAACGTAACGTGCTATAAAAGGAAAGTTCTAATCATGTACCTACGATCTAAAGTGTACTATTCATGGTAAAAGCATGCGGGTTTTACAAGCACGGTCGACTTCAAGACCGGCTTTGGAGATTTTATGACCAAGAACAATGCCTTCTTTTACCATGAAATGGCATTTTTCCCAATTGAGAACAAGACGAGTGTCTTCACACCGTTTGACCATACGTTCTAAATTGGCAAGGCAAGTAGAGAAAGAATCACCATAGACCGAGAAATCATCCATAAAGACTTTCATTGTTTCTTCAACCATGTCATGGAATATAGCCATCATACACCTTTGGAAATTCCCAGGGGCATTGCATAAGCCGAAAGGCATTCTTTTGTAAGCAAATGTTCCATAAGGACAAGTGAATGTGGTTTTCTCTTGATCTTTAGGATCGATGGGAATTTGAAAATACCCTATTAAAAACCGTCTAGGAAGCAATAATAATCATTACCCGCTAAACGCTCGAGCATTTGATCCATGAAAGGAAGAGGGAAATGATCCTTGCCAGTGGCATCATTGAGCTTACGATAGTCTATGCAAACTCGCCAACCCGTGACAAGTCGAGTAGGAATCAACTCGTTGTTTTCATTGGAAACAACGGTTATTCCGCCTTTCTTAGGCACACAATGGACGGGACTAACCCATGACGAATCCGAAATAGGGTAAATCATTCCGGCATCTAGAAGTTTGATAACCTCTTTCTTGATGACGTCATGAATTTTATGATTAGCCCTTCTTTGGCTTTGGATTGCTGGTTTAAAGTCATCTTCCATGAGAATTTTATGAGTACAAAAGTTCGGATCAATTCCGCGAATGTCGGGAATTTTCCAAGCAATTGCTTTCTTATGATTCTTCAGCACGTCGATAAGTCGAGATTTTTCATCCTCTTCCAAGTCTTTTGCGATGATGACGGGTAACTTCTTATTGTCTTCAAGGAAAACGTATTCGAGATGAGACGGTAAATCCTTAAGTTCTAAATCCGGTGGATTTTCGATGGAAGGCGTAGTCAAATTCGGATCATCGATAGAGATTTCCTTAGGAGATGGTGGAGAAATACGGTCCTCATTAAGAAGTTTCTAAATGGTACGAATGTCTTCTTCCCAATCGGTGGGAGAATCGTCATATTGTAAGTCCACATCCCCTAAAGTTGCTTCAAATTCTTTCAAAAGGTAATCACTTTCTCCAAATGGAGTCAATGATGGAGCAATAGAGGCAACGGTCTCAACAATGGGTAGAAAAGAAGAACAACTTTTACAAGCGTCTTTGAAATGCTCTTCACAAGCCTCATCAAGAACGTCAATGAAATTAACGCTCTCGTTTTCATAAGGTTGCTTAGAAAGCTTACCCATGTTGAAGACGATTTTGTCGTCACCAACTCTCATGATTAATTCGCCCGCGGCTACATCAATGAGAGTGTGACCGGTCCTCAAGAATGGACGTCCAACGATTAATGGAACACGAGGATCCATCTCGTAGTCAACGACAACAAAATCCGCCGGAAAGGTGAATTTGTCGACACCCACAAAGACGTCTTCGGCTATCCCCACCGGATAAGCAACCATACGGTTAGCTAATTCCAATGTCATTCGTGTGGGGACTAGATCGGGTAGAGATAATTGTTTCCAAACACTTAATGGCATTAAGTTTATACTAGCACCTAGATCGGCTAGGGCCATACAATTCTCTACCCTGGGGAATTTGCAAGGAATGAGAAAACGACCCGGATCACTAAGTTTGGTTGGTAATTTCCTTAAGAGCACTGCGGAACAATTCTCATTAAGTTGGGTCTGAGCGATATCAAGAAGTTTCTCCTTATCACTGAGAAGATCTTTAAACATTTTAGCATACTTCAGCATGTGAGCGAGAGCCTCGGCAAAGGAGATGTTGAAATTCAGTTGTTTAAACATTTTAAGAAAATTAGAAATCTGAATATCATCCTTGTTCTTCAACTTCTCTTTCCTCAACCTTGAGGGATAAGGTATATTGGGTTGAGATGAAGGCTTTGGAATGGAATTCTCATTCACATCCTTAGGTGGTGGAGGGGTGGAAGTAGAAGGTGGAAGAATTGGTAAAATAGGCTCGTTATCCTTTGTCACAATCACCGGTGTAGGTGTAGGAAGCTCGGGTTCCTTTAAACCTTTTCCACTTCAAGTGGTGATTGCTTGCATCTCCCCTCTTGGATTAGCAACGTTGTTACTCGGAAGAGAACCCGAACCAGAGGCTTGATTACTTGGGAAGAAACTAGCCATCATATCCCTTAAGTCAATCGTTTGACTGCTCATAGAGTTTCTCATATCGGCTCGAAGATCATTCCCTTGTTTCGCCATGTCATTCCTTAGCTCGGCTCAAATATCGTTCCCTTGTTTCGCCATGTCACCCTTTAAGTTAATGAGTTGGCTTTGAAGGTTCGTCACCATCTCTCGATTGGTCCTCATGTAAGTTTCGAGGTCTTGGTTCAATGTCGTGGGTTGATTGAGAGGTGGGGCTTGGTAAGCTTGATTATTTACTTGAGGTGGATATGGGTTTCTCTGGGATTGATATTGATTGGCAACTTGAGGATGGCATTGATTGTTTCTATTGAAGTTTTGTTGGTTTTGGTTTTGAGGAGGAAAACCGGGTGGAGATAGAAAGTTGTTGGTACGACAACTTAGCAAGTTACGGTCTCCTTGAGGGAGAGCCTGATAGCCTCCCGTGGAATAGTTACCATATGCCGCGTTAACATTTTCACAAAGATTGCCTTGGGTAGAGGGGCAATCATTGTAAGAATGAGGACCACCGCACGTTTCACAAGAAATAGCAACAGCTTTAGCTTGTTGATTTTGGTTAGTAACCAAAAGTTGCATATTTTTGCTCATTTCGACCATTGCGCGGGTCATTTCGGTCATATCAAGGTTGGAAGAAGTAGAAGAAACATTGACTCTCGGGTTTGATCTTGAGGATGCGGATGAATCCCAATTTTTGTGGTGAGTAGTCATGTTTTCAATTAACTCTCTACACTCCTCCGGTCTCCTTTTCATAAAAGTACCACCGGCGGCGGCATTAATCGTATCACGATCACGAAAAGTGAGACCGTTGTAGAAAGTATCAATGAGAGTGACGGGGAGCATGTTATGATTTGGACAACGGTCGATCAAAACATTGTAGCGTTCCAAAGCATCGAAAAGTGATTCATCATTTTCTTGAGTGAATCCACTAATTTGGTTCCGAAGGCTAGTGACCATGGAGGGTGGAAAGAAGCGCGACAAAAAATGTTGAATCATCTCATCCCATGTATGAATAGAATTTCTAGGGAGACGGTCAAACCATTTCTCGGCATGGTGGGATAAAATGTGTGGGAAGAGATGTAGGTGAAGGAAATCCATAGTAACACCGGGAAGTTTCATGCTTTGGGTGATGGTAATAAATTTGTCGAGATGTTTGTTGGCATCATCATCCGGTAATCCACGAAAAGGACAAACGTTTTGAACTTGCTGGATCATGTGATGCTTCAACGAAAATTCAGGAGCCGTGATTTGCATCGGCGCAATCGGTCCTCCGCGTCCGTTCATGGTTGGTTGATAAAGTTCCTCCATTGTGCGTAGGTCGGGTTGTGGGCCATTGTTGTTATCATTATTCATGTTGGGGTGGGGTGTGTTGTTATTATTGTTATGCACACCGGCCATATCTATGTCTCTAAGACTCTCGGGCTCAGAATAAGACGTAAATCGAGTACGCATACACTAAAATGATATAAACTATTTTTGGTTTTTTCTCTTTTTTATTGTTTTTGGATTTTTGAAAATTTTATATTTTTTAGGATTTTTGAAAAATTTTGTGCTTGAAAATAACGTTCCCAAAAGAACGGATCCCAAAATCCAATTTTCTCACTAAAAACCGTTAATCTTTACGAAAAGAGCCGGCAGCGGCGCCATTTGATTTATGACTTTTGTGTGCTCAAGAAAGTGTTGTTCGTACTCGATTCAATTCGAATTGATCACGGTTAATGGTGGAGTTGTTGGTATTGGTCACTAAAAAGGGGGAGCTTGGTTTTCTAAATCTACAAAGAACATTAATATAAAGGCTATTAAAAATAAAAGAGAACTTCTAACCTTGATTGCTTTCCAGTATGATTGTTGCACAGTAGAACTTGGTAAAAATGATTAAAAGGTAATTATCTAATTTAAAATAAAAGTAAAAATGTAAAGGTCGTTGATTAAAAATGAAAGCTTTAAAAGTTCAAACTAAAAATTAAAGATTTTAAAAATAAATGACGAAAAATTAAATCTTTAAAAAGAAACTTTTGAAAACTTAATAAAAATGAAAACTAAAAAATAAATCTAAGATAAAAACAATTAAAAATAAAATTTAAGAAAAATGGCGGGAAAAAGAAAGATTTGAAATTAGTTTGGAAAACCAATACTGAAATTAAGTCTGAATATGAAAATATGGGTTTAATTCGGAATATCAATCTTCACCTAGTTCGGAATCTGTTGGCTCCTTACCTAGTTCGGAATCCTAGATTCTGATGTAATTCAGAATCTGTTCACCATGAACCTAGTTCGGAATATACATTTTGGCCCAGTTCGGAATGTTGTTGAGGCTGACCTAATTCGGAATACTAATCCGAACCTAATTCGGAATAAGGGAAATCCCAACCTAATTCGGGATGCTAAATTCCTGAAGTAATTCGGGAAAAGTGATTCTCACGTAACTCGGAATGCACCTCCACAAATAGTTCGGAATCTATAAATGCAGGACCTTGTTCGGAATATGGTGTATCCAACCTAGTTCAGAATGTGATGTTTGGACGTAATTCGGAAAACACAACCTAAACGTAATTCGGAATCCTTGCCTCCCACATAATTCGGGAAAATGAAGTTGTAGGTAGTTCGGAATCTTGCTTGATGATGTAGTTCGGAATAACAAACACTAGATCTAATTCGGAAATCGCAAAACTTGATGTAATTCGGGAAGTTAGGGTTTTAAAAGAATCTGAATAAGATCAAAATAAGCAATATTCAAATAAGCACTTACCAAATCAACTTTAAGAAAAAGCTTATAAGACACAATTTAAAAACTATTAAAAACACTTAATAAGCAAAAATTTAAAATCAACTTTTTTATAAAAATATTAAACTATCAAAATCAACTTATTTTGAAAACTATTAAACATAAAAATTAAGCAAATAAGCACCTTAATCTAAAAACTCTAAACACACCAACTCAATAAGCACAATCAAATAAGCAAAACAATCACATCATCAACAAAATTAAACCAACTACATGATTAATTAAGCAAAATAATAGATTATTAAGAAAGGTAGAATGAGAATTATGAAATAAACTTGATTATATTAAAGATTAATATCAAAGATTACAAGATTAAGATGAAGGTTTGAAAAGCTTTAAAGAAAACTAGAGAGAAGAAAAATAAAACACACTTAATTAAAAGCTAAAATTAACTAATTAACTAACTAACACCCTCCTAATGACACATTAGGAGGGTATATATAGGAGGACGGGAGTGTGAGACCCCCAAAATCAGGCAAGGAAACACGTAGGCGGCAAAGGGGTTCCACGTCATGGTACAAGAAACAATGAAATACTGTTGACATAAAGTTGACGTAATAAAAACTTATACATTACATAACAAAAAGATCATAGTTTTTAAACAAAGGTCCCAGAGTTTTATAAGCAGAAAATCTATTATTTAAACATGGTTTTCTAACATGTTGTTACCAAAAATATAAGTTAAACTTCTGACAGCTTTTACCAAAACCAAACTTTAAAAAGTAACACAGAAATCTCCAAGCTGCGATAATATCCTGCGGGCTCCCATCCAAGCAAAGCTAAGTAATAATACCTGAGATTAAACATGTAAAATCGTCAACAAAAAGTCGAGTGATGTTCATAGGTTTAGCAGTAAAGGTGTGGAACACAAGCATTCATTTGTAAAACAAGTCATGGGGAAAATGGTTACGTACGATAACCATAGTCCGAAACCATTATTATTGCTATTTAGTTCATGAACCGAAGCTTAACTAAATGTAAGTTCCTCTAGTGAGTACTCAACCTAAATACTCAAGTATAAACAAATAAAATGCGTCATGGTTAAACAACCGCAACATGGGACGGGGATTGTCAATCCCGATGGATCCACCCACAACATTCGCGCTTAGTAACACAAGTAAATTAACGGTTCATGATCAGGAGAGGAAACTTAAGGGCTATAACTAAAAGCAATAATAATAATGAAAATCTGTTGGAAATCATCAAGTTCTGGAAAGCATACAAGTTCTGGATAGCATACAAGTTCTGGATAGCATATAAGTTCTGGATAGCATACAGTTTTAAATGAATGTGTTCCACCATGTAAAATCTCACCCCGCGTTTAGAAACAATGTATAAGTATTAAAAAGGGGCTATGAACTCACCTTAGTAACATCAATAGCAAACGAGGATAACGATCAAGATAACAGTGGCACGAATGAAACGATGAAATAAGATAAGCCGAGAAACCACGAGCATCTAACAACGACCTAAAATAAAGTGGCTCGTGTTAGATTATTTAACAACTACGAAAAGAAATGAAATGAGTTCTAAAAATGTTTCTATATAATAGGACATTGTACTAATAGTTTGTGTTTAAATCTACAAATAAGTATATACTTAAAAAAAATAAGCATATATATTAACTTAAATGGTTTATCAAATTGATTTATTTCATATTGAACCAAATTGGTAACATGATCCATGCGACATGTTTTTTTACATGCTTGTGCACTTAAAATAAAAAATTTTGTGAGTTAAGCACTTAACTCATCATTAGACAAATTTTATAATTATTCATAGTTTCAACCTATTAGTCAGAAAGCCCAAAACAACATATGTTTCTCATCTTTTTCTAAAAAGGCAACAACATTTTTTCGTGTGAATATGTGTAAATATGGTTTTTATTTATTTATTTTTATTTCATTTCAATATTACAATTCAAAATATATTTTGCTTAAATTTCAGGAATTCCACTTTCGTACTTTAAACAAAACCGACCAAAAATTATAAATTGAACAAAGTAATCATGAACATAATTTGACGAGAGTAATGCTATAGAGACATAAAACCAAAATAAGTATATATATATAGTAATATTAAGAAATAAGCAAAAAAGTATACCCAGTTGAGATACAACCCCAGCCAATTCAACAACTCAAAACCCAACACATACAAATCATGGTATAAACTTGCAAAAATCAGCCCATGAAACTCTAAATATGTTGACGTTGTTGTTGATTATGATGGAAATGGATCAATATTATTTGAGTATGCTAATTTTAAACTTTGTCAAATAAGAACTAAAAAATACGACCTTGTTGCATTGTCTAGTTTTGAAACATATTTCATTGTTAAAATAAGTGATAGAAGTTGGCGTGTAAATGAGGTCTTTCATGATCTTTATCGTGTTTATGATTCATCTACTTGTAACATGTATCTACGAAACTTGCCATTTCTTTATTGTTAAATGATGTGTAGTCACCATATACTTTCTTAAAATTCGAATCTTGATACTAAAAATGTTACACGTATGGATCATGAAGTGTAAAATAGGCATCAAATACTATGGTTATTTTTTTAAAGTATTACTTAGTTTTAATTTTAATAAGCGGGTATTACCGAAACCTGATATTTTAGAAGTTACGCGATATAAAAGTTACGTTTAAAACACGAAAAATAAATGCTCAGTATAAAACAAAAACGACGGTATTTGGAGAACGTTGATATTTTAATAAATAAATGAGGACTTATAATTTAATTATTATTAACACGGCGTATAAACGGATGACGCCTAAAGGCTTAACGTAAATTACGAAGAATGCTCGTAAAATGAGAAATTAAAACGACGACAATAAAAATATTTCTATGTCATAACAAGGATATTTAGAGTTGATGACGGACATACACTTTGCCGATATATAAATGAATGACAACTATTCGATACATTAAAGCCATAACTTTGCCGGTTAGTCGATAATTCAAATTATTCGTTGAACGAACATGACAAATAAAAGTCGAGTAATAAATATTGATCCGAATACTAGAAATAAGATTAGATCTTAGTAAAAATGTTGATTTTAAATTTCATGTTACTACACTAAATAAATATGAGAAAAAAAATAATTAATTTAAATGTTTTATTTTAATAATTTCGAATAAAATATTATCAATGATCAGAAGAATAATTAAATTATAATTTAATTAAAATTCTCGAGATCTCAGGATTTGCGTACAGAAAGTATAAGAAAACGTAATACGTTGAAAAATTCAAGAAGCATGAATAAAATAATAAAATAATGATGGAAAAGTATGGATTCTTACAGTCTTCCCCCCTAAAGGAACTCTGGCCCCTCAGAGTTTTCCTGGAAATAGTAGAAGATGCAACAAGAGAAGGTACAAAGTGTAGAACAAATTTATTGCGTCCCAGGTAATTGCTACACCACGGCGAACTTTAACAATTGGAATTCACTATGCTTCAGTTGCTTAACTCTTTTTCGAATAAATTTTCAAACTCGGATTTGAATAATGGCCTTTCAGTACAGAGAAATATCAGAAGATAGAATGAACACATGAAACGCTTAAACGGACAAAGTGCGCTAAAATGAATCAAGATTGTTAATCAACAAGGAATCACAAATCGTGACAAAACTGTAAATCATGATAATCCTAAATGTAAGAATCTAGTTACAAGCGAAATAGACGGGAAAAAAGAATTACATATAGACATTTGGATTACAAGTTGTCACAATTATTTGTCTAGGATTTGGTATTACTTTCAAATTTAGCTTAAGTATTTTCTTGATAAGAATTTCAAAGTAAAAGTAACTCAGTTCAAATAATCATCTCAATCAGCTTAAGAGCTTTTGGATGACAGTATGAAATTATAAAAAAAAACTCAGGTTTATCGTTACCATTAGAAAAAAAATCAAATTCTAAATTATTTAGAATCGTTGTTAGAAATTATAATTTAAATCGATAATTTCATTAGACTAAAAATAAAGTATGATACAATCAAATACTTTAAAAGATAAAACTTGACATCCTTTTAAACACTAGTTATAAATCTACCAAAAAGGATGTATAGATCCGACATTAAACATGAAACGAGTATTTTGGTAATTTAAACATTAGATAAAATATATAAAATGTTCTTAAAAATTTATATAATTTTTAGAAATCCCTAAAGATGTTTAATGCATCAAATGAAAAACATGGGACATATTCGAATTTTTCAAAAGGTGACAAAATAGCATTTGAGTATGAAACTAATAATAACCCATAATTATTCTACAAGCAATAGCATAAGGGAGTAAAATAAAATTTGTACCAATTTCTTAATGAGCATGATAGAATAGATGCTTCGATGGTAAGGACAATAAGAAACAAAAGATTTAGCAAATGGTTAATTCAAGAGTGTGGTTTGCGTCACCAACAACGGCTTATTAAGTTCTCGGTGTTCGAGACATGATCGAAAGAGAAAAGCCACACAATAAATTTTCGAACCACATAAAATTCTTAAAGAGTCAATTGGGAGTAATTCCAGTAGCATGAACAACATTAGCAATGAGAGGCGAAATCAATACGTGGTTCACACGAATGAACTTCTAAACAATAAGGTCTGAAACACATCATGACAGATATAGGAAATTATTATCCATATCTAGTAATAAATCATTATTCGCGTCCGGAAAGGTTTCGAAGGTCTACCAAAATAGGTAGAGAAGGTCGATCGATGTAGAAGCATAACAACATTGAAACTTTCAAGCCTGGTATCAGTGGTAAGAAATTAGATAAGTGGTAATGAGAATTATGTCACGAAGAAAGATGAGGTAACAAGTAAAACAAAGATCGTTGAGTAAAGAAATATGTGCTTGAGGCATGTACTTTGTTCAAGAAAAGATAAGGATTCATATGTGTATGTCGCGAACTGGTGTTACTCGCATAATATGTAAAAGTTTTCAAACTTTACTTTTATCTAGCTTTTTAAGAAACACAAGGAAAAAGTTGGTTCTTGGCCAAATATTTAAGGTGACTACTATTTGGCGTTGCATGGCTTCTTCTAAATTAGGTGATCAGGCCATGCATAATTTAGGACTAGCAATGCGATGCTCAGCTTCGTCAAATCAGTATTACAGGTCATATTATATATAATATGTATATAATGCCATTTGTAAAAACATGATTCAAAATATTTTATGAAACTTTTCGCCAATAAGTTACTGGCTAGATATTTAATTCAACAAATTTTTTTTATTTTTTTATTTTTTTTTTGTTACAAGGGTTCTTTATAAGACCAATTGTTGAACAATTTGAGAAATTACATCGTAAAATTAATATAAATTAATTTTATAAGATAGCATTCAATTATTTAAGAAAGCCCTAATGACCTTTTGTGAAATGATTCGCAAACAAGACAAGTTTGAGTTTATATGGTAACATGATAATAGTTTACAAAGTAGCGAGTGGGTTACAAGAGGGAAATAAGGAGTAGTTCAATACAATCAATGAAAGGGTTACAAAGTAATAGGGTTTCGAGAGGTTTAGCCGGAATCGTCAAAAGTCCCGTGTCAAGAAGGATAACGAATGATGAAAATAAGAACTTTAACCTCGGTCCAAATCAGTGGTACAATAGAAGCAAAGAAAGACAACTTAGAATGACAATTAAGTCATATATAAAAGAAAGATAGAGGAATTCATATGTGTGCACATCGTTATTTATTTGACATAAATATGCACTATTTTAACGTTTTCAATCGCAATCATTGTTTCATGGTTGTAAAATATAATTAGTTAAAGTTTTATGAGCTCACACGAACTCAAAAACGCCTAAAAACCCTATTTCAAAATTTCTACCAGCTTTGACTTTTTAGTAAACTTTTACCTTTTGGGATTGACCAAACCAATTGATTCACTAAATGATATTCTAAGACTCGAAGTCTAATACATTCGATGTAAAACGATGTTTTGGGCAACTTTCTAGTTTTACTAGAGACTTGAAACGGATAAAAAATGGACGAAAATGCCCTTGCATTTAAATCTGTCAACAAAATGATATTTTAGAACTTCGCAGAATTAAGTTCTTAAATTTTACAATTCCAAATGAGCGTAACTTGCTTTTTTTTAATGTTTACTGGTAAAATATTATGTCTTAAATGGACGTCTCAACAAGTAGAAATATATATTTTTATGTCTAAAGTTATAAGAATATTTTCTCGACATTGATAAATTTTCTGTAAAGTTTCTGTACAAAGTATATTTTTCGACACAGTTTGAAATTAAATCCAAATTTCATAATAACCCATAATTAATGTACACACAAGACTTGTGGACTCCATAAAGACGAAAAAGAATAAATTTCGTAATTAATCATGTAAAGAAAACACATTATAGAAATGGTTCAAGAATGCCAACGATAAACTAAGAATTCAAAAACGACGCATGACATCCGTGTCTTAGATTTCGAGATGCAATGCAGGAAGGTCTCTTGGCATTGTGATTTTTTCCCAAAATCACAAGACATATCGAGAAAGAATTGGAAGATTAACGGGTCACACTCCTGGAGCGAGGAGGTTAAATGAAAAGGGAGGATACAAGTTTATAGAAGTACAATCGTGTTCCAAACAATCGTCGCATAATAGAGGATGAATTACAAGATAGTGATGATGCTTTCAAGATACAAACGAATGTTGTAATTCGAAATCGAAACGTAGAATGGTCAATGAAACAATATTTAATCATTATACGAGTGTCGTGTAAAACGGCGACGTAAAGGTAAATCTAGGTTATGAAAACCATTGATGTTATTTAACATAGATTCAATGAATGCTTAGAGATGTGTGACTTACACGGTGTCCTTTAGTCTTTTTCGGATACACATTGAGCTACACAATGGTCTATAGACTAAACATTCAATTACGAATGGTCGGAAAACAATTTGGATATCTAAATAGATAGCTTTAAGAGGTTTAACAATGAAAGTAACACGCACGGTAGTAGAATGAAAATCAGAAGTTTCATTGAAATCAACACTTACTTAATCCCAAACAGTGGTATCGCGAGAATACACATAACATGTAACAGTGAGTCAAGAAAAATAAGTGGTTCAAAACGAACAAGTATATGAGGTCAGTCATATCACGCATAAACAAGATAGCAATAGTACTCAGTAAAGTGAGTATGAAAAGTTGGCAGCATACCCGCTCCGAAGTAAAGTATGTAACGTCATAACAATATAAAATCATTGTAACAAGATCAGTTCACAAAAACAAGAATTCAAGATATGCAGCAAGAGCATATGTAATCAAGTAATATCCAATGATAATTCATGAAGCACAAAGGTTTTGAAAAGACATAGTAATTATCGTCATTAGGGTAATGTAATATTTTAACATGTAATCATGAGAAGAAATACTATGATGATAATTAAAAATAAATAATAAGGATTAGAGAGTTACCCGCGCAGATATCGTACAACAATGGCAGATTCTGTGTTTGACACTTTAAATATGAAATATTTGAACTTTCAGTTATAGACTAAGTTTTGAAAAACGACTTAGTTCCCTATAACCATCGCTCTGATACCAATCTGTGAGACCCCCAAAATCAGGCAAGGAAACACGTAGGCGGCAAAGGGGTTCCACGTCATGGTACAAGAAACAATGAAATATTGTTGACATAAAGTTGACGTAATAAAAACTTATACATTACATCACAAAAAGATCAGAGTTTTTAAACAAAGGTCCCAGGGTTTTATAAGCGTAAAATCTATTATTTAAACATGGTTTTGTAACATGTTGTTACCAAAAATATAGGTTAAACTTCTGACAGCTTTTACCAAAACCAAACTTTAAAAAGTAACACAGAAATCTCCAAGCTGCGATAATATCCTGCGGGCTCCCATCCAAGCAAAGCTAAGTAATAATACCTGAGATTAAACATGTAAAATCGTCAACAAAAAGTCGAGTGATGTTCATAGGTTTAGCAGTAAAGGTGTGGAACACAAGCATTCATTTGTAAAACAAGTAATGGGGAAAATGGTTACGTACGATAACCATAGTCCGAAACCATTATTATTGCTATTTAGTTCATGAACCGAAGCTTAACTAAATGTAAGTTCCTCTAGTGAGTACTCAGCCTAAATACTCAAGTATAAACAAATGAAATGCGTCATGGTTAAACAACCGCAACATGGGACGGGGATTGTCAATCCCGATGGATCCACCCACAACATTCGCGCTTAGTAACACAAGTAAATTAACGGTTCATGATCAGGAGAGGAAACTTAAGGGCTATAACTAAAAGCAATAATAATAATGAAAATCTGTTGGAAATCATCAAGTTCTGGAAAGCATACAAGTTCTGGATAGCATACAAGTTCTGGATAGCATGCAAGTTCTGGATAGCATACAGTTTTAAATGAATGTGTTCCACCATGTAAAATCTCACCCCGCGTTTAGAAACAATGTATAAGTAGTAAAAAAGGGCTATGAACTCACCTTAGTAATATCAATAGCAAACGAGGATAACGATCAAGATAACAGTGGCACGAATGAAACGATGAAATAAGATAAGCCGAGAAACCGCGAGCATCTAACAACGACCTAAAATAAAGTGGCTCGTGTTAGGTTATTTAACAACTACGAAAAGAAATGAAATGAGTTCTAAAAATGTTTCTATATAATAGGACATTGTACTAATAGTTTGTGTTTAAATCTATAAATAAGTATATACTTAAAAAAAATAAGCATATATATTAACTTAAATGGTTTATCAAATTGATTTATTTCATATTGAACCAAATTGGTAACATGATCCATGCGACATGTTTTTTTACATGCTTGTGCGCTTAAAATAAAAAATTTTGCGAGTTAAGCACTTAACTCATCATTAGACAAATTTTATTATTATTCATAGTTTCAACCTATTAGTCAAGAAAGCCCAAAACAACATATGTTTCTCATCTTTTACTAAAAAAGCAGCAACATTTTTTCGTGTGAATATGTGTAAATATGGTTTTTATTTATTTATTTTTATTTCATTTCAATATTACAATTCAAAATATATTTTGCTTAAATTTCAGGAATTCCACTTTCGTACTTTAAACAAAACCGACCAAAAATTATAAATTGAACAAAGTAATCATGAACATAATTTGACGAGACTAATGCTATAGACATAAAACCAAAATAAGTATATATATAGTAATATTAAGAAATAAGCAAAAAAAGTATACCCAGTTGAGATCAAACCCCAGCCAATTCAACAACTCAAAACCCAACACATGCAAATCATGGTATAAACTTGCAAAAATCAGCCTATGAAACTCTAAATATGTTGACGTTGTTGTTGATTATGATGGAAATGGATCAATATTATTTGAGTATGCTAATTCTGAACTTTGTCAAATAAGAACTAAAAAATACGACCTTGTTGCATTGTCTAGTTTTGAAACATATTTCATTGTTAAAATAAGTGATAGAAGTTGGCATGTAAATGAGGTCTTGCATGATCTTTATCGTGTTTATGATTCATCTACTTGTAACACGTATCTACGAAACTTGCCATTTCTTTATTGTTAAATGATGTGTAGTCACCATATACTTTCTTAAAATTCGAATCTTGATACTAAAAATGTTACACGTATGGATCATGAAGTGTAAAATAGGCATCAAATACTATGGTTATTTTTTAAAGTATTACTTAGTTTTAATTTTAATAAGCGAGTATTACCGAAACCTGATATTTTAGAAGTTACGCGATATAAAAGTTACATTTAAAACACGAAAAATAAATGCTCAGTATAAAATAAAAACGACGGTATTTGGAGAACGTTGATATTTTAATAAATAAATGAGGACTTATAATTTAATTATTATTAACACGGCGTATAAACGGATGACGCGTAAAGGCTTAACGTAAATTACGAAGAATGCTCGTAAAATGAGAAATTAAAACGACGACAATAAAAATATTTCTATGTCATAACAAGGATATTTAGAGTTGATGACGGACATACACTTTGCTGACAAATAAATAAATGACAGCTATTCGATACATTAAAGCCATAACTTTGTCGGTTAGTCGATAATTCATATTATTCGTCGAACGAACATGACAAATAAAAGTCGAGTAATAAATATTGATCCGAATACTAGAAATAAGATTAGATCTCAGTAAAAATGTTGATTTTAAATTTCATGTTACTACACTAAATAAATATGAGAAAAAAAATAATTAATTTAAATGTTTTTTTTAATAATTTCGAATAAAATATTATCAATGATCAGAAGAATAATTAAATTATAATTTAATTAAAATTCTCGAGATCTCAGGATTTGCGTACAGAAAGTATAAGAAAATGTAATACGTTGAAAAATTCAAGAAGCACGAATAAAAGAATAAAATAATGATGGGAAAGTACGGATTCTTACAGGGAGGGTCTTGTGTCTTCTCTCTTTCTTCTTGTTTTCTCGACTCGATATAAATTCTTTGTCTTTCTCGACTCGTCTTGGGATTTGTCGATATAAATTGAACTCGTCTTATAATTTTCTTCTTCTATTAGACTTGAGTTCTTTGACTTCATTAAACTTCCTTCTTTAGACTTTTTCTTCGATAAATCTTCAGAATAGGCCTTTGACTTCCGTTCTTCTTGCACTCTTGATCTTTTGACTTCGTCTTTTCTCGCTTTCTTCGATAAAAGCCCGTGATAGCCCGTGTTTTCTACTTTTTTCATATTTTTATCCTGAAACACAATAAAAACACAAACCACGCATAATTCTGACTTTTACGACATAAAATACACGTTTTGGTCTTGTTATTATTGGAAATAAGTGGTAAAAGGATAAGTGTTTTCACACTTATTAATTACCACATTTTGGAGGATTTAATTCAACAATCCACACCAAGGAATGATGGTTTTGTAGTCGATCGTAATCATCTACGAGAGAGTTTCCAAAATCATTCACGAGGGGAACGACAAACCTTGGTTTGACGAGTCTATCTACGAAGAGGAAATCGATGAGTTTAATGATCTTGTGGAGGATGACGTTTATGTAGACCCCGAGGGGGTGAATTTTTTATTGATCATCGATTTGAGAATTTGTACAACCCCCCTCAAAATACCCATGACTTAAACGTGAGATTTTTTAGTGTGACTAATATTGAATTAGAAACGCCAAATCTTTTTAACTTAATAAATGGTAAAACGGTTTTTCATAAAGAGTTAAAAAAAAATGATGAAAAAGGAAAAGATTTTGAATCGAATTTACATTATTTTCTTACATTAACTCCGTCATCGCCACGTTTTATGCGTACTACCACCTCGTCTACTCCTTTTGACGAGTGTGAGTGTGGTTTTAGTGTGGGGGAAGCCCCTTATATTTCTTCACACTTTTCCAACGAGGACGAGATATTCGATCCCGGAATCACATTTTTAGGGAAACCTTGGTCTTCCACCGATGCAATAAATAGAATATCTTTTCGTTTGCTTGGTGTGAGTCTACCTCGAGTAGCTCATGATATTGCCCCACCCATTGTCCCACCCTTCTATTTCTCACCTCTTTTCTTTTACCTCTTTGAGGTTCTAGCACATGCTGAAGTGGCGTTGTTTCGTTTATCCCATGAAAATGAGGACGCCACTTTCAATCCTGATATTTTGCATCATCAGAGGACTTAGTCCTTAATACCGGTTGCTTTTGGTCCTTGTTTATCATGTAAGCCCCAACAAAAATGACCAGACCATGATAATCCCTAAATGATCATGTTTATGGGGATTCGAGTCGAGCTTAGTTATCAAAAACGAGGTGCCTCGTGGGGGAAATGTCATGCTTATCCTTGTAAATAGTATTGCTTTATTAGTCTAATGTGGAGACTTGTGCTCTTCCAACCTTTGTTTCGTAGTTGTTTGTGATTGAGATTTATTAGGTTCATCGTTATCATTGAAGCGTCTCGTGTTCGTTTTACATATCACTCGAGCTTTGATCGTTTCCTTTGAAGATTTCGATATCCTATGATATCCTTTTACGTTCTAACGTTTATTCTTTTAGCATAATTCATAAACGGATTTTAGATTATTCGTTTTACCCTTTCCATGCTTGAGATTAAGCATTCGACTTTTCGTCTCTAGAATGGGGGTGTTTCACCCTTAGACTCGAAACATTGAGGACAATGTTTAGTTTTAGTATGGGGGTAAATAGATGCTTTACCTTGCTTACGTCATCACGCAATCCAATTTTCATCTTTTTGTTATCGTTTTGTTGCAAAATAAGGCTAAAATGGCCAAATTTTAAAAATTTTCTTGTTTTTCATAAGTGTTTAATACACGAATGTAGGTTTTCCGATGGTGAGAATAAGAGTAATTTTTTACTCGACCGTGCGTGTTGAGCACTTAGCTTCGATTCCTTAACTATATTAGGCTAAGTCTCATTAAATTGAGGACGAGGAATGATAGAGTTAATTATAAGTTACTATGCTAAACGTAGAGTACTCGTATTCTTTCAAAAACTCATGTGTTTTAATTATTTGCTTATTCTCCCCACGCTTATATACAAATAAAAGCAATATATAAAGGTCGTACGGTTTATAAAATATGTTAGCTTCTAGCCTAAGATCGTTTAAAAGTTACTTGTAATTAAATAAAGTAAATAGCCAAGGCATAACTTATTGAAACGGGACGCGAAGATTGGCGAATCCAAAAAAGGCCCTAACAAGGCATGAGGATTACTTTTTGTTGCTAAATCTAAAAAGATGTGAAGTTTACGAATCAAAATACAAAATGAAGGATGAAGACACACGACGAAAAGAAAAATACTCTAAAAGGTTGCGGAAAATTCTATGAATCCAAAAAGGCCCTATCAAGGCATGAGGATGAGTTTATGAATCCAAGTCCGAAAAGGAGGCGAATCGTTGCAGAATCTAAGTCCCAAAGTGAGGAAAAAGACAAGTGAAGAAAGTTGTGGTCAAAGATGAAGCATCTCAAATCAAGAAGAAGATGTGTGCCAAAAATGAAGAGAAGACCATAACAAAGAGAATATCTCAAGATTGAAGTTCGAAACACATGCCAAATATCGGTCTGAGAAAGTTCCCAAATCGTGATCAAAGTTATGTCAAGACATGAACTTTAAATGATTAGAAGAAACGTTTTAAAAGATCGTGTCCTTTAGCTACTTATAAATTAAACCGTCCTACTTTATTTTCGTCATAAATAAATATCAAAATAAGTCAAAAATGTATCCTCGTGATCATTAAGACAAAAATAAAATATAAGAAATACCAATTAGGAATAAGGGAGTCTAAGTACATGATTAACGCATATTAGTAGTGTTAGCATTACTAATTTGTTATAACAATGATCTCGTTTCACGCTTAGCATGGAATTGAGTGAAAATCGAGGATGACGAACTTATCACAATGAGGCATTCACGTGTTCTTATTCTTTGACCCCAAAAGTCATGTTCTCG
This sequence comes from Glebionis coronaria, assembly GCA_025667525.1. Lineage (NCBI taxonomy): Eukaryota > Viridiplantae > Streptophyta > Magnoliopsida > Asterales > Asteraceae > Glebionis > Glebionis coronaria. The sequence continues at coordinate 162,747,168 of CM046878.1, read as the reverse complement.
TGATGAAAACAATACATTGTGTCTAAAATGCATGTAGTTGTTAATTTAATTTTACGTTTCAATAAATGTCGTATAAAAATAAATTTTGGAAGTGCTAAGATACTTAATTCTAGCATATCGTGAGGGCACGGTAATGGTTTAGTATGCTGGAGTGATGAGACTGCATTTATACATAGTCTCATCGTCCAAACCGGTCTTAAAATGCTTAAAAATATCATAATATATGTAACACCTCATTTTGATAAATGGAATGTCACGCGTGATTATGGCGTGTCATCAAAGCATACAAGGAAAATGTCTTAAAACATTACATGATCATGAAAGGAAATACCGAAAACAAACATCGGTACCACAAGTATAAGCTCATCACACATAAACATAAGTACTGTAAAGGAAAAGGACTAAACAATGTCCAAAGAAATAAGTAGCAAAATGTATGATGAAATGCATAAAGTAGAGAAGGCTAGATAGCTTCCAATCCATATGCACGTACGCTTGAAGTCTACGAGCGCCCTTGAGTACCTGCCGTTTGGGAACATGAAAGGAAAATGGCTGAGCATAACGCTCAGTGCACGGATATACAAGTATGACATGGAATAACGTAAGCATATAAGACTAATAGCAGCGGAATATTCTAAGTTCTAAGTAATCTGGATTCATGTTCATAAAACTGGTTTTATAGTTTGAAAAGACTTATGTTCTATGAAAATCTGTTATTAATTAGCTAAATAGCCCATATAGGTCATTAGGTTCCACCGTGCATGAATTTCTTTGAGGGGAGACCTCGTCATGCAATTAGAGGGGTTGCCTCTAATTAAATAGTCTAGGTAGGAGGGATCAGCTCCTAGTGAAGGATGCAAGGCACACATCGCAATCACTCTGATAATACTGATAAACATGTAACTAGGATGCACCCATACGCCCCACAAGATAATATAATATAATGGCCAAAACTGAAAAGGGATGCCACGAGCAATCACTTCGCCGTGAGGAAGTCATAACACTGGTGCCTCTAGTGTTATGGTTATGGTACCTCCATAACTAGGTGACACTGGCCATGCATGTATATGGCTTAGGCTCTTATTCTAACATAAGTATCAAACATATAAAACAAATACTGGGAAACAGTTGGCTGCAAACGGGGAATCCTAATAAGAAAAGAATGTCCATACTAAAGGACGGGAAATCCGTACCTTATGTCCAGTGAACGGAAAAGACGAAAGAAAGGAAGTCCTACTCAGATCTCACTAATGCTACATAAAGAGTATACATGAATAAGTATTCTGTTTACTGAGTACTTTACTGATTATATCATGTCTTAGCTTGTTTTATATGTTCATGTCTTGTTTTACTGATTTTAAGGTTACTCTGTGTTTATCATGTATTCTATGTATTCTGATTAAGTATTACTTGTACTTCTTGTATTATTATACTTGTTGTGTAATAATAAGTAACTTTCTAAAAATAGCAAGTTTCCTAAAATAGAAAGTTTCATAAAATAGAAAGTTTCCAAAAATAGAAAGTTCCTAAAAATAGATTAACTTCTTAAAATAGATCAGTTTCTAAAAATAGAAAGTTTCCAAAAATAGTAAGTTTCCTGAATTAGAAAGTTTCCATATTTAGAATAAAGCTAAATTAATAAGCTAATAATATAAGCTTAATTTTACTGGTTAAATATCATAAGTCATGTGATTATAGTATAGTTTATTAATAATAACATGTTAATTAAATAAACTATAGGCTATACGATTTAATTAAATATAAGCATGATTTAATTAAATTAAAGTGTATAAAAATACTTAAGTTAAGACATGTATTAATATTATATTAACTGTAACATAATTCATGATTATTAATTAATTATATTCCATGTTTTAATAATTAATTAATAGTATAGTCTAAATTAAATAAATAAATACTTAGGTTAAAACGTGTATTATTTATTAAATAATAATTGTCCTAAGTCCATGATTTAATTAAATTAATTACATGTCATGTTTTAATTAATTTAATATCTTGTTAAAATAAATACTTGTAAAATAAAATACTTGAACATATTTTAGTCATGAACCGTACCCATGTATTTAATTTAGACATGTCGTGAACCGGACACGGAACCCCTTGAACCGGTCCGAACCAAACACCCCTTAACAGTGGCAAACCAGCTTGGCCGATTGCCACTGTTCTTGTTTAGGCTACCACCGGCTTAAGCCGGTGGTTCCCTTGTCTCTCGGCTAGCCGCTGCCAACAGCAGTGGGTTCCCACCGGCTGTATGCCGGTGGTCCCCCTGCTTGCGCTGCGTTTCCCCTGTTTGACCCAACCTGCCACCGGCTGTATGCCGGTGGTGGGGCTGCTTGTTGCCGAGACGCAACCAAAACACAAGCACACCCCGACGCGAGTCGGGGTTCCTTGTCCCTACTGTCGATCGAACCAAACACCACCGAGATCATAGATCTCGGTTGGTGGCGTGATAAAAAACACGTCGAGAGCCTTGGGCTCTCGGTTTGTGTGTCGTCCGAGCAACCATACCCGAACAAAACCTTAATTTTACCCCCTTGATCACGTGACATGTTTTTAATCCTTGTTTTTATTTAATTCATGTTCATGTGTTAATTAATTAAATAAAGAGAATAACATAAAAGGATTTTCAGATTACCGAATGCGTGTAAAGATTGGAGAACAATAACACGAACACGATCTTGGATTAACTAAAAATCAAATCAAACACCTCTTTGGTGTTGTGGTTGCTGTCGGCCAACAGAGAGAGAAATAAGGAGTAGGGTTTTTGATTTCTTGAAAATACTCTGTGAATGAAAAAGGTTTCCTCTTTTTGTTATTTTACTAAAAACAAAGTTGGGCTTGGCCCCTTTTCCTCTCGTGGTGTCGCGGCTAGTAGGGCCCACAAGGGAAAAACCGGAGTTTTCCCGTGTTTTAAAATACGTGCTCGTGTGTTCGTATATTTGTGTTATATTTAAATACTTGTACATAACGATATTAATCGTATTATATTAACTAAGTACGTAATTACGTGTTCGTGATTTTTACGTTCATGATTTCATATTCGTAATTATAATTATTATTGTTAATAATTATCGTTTACTATCACGTACTTAATACTTATTGTGTAATTATACGTACATAACTTTTGTAATTACTAATCGTGACACGTGTGCATGCTATAAAAGGAAAGTCTTAATATGTACGCACGTTTACTAAGTGTACTGTTCATGGTAAAAGCATGCGGGTTTTACAACTCTTCCCCCTAAAAAGAATAATTTGTCCCCGAATTATAGATAAAATAAACTAAAAGAGGAACATACCCGAATTCAAAATATGAAATGAGGGTAAGAAGCCCGGATAGACTCCTCTGTTTCCCAAGTGGCTTCCCGCTCAGTATGGTCCCTCCAAAGGATTTTGACAAATGGAATCGTCTTCTTCCTCATGACTCGTTCTTGCCTGTCAAGAACTCGTTCGGGTTCCTCTATGAAGGTAAGATATTCACGAATCTGTTCCAGTGGATACTGAACCATGTGAAGGGGATGATAATTATACCCTCTGAGTAAGGACACATGGAAAACGTCATGAACGTGAGAAAACTACGGAGGTAACGCTAGGCGATAAGATACTTCACCGGCTCGCTCGATGACATCAAACGGTCCGATGAACCGAGGACTGAGTTCCCCATTGATTCCGAAACGTCTAACACCATGTGTCGGTGATACCTTAAGAAAGACGTGATCTCCTACGTTAAAATGTAAGTCCCTATGATGCTTGTCTGCATAACTCTTCTGACGTGTACGAGCTTCCTGCAATTTATGCTTAGCTACAGCGACCTTCTTGTTGGTCAACTCTATCATCTCCAGTCCTTCAAGTGTTCGCTCACCAACCGGATCCCAGCAGATTGGGGCGTGACACTTCCTTCCATACATCTCGAATGATGCACACTTGATGCTGGCGTGCCAACTGTTGTTGTATGCAAACTCTACTAAACATATATAATCATCCCAATCTCCTGTCCACTCCAATGCACATGCTCGGAGCATGTCTTCTAATGTCTGAATCGTCCGCTCCGATTGTCCGCTGTTTGAGGATGAAAAGTCGTGCTAAGCTTAAATTTTGTACCCCAAGCTTTCTGAAGACTCCTCCAAAATCACGAAGTGAACCGAGGATCTCTGTCCGAGACGATACTGGATGGAGCACCATGAAGTCTCATGATCTCCTTCTTGTAAATATCGGCGAGTTTGCTGACCGGATCATCCTTGCGGATCGGTAAGAAATGAGCTGACTTAGTAAGTCGATCAACGATAACCCAAATCACATCATGCCTCCTCTTTGTCTGCGGAAGACCGGTAACAAAATCCATGGTGATTTTATCCCACTTCCACTCTGGAATGTCTAACGGTTGTAGTAGACCACTAGACCGCTGATGCTCGATCTTAACCTGCTGGCAGGTAAGACATTTGGAGACATAAGTAGCAACATCCTGTTTCATACCACTCCACCAAAAGTACTGCTTGATGTCGTGGTATATCTTGGTTGAACCAGGATGAATAGAGAATGGGGACCTATGAGCTTCAGCTAACAATGCTTCCCTGAATGTAAGATCATCAGGAACACAAAGTCTAGTGCCTTGCCATAAGATACCATCGTCATCTAACTGAAACTCAGTCTGCTGTTCTAAGTTCTGAATCATCGCCCAAATTTCACCATCATCCTTCTGAGCTTCCTTGATCCTAGAGAGTAACTCAGGTTCCACTCTAAGATTAGCCCAGTAACCGTGTTGTCCATGTACCATGATCTCAATGTCTAGTCGCTCCAAGTCCTTTATAATTTCTTCCTTAATTTTAATGCCGTTGATCATACCGGACTTTCTACTAAGTGCATCTGCCACTACATTCGCCTTGTCGGGATGATACTGCAGATTAATGTCATAATCCTTCAACAACTCTAACCATCTTCTCTGTCTCATATTCAGCTCACGTTGAGTGAAGATGTATTTCAGGCTCTTGTGATCTGTGAAGATATCACATGATTCTCCATACAAGTAGTGCCTCCATATCTTTAATGCAAACACGACTGCTGCAAGTTCCAAGTCATGTGTAGGGTAATTCTCCTCATAAGGCTTGAGCTACCGTGAAGCGTACGCAATCACTTTCCCATGTTGCATGAGAACAAAACCAAGTCCTTTCCCTGAAGCATCACTATAGATTTCAAATCCACCTGTACCAGATGGGAGAGTAAGAGTCGGTGCAGATGCTAACGTCTGCTTTAGGTCTTCAAAGCTCTTCTCTCTTTCTTCAGTCTAGACGAATTTCTCCCCTTTCCGCATCAGTTTGGTCAATGGCAGTGCTAAACGGGAAAAGTTCTCTACGAACCTATGGTAGTAACCAGTTAATCCTAAGAAACTACGAACTTCAGTTGCTGATGTAGGTCTTGGCCACTTGGTAATAGCCTCAACCTTTGTTGGATCCATGGTTTCTTTCTGCTGATACAATGTGGCCTAGGAACGCCACCTTGTCTAACCAGAACTCACACTTGGAGAATTTGGCATACAGTTGCTTCTGGCGAAGTATATGTAATGCAGTACGAAGATGGTCTTCGTGTTCCTCCTTTGACTTAGAGAAAATAAGAATGTCGTCAATGAAGACAAGGACGAACTTGTCCAGGAACTCATGGAAGATACGGTTCAACAGATCCATGAAGACAACTGGAGCATTGGTAAGGCCAAATGGCATGACTACGAATTCGTAGTGCCCATAGCGTGTACGGAAATCAGTCTTGGCGATGTCCTGCTCTTTAACCCGTAACTGATGATAGCCCGACCCTAGATCAATCTTGGAGAAATGTTTGTCCCCTTGGAGTTGGTCAAACAAGTCAATGCGTGGCAACGGATATCTATTCCTATTGGTGATCTTGTTAAGCTCATAATAATCTATGCACAGACGCATGCTGTCGTCCTTCTTTTTTACGAACAGAACAGGTGCACCCCATGGAGAAGCACTAGGTCGAATGAAACCGCGTTCCAATAATCCCTGCAGTTGTTCCTTTAACTCCTTCAGCTCTATGGGAGCCATGCGATAAGGAGTCTTGGATATTGGCTCAGCTCCTAGGACGAGCTCAATATTAAACTCTACTTCACGAGCAGGTGGTATACCCGGAAGTTCTTCTGGAAACAAGTCTGGGGATTTCGACACGATCGGCTGATTCTGGATAGATGGAGATTCAGCCTCCAAATCATGAACAGTCGCAAGATAGCCCTCACAACCATGTGACAGTAGTGCACGTGCTTGTAAGGTCGAGATTATTTGTACAGACCTTCTGGGTATGAACCCGTTATGAATGTACTCTGGTGCATTTAGATCACCGAAGATGACCCGATATGTATAGCAGTCAATGGTGGCGTGATGTTTGGATAGCCAGTCCATGCCTAATATCATGTCAATATCGCACATTTCGAGTGGAAGTGCGTCAATAGGACGAATCTTGTCGTCAAACTCTAGGGGGAGGCTCTTGTACCCATGGGTTATGCGTACAGAGTCTCTAAGGGCGAGGAAATGTTTAATACATTCTCTAAATGCATAGGAGATATCCTAACATTCTTGGCATAAGCAGTATAAATGAACGAGTGAGTAGCACCCGTGTCAAATAAAACACATGCAGCTTGACCATACATATACAAGATTCCAGTGATGGTACCTGTAGACTTGTTGGCCTGATCGCGAGAAGTCGTGTAAGCCCGTCCACTAGTAGGAGGTGGCTTGGAATCAGCATGTCCAAATGTGCCCTCCATCTCGCCCTTGCGTCAGTCCTTCATGCGATGGCCAGTAAGGCCACACTTGAAGCAAGCGTCATTGTCGCGGCGACATGGTCCTGGGTGCCTACGGTTGCAGGTAGTGCAGAGAGGGTGAGTATACCCTCCAGCAGGTGCCCGTGCTGGCTGGGAGCCTGTTTGGAAAAGTACACATGAGACATGGTTTATAGGTACAAAAGGACAATGCAGAAAAATCGTAAGATATAATACCAGTGATAGTTGGACGGTTAGGCTGTGAACCTCTTCGGTCCTGCTCCATCCTGTTACCATGATTCCTAGTAGAAGATTGCTAATGTGTTAGAATTATAAGTCATAAACGTGTAACATAAGAAATGAGTTAAATGTAGGGACCTGCTGTTGTTAGAGTTTCCAGCATTGTTACGGTAATTATCATTACCGACACGCCTATCCGTAGAAAAATGGTCTTGAGTCTGACCGTTACCCTTGTTCTGAGTAGGCTGTTGTTGAGTAGCCGGTTGAGACCAGTCCCCAGTCTTCTGTCTAAAAGATGTAGTTTAAAGAGAAAGATAAATATTGGATAGTACTAAACGAACAAATACCTCTTTTCGGGTCTCTCTACTTCCCATAATTCCTCTCTCTCCTGCAGCATCTCCAGCTTATGTGCTGCATCGGCAACTTGTGCCACCGTGTTGAAGGTAGCACACACCAAGTTGTTGGTGACCGATGTACGAAGAGCCCACCGGAAGTGGTATGCTTGCTCTTTGACAGTACATGCTGCTGCGCCAAGAAAACCAACCAAACGAAGAAAGCGCTGCATGAACTCGTTTTTGTTCTCCCCAGCTCTCTGCCTGATTCCGTGGTACTCCCTCTTCAACTTGTCTTGCTCAGCCTTGGGAAAGAACTGTCCCATCACTAACTCCCTGAACTGAGGCCAAGTCAAACCAGCCACCCAATTGTCACCAGCTTCACTTCCTTCCACCATCCCAGTACGTCACCTTCGAACTTGTAACAGGCCAACCTCGACTTGAAGACGGGGTCGCAGCCCATTGCATCAAATATCTTCTCGATATGAGCCAACCAACTTTCAGCTTCACTGGGGCTGTTAGTTCTCTCGAAGGATCGAGGATGTTGTTTGTTGAATCTCTCCAACCATGTGACCAATGTTGCTGGAGGAGGAGGAGGAGGAACTGGGTGCTGTTGCTGATTGTTGGCAGCTTGCACCTCAGCCCGGATGTCGTTCCTCAGCTGAGGAAGCAAAGCTTGCATCGCAGCTTGGACTGCTGCATTGAGTTGTTCCTGCTCGCGTGTGAGAACCATCCGATAGTATAAAAAAAATTACATGATTAAACTGATTAAACATAAAATATATACATGAAAAGAAATTTTATGCCAATAAATCATGAGAAAAATTTATGCATGAAAAAGTACACGAATGCATGATGCAGTTTATGAAAACTTTTATATGCGCGAGGGTAAACGCCTATGGTCAGTTTACCCAAAATAAAAGACATGGCGAGGGGACACCAATGGGTCGGTCCTAAATTTAAAAGTTTCGATAAAAGCACATGCGACTAAATAGAGTCAGTCCTGTACCAACCATTACTTAGTCATAAACCTGCGACAATGACATATGACATGAATGCATGAAAACAATGAATGCATGAAAACCGCCTGTCAGTTCTAGGAAGACCATAGTGACTATCCACTAATCACATGTCGTATTTTGAGAGCCTACAGGTCGAAGCCTTGGCTCTGATACCATAACTGAAACACCCCATTTTGGTAAATGGAATGTCACGCGTGATTATGGCGTGTCATCAAATCATACAAGGAAAATGTCTTAAAACATTACATGACCATGAAAGGAAATAGTGGAAACAAACATCGGTACCCCAAGTATAAGCTCATCACACACAAACATAAGTACTGTAAAGGAAAAGGACTAAACAATTTCCAAAGAAATAAGTAGCAAAATGTATGATGAAATGCATAAAGTAGAGAAGGCTAGATAGCTTCCAATCCATATACACGTGCGCTTAAAGTCTACGAGCGCCCTTGAGTACCTGCCGTTTGGGAACATGAAAGGAAAACGGTTGAGCATAACGCTCGGTGCACGGATATACAAGTATGACAGAGAATAACGTAAGCATATAAGACTAATAGCAGCGGAATATTCTAAGTTCTAAGTAATCTGGATTCATGTTCATAAAACTGGTTTTATAGTTTGAAAAGACTTATGTTTCTATGAAAATCTGTTATTAATTAGCCAAATAGCCCATATAGGTCATGTGGTTCCACCGTGAATGAATACTTGGTGGGGAGACCTCGTCATGCAATTAGAGGGGTTGCCTCTAATTCAATAGTCTTGGTAGGAGGGATCAGCTCCTAGTGAAGGATGCAAGGCACACATCGTAATCACTCTGATAATACTGATAAACATGTAACTGGGATGCACCCATACGCCTCGCATGATACTATAATATAATGGCCAAAACTGAAAGGGACGCCACGAGCAATCACTTTGCCGTGGGGAAGTCATAACACTGGTGCCTCCAGTGTTATGGTTATGGTACCTCCATAACTAGATGACACTGGTAATGCATGTATATGGGTTAGGCTCTTATTCTAACATAGGTATCAAACATATAAAACAAATACTGGGAAAACAGTTGGTTGCAAACGGGGAATCCTAATAAGGAAAGAATGTCCATACTGAAGGACGGGAAATCCGTACCTTATGTCCAGTGAACGGAAAAGACGAACGAAAGGAAGTCCTACTCCGATCTCACTAATGCTACATAAATAGTATACATGAATAAGTATTCTGTTTACTGAGTATTTAACTGATTATATCATGTCTTAGCTTGTTTTATATGTTCATGTCTTGTTCTACTGATTTTAAGGTTATGTTGTGTTTATCATGTATTTTATGTATTCTGATTAAGTATTACTTGTACTTCTTGTATTATTATACTTGTTGTGTAATAATAAGTAACTTTCTAAAAATAGCAGGTTTCCTAAAATAGAAAGTTTCCAAAAATAGAAAGTTTCCAAAAATAGAAAGTTTCCAAAAATAGATTTACTTCTTAAAATAGATCAGTTTCTAAAAATAGAAAATTTCCAAAAATAGTAAGTTTCCTGAATTAGAAAGTTTCCATATTTAAAATTAAGCTAAATTAATAAGCTAATAATATAAGCTTAAGTTTACTGGTTAAATATCATAAGTCATGTGATTATAGTATAGTTTATTAATAATAACATGTTAATTAAATAAACTATAGGTTATACGATTTATTTAAATATAAGCATGATTTAATTAAATTAAAGTGTATAAAAATACTTAGGTTAAAACATGTATTAATATTATATTAACTATAATCTAAGTCATGATTATTAATTAATTATATTCCATGTTTTAATAATTAATTAATACTATATCTAAATTAAATAAGTAAATACTTAGGTTAAAACGTGTATTATTTATTAGATAATAATTAACCTAAGTCCATGATTTAATTAAATTAATTAGATGTTATGTTTTAATTAATTTAATATCTTGTTAAAATAAATACTTGTAAAATAAAATACTTGAACATATTTTAGTCATGAACCAGACCTATGTATTTAATTTAGACATGTCGTGAACCGGACCCGGAACCCCTTGAACCGGTCCGAACCAAACACCCCTTAACAGTGGCAAACCGGCTTGGCCGGTTGCCACTGTTCTTGTTTAGGCTGCCACCGGCTTAAGCCAGTGGTTCCCTTGTCTCTCGGCTAGCCGCTGCCAACAGTAGTGGGTTCCTACCGACTGTGTGCCGGTGGTCCCCCTGCTTGCGCTGTGTTCCCCTGCTTGACCCAACCTGCCACCGGCTGTATGCCGGTGGTGGGGCTGCTTGCTGCCGAAACCCAACGAAACCACAAGGACACCCCGACGCGAGTCGGGGTTCCTTGTCCCTGCTGTCGACCGAACCAAACACCACCGAGATCATAGATCTCGGTTGGTAGCATGATCAAAAACACGCCGAGATCCTTGGGCTCTCGATTTGTGTGTCGACCGAGCAACCAAACCCAAACTAACCCTTAATTCTACCCCCTTGATCACGTGACATGTTTTTAATCCTTGTTTTTATTTAATTCATGTTCATGTGTTAATTAATTGAATAAAGATAACATAAAAGGGTTTACAAATTACCGAATGCGTGTACAGATTGGAGAACAATAACACGAACACGATCTTGAATTTGATTAACTAAAAATCAAATCAAACACCTCTTTGGTGTTGTGGTTGCCGCCGGCCAAGAGAGAGAGAAAGAAGGAGTAGGGTTTTTGATTTCTTAAAAATACTTTGTGAATGAAAAAGGTTTCCTCCTTTTGTTATTTTACTAAAAACAAAGTTGGGCTTGGCCCCTTTTCCTCTCTTGGTGCCGCGGCTAGTAGGGCCCACAAGGGAAACCCGGAATTTTCATGCATTATAAAATACGTGCTCGTGTGTTCGTATATTCGTGTTATAATAGTTCATGTTATATTTAAATACTTGTACATAACGATATTAATCGTATAATTTTAATTAAGTACGTAATTACGTGTTCGTGATTTTTACGTTCATGATTTCATGTTCGTGATTATAATTATTATTGTTAATAATTATCGTGTACTATCATGTACTTAATACTTATCGTGTAACTATACGTACATAACTTCTGTAATTACTAATCGTGACACGTGTTCGTGCTTTAAAAGGAAAGTCTTAATATGTACGCACGTTTACTAAGTATACTGTTCATGGTAAAAGCATATGGGTTTTACAATATACCCCAAAGTATGCTTGTGTTTGTCATTGTGTATTTTAGGTACGAATATCATGAATTCATCAAAAGAGAACAAGAATCAAATAAAATCGAACACGGGAAACGAAGCCATACAAAGAACCGGTCCCGAACGATGAATTTCCAAAGTAGTCCTTGAAGAATTGAAGAATTACAAGAATTGTCCCTCAACTTTGGAAGACTAGTCATTTTATACCCTTGTAAAACTCCAAAATTACATTGGGGTCCCTAAAATGTCAAGACATTACATGTTTGGTCCTTGTAGAATGTCAAAATTACATGAAAGACCCTTGATAAAAGTTATGACAAATCAATGAGCCATATTTGACAACTTGGTCATACTTATATACAAAGGGAAAGAGGGGTTTGATGTTTCAATCTTTGTATTCACATCTTTTGGGAGTATAGGGGGTCATCCTGCCAAACTTAATACCCATACCCATACCAAACCCATATTATACCCGGTCAACAGCCCAAACCACCCCTCCATTACCCGGTCCATCATACTATCCAACACAACCCTCCAAATCATTCCATCTCACCCACTCAACTCCAGCCACATCACCACTTCACTCCACCTCAGACTTCACCACAACATTATTTATTAATTAATAATTTTTAAACAAAGATTATTTATTCATAATCTCCCAGGGAAACATCTATTGTGCAACAAATTTTCCCCAAATCACCCCACATAAACCCTAATTACTCCTGCCCTAATCCCTCACAATTAAACCTTCATAACTTCTAGAGACCTAATTCTACCTTTTGTCAACTCATTCCCACACCCAGAAACTGGCCACATGGGTTAAGGGCCCCACCTTGTACCTCCCATGCACTTGTGTTCAACCCAAAATAGCAAAAAGAGAATCCACCAAACTCATCAACAGTTGTGCAACTTTTCTTTCTCCCAAAGGAAGCATTCAAGGGCGTGGATTAGTCTTCAAACAGCTAGCAGTCACATGACAAAGTTTTGACTAAGTTTCCAAGAATTTTCAAAGGGCGGAATTGGAATTCGTTAGCATCTAGGGTTTAAGTTTATTGTATTCTAGAATAGTTCAAGCATGTCTATATAAGGGGTGCATGTACCCCTTATTTCATTGTTCCAGCATTGATTTATAAAAAAAAAATTAATTTTAATGAAAGTTGATTTTAATTTTTAAAAAATACTTGTCGAGTTCCTTATTGCTTTCATTAGTATAACTTTTACTTTACTTCTACTTAAATTAGGTTTTTATCAAGGTTTTTTTTGTTCAAAGATTATTTTTTTGGCAAAAGAGATTGTTTGAGAACCACTTTGTATAAGTTGTTAGTATTGTTTGTTTGACACCAAACAATTATTTTAGACTTATACAACTTGTTAGTTTTGTTGTTGTTCCAAGGATTGATGTTCTCTTAAAAATTCTGTTTTAAGATTCTAAAAAAAAACTAATTTCTTTATCTTTATACTTACTGTTCTATAAGCACTCAATAAGCTACCTTAATTCTGAGCTTATTGAGTCACTTATAGAGCTTGAACGTGTTGGTTTGTTTGTGTGCAGTTCATAAGAGGTTCACAAACACTTAGCTCTGTTGGCACTTTGGGACTGTTGTAGTCCTAGGGTCCCTTGGGTTATGTTGTAGAATTGCCAATCAAGGGAGCCCCATTCAGCCATTTCCTCTTCCATCCTTTTAGTTCATACAAGACTCAAAGAGAGTTGGGGCATCCAATTCTGTAAGTGTGAACTCCCTCCCTTAGTACTTCTTTTTTTTAGCGAAAGTGTGGTTTTGTGGAATTTGGTTCTCACAACCTTTCATATAGATTCTCTTGTTAGTTCTTTCTAGTTTATGCTTGGTGATATGTTAGTAGAATTTGCATATTCTGTTATAGTTGTAGTCTCGAAAAACATTTGAAAATCTTGTTTTTCCAATTCTAAGAGGGTGTTTGGTTTAGAAGAGTAAAACCTACTAGGGTGATAACTAAGTGGGACTTTTGGCCCACACACTTTTTGATCAGCAGGTTATACAACTTTCAACTGATTATTTGAGTTATCACAACAAGTAGGCTAATTAGGCTTGATTTTTTTTGGTGTTTGGATTTGGGTTCACAGATAGAAAATAAGTTCATATAGGGATATAGGCCACTAAATCGGATTTTTGTAGATTTTGGAGGTCTATAATAGCTTTTGAAACTCATTTGTATGCACATTGCATCAGCAACTTATACCATAAACTGCCAATATAGATAGTAGGATGCATTAGGCTTGCTGTTATGATTTAGTTGGTGGAAATATGTTAGAAGCTAGCATTTGGGTAGTTTTAGGGTAGTGTGTAAGTGCTTTTAGGTTTAGTTCTCAGTTTAGTAGGTTGTCTGAATAATTGGGTAGATCATATCTCACATAAGGTGCATTATAGACTAGCAAAGCCACTTTCTGTCATAGTTCACATCAGCAGGTCTTAAGGGGTGGTTTTTGAGGTTTGTTTTTTGTAAATTGATCTCCACTTAGTCTATAGGGTAGGTTAACTGTGCATGGTCTGGTATTTAGGTTAGAAAGCTTTTAGGTAGGTTAATTTGGCTATTGTTTGTCACTGTTTTGGCCATTTAAGACCAGCAAGCACCACAAACCATATCAGCAGCTTCTTTAATATGGTGTGTGGGTTTTGAGGCTTGTAATTTGGTTCATCAGCTAGTTTAGGGGTAGGATAGGGTATGAAACATCTGGGAGTTGAGGTTTTGTGGGTTTTGGTGGCTCAAGTTTAGCTTTATAGCCTACTGTCATTGCACACCAGCAGGACCCTCTTTTTTCAGTCATAGACTATATCAGCAGCCCTAATAGGCTTATTTTTGTGTATTAAGTGTTGATTTTTGGGTAAAATAGAAGATTTTAGGTTAGTTATGGGTTATATTATCTGGTCCTAGGCTTTTGTAAAGTTTTTTGGTGCTCAAAAATTGCCATTTAAGCCCACTTATAGTCTTTAAAACCTACATCCCCTAAATTTTGCCCACAGTTGATGTAATTGTTTAAATTTTGTGCATTGGATTGTGCTTGGTTTGTGTTTCTGTGTTTGCTTGACTCCTCACAACCAAACTGGTTGTGAGGGTGCCCTTGCTCCCCTAAAAACAGCCAAAATAAAGCTCCAAATTGCCCAAAACATCATAGTTTGACCAAAAAAGTCAACTTAACCCATTGTTTTGTCGTTTTGTGCTTTATTTTTTATTTTTATTAGGTGTTTCATTTTTCCCAAGTAACAGTGTGGAAGTTGATGGCACTGATAATGATGAGGTGCGACCGATCCCACGTCCAATGGGCAGGGACAAAGCTAAGGCAAGGTCTAGAGGGAGCAGAGCTTCGGTGGAGTCTAGTTCAAACGATGAGGCTTTGGCTAGGTTGATGTTGCCAGGGTTGGGTGAACAACAAGAACGAGCCTTTGTTGTGCAGGGTGAACAATAGGCTGCATATTTTGAGATGAAGAAAGAGATGGAAATCCGGGAAAAGAAGTGGAATTAGCCCGAAAAAAGCAGCAAGATGAGGACTTGGACTATTATATGCAGCCGATAGATCATTTGCAGGGACGTGAACTTGCAGTCGTGGAGTGACGTCGAGCTCAGATCAAGGAGGCCTATGATATCCCTTTTTAGTTTTTTTTTAAATGTTTGTTTTTAAATTTCCTATGTTTTTATTTTTATTTTCGTATTGTGTTTTAATTTTTTATGTACTTGTGTTTTAATAAAATGTATGAATAAAAAATATTTAATAAAAAGTAGAGGTGATGTGTAGTGAGTTTAGGTGATTGTCATTATCTCCTGTAAGAGTTTGGGTGAGTTTATTAAAATGTTGAGGTGACGATAAGTGATTATGGCACCACTCCCCGTAATCTAAGGATTCATATTTTACGATGTTAGTGGTCAGGAGCATCAATGCAATGAAAGTTTCAATCTTAATCTTAAGAGGTCACATGTACTTTCGTGAAGTTGGGAGCAAACTTGCGACTTTTGCTAACCACAAAAAACACATTTGCATTTTTCTCAAAAAAATGTAAAATTTAAAAACAAATCTAAAAATTTCCAATTTTTTTTAAAGATTATCGAATTTTATGGGGTATTTTTGTTTTTTAAAGAAAAAAATGACCATCTTGTAAAACGGTTTGAAAAAATAGTTATTTTTTCTCTGTAAACCGCCTCTTAATCATAGAAACTCGTTTTTCTACAACAAATACACTCCAAAATTTTGAACTTGTGTTCTTACATACAGCGTAAAAAAAAACACAAGAAACGATATGGGTGTACAATCTTTTTACCGTTGGCTTACAAATAAGTACCCTAAAATAGTCGTTAATGCAGTTGAAAAGAGTTGCGATAACGAAAAAAACACAAACCCTAATGGCATTGAGTTCGATAATCTTTATCTTGATATGAATGGCATTATCCATCGTTGTTTTCATCCTGAACAAGATGACGTACGTTTTTTTTAACACTTATGCTCACCAACCGTTTGATAAATTTCGTGAATAGAGTGGATTAGTACATTGTTCGCATTGTTTAAAAAAAATTTAAAACGTATTGCACGACTTAGTAAAAATGCGCAACTTCGATACATTTAGAAACAGTTATTTACTTATTTTTTATATAAAAAATTGTTATAGGGGGCTTTGTGTTGTTTTGTTTACAGGTAAACAGTCCGGTAAGTTATGATGAAGTTTTCGAAAATGTCTTCGAGTATATTGATGGACTTATGAATATTGTAAGGCCGAGAAAACTGCTATACATGGCTATTGGTAAGTTATATCTTGTTTTATTTATAATTTATTTTTATACTTATTGATAATTAAGTTTTTAATTGTAATAAGTTTTGTATGCATTATGTTTGTTTTGAGAATTATTAGAAGTTTGAAATATGGTTTTGTGTGTTGATGCAGATGGAGTTGCGCCGAGAGCTAAAATGAATCAACAAAGAGCACGGAGATTTAGAACTGCGCAAGACCAAGAGACTCTTGTGAGTTTTTCTCAATGCTTTTTGTGGTTTGGAGATTAGGGGATGATTGAGACTGTTTTTTGAACTTGTGTAGATTTTCATCTATTTTTTCTTAAAAAGAATTAGTGAAACTGGCACCCGTGTGTTGCTTGGGTAGACTGTTTTTGGAACACATCACGTGATTATAAAATTGCGACTAACCCATACGTAGGATTAATCTTTCGGATTTCACTGAATGTTTAAATTTCAATATATTGATATAGTTGGGAGTTGGGACCATCGAATTTGTTAATTTATTATCAGATGAAATTAGTCGTATACTTCATGTTGAGATTAGTAAATTTTTGTATGTCAATTTTTCCTTTTGTATAGGTAGTAAAGTTTCACCAAAAACAATTCTACTGAACCAAAAAAAAACTTGAAACATTATACCTTTTTTAGTTGAAGTACTAGAGCAGAATCCTACCGACAAATTTTACAGATGAGATGATTTATTATTCATCCCCAAATCTCTCTTAGAACTTCTGGATGTCTTTGTTTTGCTACTATTTTAAATAGTCATGATAAATTGTCCAATCAGTGCATGCTTAAGTTCATGTCTGTTATGAATTATGATCTTATTCATTTTAGTCTAAATAAATGTGTGTTTAGCGGAAGGAGGAACATAGACTGAGAAGACAATATGAAGTTGAAGGTAGAGGTGTTCTGCCGAGCCAGGATTCAGAAGTGTGGGATTCCAATGTTATAACTCCGGGAACTCAGTTCATGTATGAGTTGTCCAAACAACTTCAAACTTATATCTGTTTGCGTATCTCAGGAAATCAAGCTTGGAAACAACTAAAGGTATATATTGTGCATCTTGATGGATTCCTTAGTTTGGTTATTGTATGCATTCTAAGGGGCATGTCTTCTATTAATATTCAATCATTTGTAGGTAATTCTTTCGGATGCTAATGCCCCTGGTGAGGGAGAACATAAAATAATGTCATTCATAAGGAGTCAACGCACAAGAGCCGGTTACAATCCAAACACGAGCCATGTTTTGTACGGTCAGGTAAATAAATTATTTTCTCTGTATACACAAGCCATGTTTTAATGGTTGTGGTAAATGGTCAACATTGGGTCTAAATCTTAGTGGAACCTCGAATGGCGAATTAGTAGAAATTTAGTTAAAATCCTCTTTAAGTTTTTACTAAAAAAACTTTGAAGGTTATGTCATCTAATCTTTTGTCTTGTATTTACTTTTGCATGTGCAGGATGCAGACCTTATCATGCTGGCCCTTGCCACCCATGAAATCCATTTTTCTATCTTGCGAGAGGTTGCGTATTAAATTACTACTCCGTATCATGTCCGGATATTTTGTGATTTTAACTTTAGGTTTTTATTTATGTGTTACTTATTGGACATTATTTTCTTGAATATTTTTCTTTTTAGTGTGATCGTGACAGAGAATTGAAAGATACAGTGGAAAAGACGAGCAGCATTGAAATTTCGAGTGTTAGTAAGCTAAAGTCTTTGGTGAAGAAGCCTTACCAGGTATGGTAACGTGTGGAACTTAGATACATGTTATTCCCGCAGCTCTACTGTTTATTTGATTTGATTGTTTGCCATCGTTGTTGCAGTTTCTTCATGTATGGATACTGAGGCAATATTTGAACCTTGATTTCGGAAGGATGAATTTGCCAGAGAAATTTAAGCTGGATATTGAGCGACTGATTGATGATTTCATCTTCATTTGTTTTTTTGCTGGGAATGATTTTTTACCCCATATGCCTACATTGGAAATTCACGAGGTTTGAAGCCTTTCATTATTTAGCTACTTTGTCTCGAGAAATTTGGAACTATGACAATGTAAAAGATGCAATATCTGATTAAAAATACTCCATACCAAATCTAATGTTGCAAACTTGCAACGTTTTGCAAGGCATCACAACTATTGCAGCTTTTTTGCTCTGCATAAAAAAATAACTTAATGATTTTTGGCCAGGGTGCTATGGACCTGTTAGTTCATGTATACAAGGAAGAGTTTAAGAACCTTGGAGGTCATCTTATTGATGTCAGAAAGGTTAGTGTGTAATGTATCATTTGTTTTCCCGACTGCAAAAGCACTGGTTTTTTTAACTCCAATCTAGTAGTATTTCTTAAAGATTAAAATTTGGCAGACTTGTAGATCCGTATCTTTCTCAAGCTTCTTTGACAGTTAAGTACATTGTTTTTATTTTGAAATCCTAATCTTTTGAGTTTTTATAAAAACTGGAACAGATAAACTATCAGAAAGGAAGTTACATTAAAATTAAAAGGGTTGAAAAGTTCATCCTTGCAGTAGGAGCATATGAAGATAAAATCTTCAAGAAGAGATCAGCCATCCGTGCTAGAATATTAAGTCACATGCGTTCAGACAACCAGGATACGGTATGTTTATAATTTAATTTATCCAATTAGACACAAAGATTGTCCATAACAAAAGTTTTGCTTTTGTATGTTTTATCATTAAGATGTAAATTCCATGTTCCCGAGCTCCCTTTCTGTATCTAGAGATTCAAAATGACGGTTTTATGCTAACAAGTGATTGATCTAGAGATAAGTTCTTAAAACAAGTCACTAAATTTGTTACAAATAGTAGAGTGGACTTTCTTAGAACTTGTGTGTTAAGTATTTTTATGTCACAGCTATTTCTATTTAATTCCATAGTATCACTTGAAAATTCTTACATTTTCATATTGATATTCATTATTCTTTCGTCTAGGGAGATAATGGAGACGAGGAATTGTTTCCTGTGATAAATACATCTAACAAGAAGGGGCCAGCCACGTGCTTGAAATTTGCCTTTCCTTGCAGCAGCAGTTCTCACGAGCACGATGTGCAGGTATCCCACATTGTTGGGCACTGCTTTATTTCTCTATATACTATTGCTCTTTTATAACATCATATATTTATACATATATGTGACTTAACATGTTTGTTTTTCTTTTTATCTCAGATTGTTGAGAACACACAACAGTTAAAGGAACAGCTGAAAACCTACACTCGTAATACATCCGATGTAGTCAATAATGGTCTTTTTACGGATATGGTATTGAATTATTGATCCTTTTTTGAGTCATCAACATTTATGCTCGCTGTAGTTAGCCATGGCTTACTCCTGTTTTAAACAAAACTTCTTAGGTACAATTTGGTTTTCCTGGATGGAGAAAACGGTATTATGAAAAAAAGTTTGGTGCTGAGACAAATGAAGATGTAGAGAAAACGAGGAAGAAAGTGGTATGTATAATGTATTACGTTAAAAGAATTCAACTTAAATATCAAAAAAGCTAATCATTCGTCCAATATATATTATGCATTTGTTCACATGTTTGATGTTTCACATGCATTCCTTTGTTTCCAAATATTTTGTTTGTGCCGAACTAGATTTTATTTCTTTTTCTCTTTTGTAGGTGGAAAAATACACTGAGGGGCTGTGTTGGGTACTGTTGTACTACTTCTCAGGTGTTCCATCGTGGACTTGGTGAGCACATCTTATGAATTAAGTTGAAGTTTATATATCTTCATGTTCTCGACTACTAAACACTTTTCTAAATATGCCAAGTGTCTTCTCTGCAGGTTTTTTCCATACCACTATGGGCCATTTGCATCGGATATGAAAGGCCTATCAACTACAAAAGTGGTATTTCAAAAAGGATTGCCATTTAAAACATTTGATCAGCTCCTGGCTGTTCTCCCTCCAATGAGGTAAGTTACTGGAATTCTTTATCGGATAAATGTTTTCATTTATTCTGTTTTTGTTCATGGTACGTTTGATTTCATCTAATCTGTTAATGCAGTGCACATGCACTTCCTGCTTCATATCAGTCTCTCATGACAGATCATGAATCGACAATTATTGATTTCTATCCAGCTGGTGAGCTTTAGTTATACCTGGTGTTGTTGAATATCTTTCAAAAATAATTACTTATATTTATTTTCTGCCATTTATTCAGAATTTGATGTGGACACAGATGGGAAGAGATTTCTATGGCAGGTTAGAGGCTGATCATCATTCAAAATTTTGTTTCTATAGATGGAAATGACTATGGATTCCTCTTAGGCACATGTTCTCTATACTTGTATAATAACCTTTTGGTGATTCGTTAACAATTTTAAAGGGTATCTGCAAGCTGCCTTTCATTAACGAAGAGCACCTCCTATCTGCAACAAAGAAGATCGAGAAGGAACTCAATGTAAGACCGAACTTCAATCCAATATACAACTGATCTTGGCTCAACATAGTTATATATCTTATAATGTGCTTATGCTATCAGGAGGAGGAAGCTAAAAGAAATGAGATAAATGTTGACTTGTTATTTGTACATTCTTCTGAAAGTTTTGCTTCAAGAATCATCTCGACTTTCAATGATAAGGGTGTTGTCGATCAAAATACCTCGATCGGGATTGATAAAGACTTAAGGTTTTGATTTTTCTTATTAAAAGGTTTTGCTATTTGGCTATTCTGGTGGATTCCTTTTCTAATGTATATGTTTTTTGTTCTGAATTCAGTGGAAATATAAAAGGTTTTGTTCTCTCTAAGCCAGAGTCCAAGAAAGATCATGACTCTAGTGGACTTGCAAACAATGATGATGTCATGTGAGAACGTAGTCTTTAGTTCTTTTCCAGATTCATCATTATCATTTTATCGTTTTGTTTATGCATATAGTTTTACTTTTGCAGATGTATATATTTTGATTCACCGTGTTTATCAGAGAATATCCCCCGTCCGCTTGAAGGGACAACCATCCCCGAAACAGTATGCTATCCTGGCCTTTTATCTTGATTCAAAAACGTGATTTAATATAACCAGAGCTTGATTGCTATTTAATTGAACTTTTGGATATTTGATTAAATAGGTGGTAAGCGAATCAGACATTGATGTCACACAGCTGTGGCATGAGACCCAGGATTTTCCTAGCAGGAACCGGTCTGTTGACTTGGCATTTTTTTTCTTCCAATTTTCACTCCTTTGATGACTCTTGGCAATAACATCTTTGTAATATATTGGTTTGCAGATATAGCCAATTTCCGGGAGCTACACGGGGTTCCAGTGCTGGTTTCAGACCTTAGGTGAGATTCAGACATGATGTCTGGTTGGAAGTACATGTTTATTTAGCGTCTAGAAACTACAACAATCTTTTGTGAAGGTAACATGTATAGTTTCCTTTGCGAAGGGTTTGCATCCGAATCCACGGTGCGAACAACGGCCAATCGACGACGGAACATAGTGGGGACCGGGAGGGGTTCCGCCCCCTCAAAATTTTCAGTCACAAGTACATTTTTAACCCTTATACTTGGTGGTGTTAAGCATTATTACTGCAAATGTTAATAGAAAATGTAAATTGACTCTCCTAAAATAAATACGTTGTAGTCTCGCCCATCCAATAGTACTTGTCAAACTCCGTCGCTATGACACAGTGGCATATCTTTGATTAGGACGCTTTATGTGTTGATTGCCGTTTTGTTTCTGAAGGAATCATATATATGGCTCATATATCTGGTATAAACAAGCACAAACGGATTTTATGTCTTGGGACATAATCTGAAATTCAAGCATGACACTATACGTCTGAAAAAGCTCAATTGTTCAATTTTTAACATAATTCACTACTACTATTTAGTAAAGTTTTAGACATTAAAGAGGGCTCAATGGTCGGGTAATTAAAGACCATATTGATTTTAGAATGTATGTATAAGAACTATAAGTATACATGTTTGCGAAGGATATTGATGTAATTATAAATATTTAGAAAGGATATTGACGTAATTACAAAAGTGAGAAGGATATTTATGTAATATTGAATTTTCGGAAGGATATATATGTAAATGCCCCAATAAATAAATAAATAAATATTTTAATTTAAAAATAAAAGTTTTTTAAATAGTTTGTTATAAATATTGTTACAAAAGTTATTACAAAAGTTATTACAAAAGTTTGTTTTAAAAAATAAATTGATGAGATTAATTTACCAAATATAATCTAATGTAAATCTAATATTCTTATATTAATTTTTAGCTTGGAGTTAGGTTTGGTAATTTTAGGTTCGGGATTAAGATTAGAGTTAGGTTTAAAGTTTGCCTCTTTATATAATAACTAGTAGAGTGCCCGCGCAAAGCGGCGGCGAGTACTTAATGACGATTTTTGAAGCAAACAAATGTTACTATTTTACCTATCAAGTTCGTATTTACATTAATTTAAAATGGTAAAAAAGTTAAAGCAAAATAAACCCGCTAAAAAAGGAAATAAAAAAAGTTAATAAAATTTAACGAAATTGATATTGAATTAAAAAGCACAAAATTTTAGAAAATATGATGAATTTAGATTATGAAAATAATATTTTATCTCAAAATTAAAGATGTTATTTTAATATATTGTTACAAAAGTTTGTTACAAAAAGTTGTTACAAAAGGTCGTTAAGAGGAAGATATATATTTAACAACTTGATTCATATATTAAGTGAAAAAGTCTTAAAATTCAGCCAAAAAAACGTTTGTTACAAAAGTCCCAAATGCTTTATAATATAGTAAGATATATTGATAAAAATAAAATTAAGATGACAACACATTTTGCTATAAAGCTGGTCGCAATGGGCGATCGAGTGAGTCGGTCAACCGACTTCGAACTCGGTCGACCCTGTTGTGGCGACCGAAAAAATCTTACCGTTACATAATTTAAAAGAAAAAACTTTTATTAAAAAAATTTAAATTTAAACACTCTACTGCTATAAATACTCATTTAACCATTTCTCTTACACTTTCAAATTTTTATTTTTACATCAAACAACTTTTTTATAAAATAAAGGGTTCTCAACATTCGTGGACTACCAAAGAGGAGGTAGCTTTGTGTAAGCTTGGGTACACGTTTCGGAGACGTCCGTACTAGGACAAAGACAAAAGATAAAAGCGTTTGGTCGAAGGTACTTGAGTACTTTCATATCAAAATGGGTGATCGAAAAAGAAGTTATGACTTGATATGAGTGTTTTTACTCATATCATTAGTAGCTTAAAACAATGAAATAATGCATTAAAAATATCAAATATGCCTTGGATTTGCTTGTTTCTTGTTTTCATGTGTGTAGGTACCAAGTTCGCGAAAATCGGCAATAATCGACACGAGAATGAAGAAAAAGATCAAAGATGCCAAAATCGAGCTCGACTTGAGGGGATTTTATAATATTGCAAGATTATTTACCAAGTGGGTCCCACAATGGGATAAATGGGCTCAAAAGCCCATTTATGATTAAAGATACTTTGTTGTGTATTTGCAAGTCCAAATAAGATTCAATAGGCCCCAAAGAAGTATTATAATCGGATGAAAAAGAGTTATTTGGGCCCAAGCCCAAACTGAGTAGAAGTGAAAGAAATAAATGGGCTTCTAGGGTTTGCTTGGTTAAAACGTTTATTAAACACATCTTCTCACCAAATCTGATACAAACCGTCCCACTCTTATTCACAATTCCACTCACACGTTTCTTTCTTTATTAAATAAACGTTATGTTTCATTCTTTTCCCAAACTCATTCATGCACCACTCGTTTTTCCCCACTTCTCCCATTAAATAAAAACAACCGTACACCCACCCACCATTTATTTTTTTACACACATTAAATAAAATATCTCGATAGTTTCTATGCTATCTCATCTTCCCCATTCATCTTTTTCTCCCAAAACCAGTGAGTAAACTTTATTGTTCCTATAAACCCTAGCAGTAAAAAGTCCAATTTATTTAGGGCTTTTTCATTAATTATTTAATTCAAGAAAAGGGGATTAAAACCCCCATGGTTTAAGGAAGAGAAAAGGTGGGGAGCAAAGGCTACGTGGCTTAATTTCAGTGGAGGATAAACCTCACATATCATATCCCACCAATCAGAGGGCTCTAAACTAGCACAACAAACACAGATTGATGCCAGCTTGGCAATCTGTGTGACCAAGAGTCATTCACAGCCCTTGGATCCGAACTGAAAAGAGAGAGAATAAGGAGATTGAAAATCGATGGCTCAGATTCAAGAGGAATATTCTTCTCAAGATCCGAATATCCGCTCACCAACAAGCCTGGGGAGGCTATAAAAACCCCTATTATTTTCATTGTAATCATCCTTTCTTTTACTTTAAAATTATGCTGTAGAAATAGTTTTAGAAGTAATTTGTATTTCTTTTCTTTTAAATCTTGTAATCTTGTTGGAAATTAATAAAATATCAGTGTTTCTTTTACCTCGTGTCTCGATAATCTAATTTTTCTTTTAAGAACTGTTATGCGAATTAATTTTATTACTATTTTTATATAATTAATTCTTAGAGTCTAAATTTGGATAAAATTTATCCCTACTGGATGAATTAAAATGTTATGGTTCGTGTGAATTTTGATGGTTCGAATGGTGATACAAATGGTGGTCTCGGTTGATTAAAAATGGTGGATGGTGGTTTTGAGTCCGGGTCATAAGGCTGCTCAGCGCACGTCTTCTACTCAACGGTTACTTCACAAGGTTCTTACTCATTTATTTTCTTGTTTTAGTTTTTATGCTATATGGATTTTTTTGTTATCTGCTTAATAATTGATGTTAGGATCTAAATATGTGTTAACCTGCTCACGTTTTTGGTGATGGAAATGTTTGATTTCAATTTATGTGTTTTAACTGTTTTTGATTAATGTAATGTGAATCCGTTATATTTATTTGAGTATTGATTCAGTCTGTTTTCAAATGAGTTTTTGTGAAGCTGTTTAGGTTATTATTATGAGTATGGTGTTTAGGGATTTGCTTAGTTTGATTTTGCTACGATTAATGAGATTGAGAGTCTGCTAGCTTTGAGGGACTGCTTGTTTCCTTGAATTTCAGTCAGATTTATAGCTGCATAGGTGACTGCTTGGATTTTGAGATACGATTTAGACTGCTAAGTTTAATTTGGTTTGCTGTTTTTTCTGCTTGTTTGAGAAGTAAATCAGATCTGCTACGGTTTTTTCTTGTTAGTACTTTCATCCTGCACAAATAGGTTTGATCGATCTGATAAATTTGCTTTATTTGTGTTGCTGACTGTTTGTGTTTATGCTATCTGTTAATCCTGATCTGAGGATTTTGTTTAACTGATTTGAATGCTGATTTTTCTACATAATTGGTATTTTGTTTACTGAGTTTTAATCTTTAATTGATTATATGTGATATATTGAAATTTTGTTCAAAAACTGCTTATCAGTTCAACTAACTGATAAGCTCAAAAAGCTTGTCCTCATAGCTTTACACAAATTTGCTTGTCCAAAAAGTCTTTCCTAAGACTGCTTCAATAATCTGTTTAAAAAGGAAATTATTTCAAAAAATATGTCCATGGTGGGGTTCGAACTCGAGACCCTTAGATCAATTGCCCAGCGTGTTAGCCATCTATGCTACATGTTCTTTTGGTTTTGTTTCCTAATATCTAATTAATATACAGTCTTTAGCTGGCAGGTTTTGTTTGATTTAGTTAATATAAGTAGCGTTTTTATTTTTATATATTACTTTTAATTTTAGTTAAAGTTATTTTTTTAATAAAAATAAAAGTAGTTTTAAATAAATAAATAAAAAAAAATAAAAAAAAATGTTTTTATTTACTTAAAAAGTTTAATCAATTAGATTTTTATAACTTTAGAATTTAATAAATATAGTTTTTTTAGTAGATTTGTCTTAAAGTAATTTTAAATAAGATAAATTAGTTTAAAAAGTTTAATTAGAATATTAAATAGATTAAAAGTAATTTTAATTAAATAGTTTAATATTTTTCATAGATAATTAAATTAGTTTAAATTTTTAATTAGTGTTTTAATTCTAAGTAATTGTTTAGATTTATTTTAAATAGGCGGGGTTTACGATTCATGCACTTTAGGTTAATCTTAAATAGCTTAAAATTTGTAGATTTTAATTGTAGCTTAAAAAACCGAAAACCAATTCAAATCGATTGTCCAAATCAAAGCAAAACGTCTCAAATTCATAAGATCTTCGTGTACAACGAACTCGACTCACTCACGTGTTTAATTGAATTCGTCATTGGTATTATTAGATTATTACTTTTTCCTAAAGGTAATCTTCTAATTTACCCTATAACGTATCAAATTATCACATATACTATCCACGACACATCATGACTCCGTTATCAGCAAATAGAAAAGTGTGATTCGTCTTAAAATTTTTCAATTTTCTTCGATTTAAATTGATGTCTTACGTAGGCATCCAAATGGGACTTCTGAAGATACTGTCTATCAAGAAGCCGCAATCGAATATCGCATTCGTTATCGTTCGAATTTTGCATCCTATGAATGTTGTAAAATTTTGAAACAAAGTCACTCATAAAGCGAGATTGAATTGTCACGATTTCTTAATCAGAAAGTTTAAGTTTTACTATTATTATTTTTTTATTTTTTTTATGAGAAGACTTTTATTAGAATTTCAAATGAAGAAATTATAATACTTTTTTGTTATTATTTTTTTATGAGAAGACTTTTTTTATGAGAAGACTTTATTATTATTATTATTATTATTATTTAGTTATTATTATTATTAGTATTATTATTATTATTATTATTTTTAAAACCATCACTTTATTAAAAATAAAAAGGGATTTACAACAAATTGGATGGGAGTCGAGATACTATCTGTGCTCCCACCATTTACCAATAGCAAAACCTATTCTATGGAAAATATGTACAGCAGCATGCGCTCCAATGTCTTGAGCCTTAGAAAATCTCTGGATCCGCTTCAGCAACGCAACTGCATCTTCCTGTAACTCACCTAGAGAAGAAAAAGAGAAAGGAAGAAACCCATATCCGAGAGCTACACACTTAGCCAAATACTTGCGTCGTTTACGATGTGCAGCATCAATCACAGCTCGGCCAGGAACAAAGTCATTCATCCCCGTACGAGTCAAAGGAGAAGAACCAGTCAGATCAACGCACACATCTTTACCTCCATCCCAAGAATAAAACAAAATATCAGTCGGACGTAAGGCATTATCAGGTCCTCCATCTAATCCGATATTAACTTCCTTTCCGACAGATATCCCTGAACGGTAACATATATCAGCAAGAGTATCACGTACCAAATTGTAACGATGCTTAATCCCAACGATGCCAGCACACGATACCGCATGATCCCCAAATATATCCCCATCAAATACTCTCGAACAAGCTGAACAGGGCTTCGAAACAGAGAACAAGGGAATACCTAAGCGATAACACAAAACACATCGATAAGACCTCCCGTTCATAGTCTGACCTAATCCCGGGATAGGAACCGTCCTAAGCCAGTCAGACGTATGATCCTTCCTCTGAGATGCCCATAAAGCCAACTGACGAGCAAATAAAGCGAAAGTGGATTTTGCATTCTTAATAACCCGAGCAAAATATATATCTGCCATTTTCTTCATGAGTTTGGGGGCAGCGACCTCACTCGGATTACTTAGAAAATCAATATCCATAACCGAGTTAAACACACGTAAGGCATCACCAAACTGGAGTCCATAAGATCTCATATCAGTGTGTTGAAGTAACTTAGACTGGAAATCAGCAGACTGTAACCGAGAAGCAAGAAAAGCATAATGCAATACATCACCCGCAGAATAAACACCCAACCCTCCAAAGGAAAAAGGCAACGTAGCAAGTCTCCACTGCCAATCACCAAATCCCGGTCCAGAAGCAATAACGATACGCTCCAAAGAAGAACGGAGAGCCCAATCAAAAAAACTTTGAGCAAACTTAAAAGCACATGGTGAACAAGTACGCATAGCAAAATATAACTTGGAAATACCGGCACATGAACGAAGAAGCAGCAACTCACATTGAGGGTCCTTAATTTTGGCCACATCATCCATAAGCTCAATAGTCTTAACCATACGCTTCAACACAAGCTGACTACAAAAATCAAGATCTACACTCGCAGGCCCCCCAAGTAACTTAACACCGCGCGCAGGTCGAGCAATATTATCTGGGAACACACCAGTAAACTTGTTGCGAGGATCCTCGGTCGGCCAAAAAACTTCAGTCTTATTAATATTCAGATGCAATCCATACACAGGGCCATCCTTCATGATGCACTCCAAAACTTTCCCCACAACCAAAGTATCCCCAATAATAGTACCATCATCTAAATACCAGGCCTGTAAAGAAAGAGAGAAGGAGTCTCGAATCTTACAAATCAATGGTTGAAGTACAAGAGCAAAGAGTAACGGACCAAGAGGGTCACCCTGTTGTACCCCCTGACATGACCTTAATACATGTTCCCCATAATACAACCTTGCCGGACTAGAATAACAAAACTCCACCCAAGACGAGATGGAGGGACAACCAAGACGAACCTCTCGCAACATAACCTCTCGATCAACCAAATTGAAAGCATTTTTAAAATCCACAAGTAAAATCGACAAACCGGCATCACCACCATATCTCTCAAGTAAACGATTCACAGCATGAAGAATAGCCTCACTCCCTCCCAACACCCCCACCCCAAACTGCAAATCACCAAAGTACCCATCCAAAGAATGACCAGCCTCATAAGCACATACCTTGGAAACAAGCCGTCTCCAAACAGTACCAACAGCAATGGGACGAATCCCACCACCAGGCTTAACCAACGGAGTGAGAGGAGCACTGGCAATGAACTCACCCAACACCTTGGGACATCGCCCATCAAGAAAAAGGTTCACTATTTGGGTGATAGAAGAAATTAAATCATCAGAAATAGCAACCGCAGAACCACTCAAACAATCCAAAAGGTGTTGGGCCCGCAACCCATCCCGCCCACAAGACGTACCTCGGGGAAAACTCTTGATCATGTCAAGAACCCTAGATCGAGAAACAACAAGGAGATGAAGGTCAAGAGAAATATCTGGCAAAGAAGGAGCATGAACAAAAGGGTGCTTATTTTTTAGGTCTTCAAGAGTAATATCATTATAAGGAGCCACACCAGATGAGGAAAGAACTCTAACAGCCGCAGAATAATGCCCATTAGAAATCTTCCGTCTACACTGCTTAATATTCTGCTCAACCAACCCACTATCCTCACAGAAACATTAGACAAAACGGGAGAAGGTTCAGCCAAACACTCTCTAAGAAGCTGTAAACTACCATCCAACGTCTCCCAAGAACGAATAGCATTAATAATATACTCCTCTTGCTTTTGTCTCTTGATAACGGACCTACACTCCAGATTACTTCTCGGACGAAAGGTTTTAAGCAGACAAATAGGCAAAACAAGCAAACGAACCCAAGAAGATATGCCATCAGGCTTTTTAACCACCCTGTCAATGGCCCCTTTCAAAGCGCGAGAAAAACCCAAACGACACTTTGGAGGGATAGATTTAACAGTACGCAACCCTTTTGAAAATAAGCTATCAAGAGTCCCTAAATCAAAACCACAATGCGAGTCACGAACTTCATCACCACCACTAATAAGATGCAAAGTACAAGATGGAACGGGAGGCTTAGGGAGGTCATAAAGAACAAAGTGAACAATACCATCACCACAATCAGGAGGTGGTACAAAATCCGAACCCTTACCATGCCGACACTTAGACCGAAACGTGTGTCGTTTTTTATTTGTTTTGTATTGTTTTTTTATTTAATGCGATGTTTTTTTAATTTTATGTAATGCTTTATATCTTTTTTTTGAACGACAATATTATTAGACTAGCAAGGAGCTAGAAAAAAATTACAAAGAAATTAAGTTAGGGTTTTTAAGCCAATCTACCCAAGAAAACTTCCTACGACAACGACTATTACACCAATTAAAAGAAAATAAAATAATATCATCGAAGATGTCCGAGCGCTTAGGGGCGTCACCTCAAATAGAACAGGATTCCTGAATCTCCAAATTAACCACCAAGCAACATAAAAAACTCCCTCCAATAAAGTTTTTACCGTAGAAGATAACCTAACCGAGTTAAACCAATCAATCCATTCCTCAAACGAAGACCAAGCGTGGGAACCCAAATCCCACCAATTACAAATTCGGCATAAGATTATACGAGCCAATTCGCAACAAAAAAGGGAATGTTGGATGTCTTCTTCGCAGGTAGAACATATAGGGCACATAGGAGACTCTACAGGAACACCACGACGAACCAAATTTTCCCTAGTCGGTAAAGCGTCGATACGGGCATGCCAAATAAAAATATTAACCTTTAAAGGAATGAAACTCACCCATCTTGTACAATCAGGCAGAGATGGAAGAACCAAATCATCAATACCATTACGGACCTCCTTAACCCGAAAGTTTCCATCGCCACTTAAAACACAAACCCAACGATCGGAAGAATTGGATAAGGATAATGTGTCAAGAAGAGAGGTCAGGGACTCCATTTGAGAGAATTCAACACCACCCCGAATGTTTCTGCGAAACGAACTATCAATCTGACCACTCAGCTTATCCGCCACCGATATATGCTTATTAAGCTCTAAAGCAAATAGGCGAGGGAAAGAAAAATGTAAAGGCTTATCACCTATCCACCTGTCATACCATAACAAAGAATTGCAGCCATTGCCAACCCTTTTTTTACAGTATGACAAGAAATCAAAACCCTTAACTTTCAGGTTGTTCACTTCTCGCAAAATAGAACCCCAATTAGAAGTAACAGACAACGAGTGAGAGCTAACCTGAGAACCATATATCGCGCGTATAATACGACTCCATAACGAACCATCTTGAGAAACAAAACGCCACACCCATTCAAGTAAAAGAGCTCGGTTAAGTGCGAAAAAGCTTGAAACCCCAAGACCACCATGATTTTTAGAAGTTAAAACTTTATCCCAAGCAACCCAAGTAATTTTATTTTCACCTTGATCCGCACCATAAAAGAAGCGATGCCTAAGAGACTCCATAATTTCCAGGACACCACGAGGTACCTTGAAAATCGACATATTATAGATTGGGGAGGCACCTAAAACAACTTTTAACAAAGTCAAACGCCCGCCAATCGAAAACATTTTGGCCTTCCATTTAGACAACCGCTTTCTAAGCTTAGCAATGATATCCTCCCAAGCGGTAAGCCCAGAAGAACATTGACCAACCTTAACCCCAAGATAACAGAATTGATTGTTCATGATGGAACATCCAATCAAAGAAGCCGCATGTTCAACCTCAAAACGCGAGACCCCCACTCCTAACAGTTGGCTTTTAGAAATATTAATTTGTAGACCAGAAGCAAGAAAGAAACACTTCAAGATACATAAGATACTCTTGAGATTTTCATCAGACCATTCCCCGACAAACATAGCGTCATCAGCATAAAAAAGATGAGAAATAGAAATCGAACCTAGCAATAGAATGCCTTTAAACAGGCCCGCATCAACAGCCCTAGTGAACGATAAGTGTAAAGATTCCATAACAAGAATGAATAAATAAGGAGCTAATGGGTCTCCTTGTTTCAGCCCACGATAACATGTGAACTCCTTGGTAGGACTCCCATTAATGAGAACCGAAGACCTAGCAGAACGTAGTATACCCCGAATCCACTTACACCATGTATACCCGAACCCAAAAGCCTTCAACATCTCTATAAGATAATCCCACCAAACCGAATCATATGCTTTCGCAAAATCAACCTTAAAAAACATACCTGATTTTTTCTTCCGCTTACACCAATGAAGAATTTCGTCAAGAATAAAAGGACCATCAAGGATTTGCCTTCCCTTAACAAAAGCTGATTGGGAGTCAGAAACCAACTCATCAATGATCGAAGCAAGTCTAGTGGCAAGAATCTTAGTAACCACCTTATGCATGCACCCGATCAAACTAATCGGCCGAAAATCATTCACAAACTTGGCGTCAATAACCTTCGGGATGAGTGCGATAAAAGATGAATGACACCCATTTTCGAAAGCTCCATGAATAAAAAAAATGTTCGACCGCATCGCAAAAGTCGGACCCAATTAAATCCCAGTATTTCTTGAAAAAATCAAAGGTAAAACCATCAGGTCCCGGAGATTTATTGTCACCACAATTCCATACGGCTTTACGAATCTCATCACGCGACACTGGTAATTCAAGATCGTTAGCTTGAGAAGAAAGCAGCTTCTTATTAAACTGAAAATTAATTTTAAACCTAGAAGTAGCGGGAGCATTGAAACGAGCAGCAAAATGATTAAAAAATGTGGACTTAATCATATCAGGTGCATTGCACCAGGAACCGTCCACCAAGACACCCCTAATCGCAAGTTGAGACCGTCTTTTATTAACTATTCCATGAAAAAATTTAGAGTTCTCATCCCCTTCGACCGCCCATTTAACTTTGGATTTCTAAAAATTATCTTTACGCTCCATCTCGTCAACCTGTAAAAGGTTACATTTTAATTCTAAGCGCCGAGATATATTATTGTCTTCACTCATTCCCCGCTCCACAGCCTTATCAATTTCTCCCAATTCAAACACAATCTTCTTTCTTTCTGCCAACAAAGCTGATTTATTTGTTTTAACCCATTGCCGAATGACAGTTTTAAGACTTTGAAGCTTACTTTTGAATCTTAACATGCCATTGGACTCAGCAGAAGGGATGGACAACCAAGAGTTACGGATCATCTCGTCAAATCCAGCAAGATCGAGCCATGAGTGATAAAACCTAAAAGGAGTTGGTCCGAAATCCAAAATCACTTCTCGAAGCATAATCGGCCGATGATCCGATAGATGACGATCAAGACATATCGCGGTAATCGAAGGAAAGAGAGTAAAAATACCTTCAAAAACAAGAAATCTGTCCAGTTTACTCATTTTATGAGCCGTAGGATGAGCCCAAGTAAACTTGTATCCTTCCAATGCAATATCAACAAGTCACGAGTTGGTAATAAATCTGTCGAAATGTCTGGCTTCATAAGGATTAAAACGAGAGCCACGCCGTTCATCTGAAGACCTAACAACATTAAAATCGCCCATAATAATAGTCTCACCATTCCATCTTCTCAAAAGAGTCGACATATAGTCCCAAAGCATCTTTTTATAAGAACCAAATTGAGGAGCATACACAGCAACAAAAAGAATCTTAGAGTTGCTAGGAAGCCATGTACCATAAATGGAGATAAAATTATCCGAAATTGAGACATTGTCTTTCTTAAACATCGTCGCTTCCCAAATACATAATATGCCACCAGAGTTACCAAGAGAATCACTACAAGCAAAATCGAAATTAGAATTGCCCCACAAAAATTTCACATCCATATGTGAAACCCTAGACATCTTAGTTTCTTGAAGAGAAAGAAAATTGATTTTATGAGAAATATTTAACGCCTTTACCCACTCCTTTTTAGTCTTGTGGCCAAGACCTTGAACGTTTAAAGATAACACATCCATTAAAAAATAATGTTATCTCCTTGTTGCCCGATAATCCGTTCCAGGTCCTTGACACAACCCTCCATTGAATAGCCCTTAGTTTGTCCAACACGAATAACGTCGTCCATGATTCCCAAAAACCTAACCTCCCTGTTGACCAACAATATGCCTCGTCGTATCATTGACGGATTTCTTCCTGAACCTCTTGTGAATTATTCATAACCCTAGTATTAAGCCTCGGTGGTTCTAAGTTGTTCGAGTCTTCAGTAGGACATACATCAGGCGATTCGACATTGTTTGTTACATCGTTAAGCCGTTCATCAGCACCCTGATCGCCTTGTTTCTCCGAAACTGGTGGGGTGTATCCAGGGGGATGGGATATGGAAGGGGTCTAATCATGATTGGCGTCCTTATTAGTCTTGTTTAACAGATCATAAAGACCAAACGGGTCCTGTGATTTAGGATTCTCTTCATCACCAGTTGTGCGATTAGTAGAGGATTTGGATTTAAAAACCGTTTCTGATATTGCATCATCATCACTGGATACTTCATCACCAGACTCTTCACCATTAGGGTTCACATTTTGAAAGGCATCCTCATCTCCAGACTCATACACCTTCTCCTTATGAAAAGAAAAAATCGGATTCCACGTAAACAATTCCTTCGCGCGTACCATAAAAATTCTACCTTTAACTATAATCTTGAACGTTTCCAGAATGGAGGTCGGATGCTTAGTCATAATGCACATACGCTTACGGCCGAATGAGGAGTCAACATTATCCTCCATATCCAATGTTTCGCCCCACTTTTTACCAATGCGAAAGAAAGTTTCTCTTGACCAAGCATTGAGTGGAACGCCTTCTACATCTACCCAAACAATGCGATCCTCGCTGACGAAATCGTCGCAAGCATTATGAAGCGAATGAAACCATG
Source organism: Glebionis coronaria (assembly GCA_025667525.1). NCBI lineage: Eukaryota > Viridiplantae > Streptophyta > Magnoliopsida > Asterales > Asteraceae > Glebionis > Glebionis coronaria. The sequence continues at coordinate 162,712,385 of CM046878.1, read as the reverse complement.
AATTAACACCCATATGTTTTATCAACTTCTCCTTAATATCCACGTTTTCACATTCAAACAACACCCAAGTGCCTCCAAGATAAGTGAACTTAATCTCTAAAAAACCTTCATCTTTAAGAATAACAGGTAAATTGGGAATGGATTTGAAGTCCTTAGCCTTGCCCATGACAAAGTTAGATAGATCTCGGCCAACCAAACAAGCATCATCTAACACCATCGCAGGAGATGTAGAAAATGAAGGACCCGAAACAGTACCATTGACAGCATTAACATATGATCCAACCCGACCAGAAGGTTGTTGAGGGACGTGCGAATCAAGAGGCTTGTAAGCAGCCCCTGATTTGGGAGGAGAAGACTTAGCAGGCCTCTCGAATCGGACTTTGTTAGCGTAGAGATGATGCCTTCCAATCCAAATGGTACATAAATTCTCAACAAGACGATCGATATTAAACACCTTTATGAATCGAACAAACGCGAACCGCTTACCAGCTTTAGATTTTTTTTACAGGAATAAAAACATCAACAACCGTCCCATAAACGGTACATGTGCGCCATAACTCACCCGAAGAGATGTGATCCGGAAAATTAGTAACATAGATGGAATTCGAGATCTTGTGTGTATGATCTTCATTGGTATTGCGAGCTCCTCTATGGATCGAAGGCGCCATAAGATCCAAACCGAAAATTTTTTGGAAAGAAGGGAGATCTGAGATCAAGGTATCACCCGTAACCCTAATCGCTTCTTTTTGGATATTCGTCGAGCCAAATAAAAAACTGTAAAGGGCGAAATCAAAGAAGATATCACGCAATTACAGATCGTTATCCAGCGAATGGAATCCAACAAAGAATTGAGGAACGATTAGATTAAGGGAGATTCGATGGGGTCACCATTTTTAGGGTTTTGACTTTAGAGTATAGGAGAATATATAACTCAGGCGTTATGGTTAAAGAGAAAAAGCTGACGTGACAGAAAAAATAAAGATCATACAAAGGCGCTTTTGTAGGTACTAGCCACTAGGTAGCATAAGACGAATTATTCTAAGAGTAAAAGGAGTGGTCACACCACCACACCAAAAAACACTCCGTCACGTCAGCTTTTTCACTTTCACATCTACACCACATTCACACAAAAAACAACCATCTTATCATCACACCATTTACACACCAATTTAACCATTTTTTCACTTTTTTTTTTCAAAAACCACCCTCAACAATTAATTCATTTAAAACTTAACTTACTTTATACATAAAAAAAACATTACATATAATTTAAAATTTAAACCTTAATTTATATTCATTTTATTTATTTAACTTCGTAAATTAAAAACGTAAATAAAAACGTAAATATAAACACTTTTTATTCCAAAATTAAAACATTTATTAAACTAGCCGTTGCTCATTTAATACCTTTAAAAAAAATAAAAATCCGTTAGGCATTTTTGAAAATTATAAAAAAATATTCAAAACTAGCTGTTAGGAAGATTTGAAAATTAAAAAAAAAATTGTTTGAAAACTAGTCGTTGGCTAAAAGATTTTTTTTTCAAAAAATTCAAATAAATTTTTTGCCTAAAAAAAAAAACTTTTAGGGTCAGTTTAGTTAGGTTTAATTGAGAAAGGGGTAATGAAAAATACACGAGGGAGAGTAAATGAAAATATGGCATGGTTTCCACGAACATGGACGTGGCCACGGCGTCTTCCACACCATAAACGGCGGTGTGGTCGCGCTGCCCATGTAGCCCAACGGCGTGTACACTCTTTTTACTCTAAGGCACATGGTGCTTCAAAAATTTATTCGAACGTAGGTTATTTAAATCATTTACAATGCAATTAAGTCATTCAAGATTTTATGCATTAAATGTATAATTTTTTAATCATCTTTTTTATCAATCATCATGTCATTTGTTGCTAATAACTTGTTAAAATTTTTGCCAAAAACTTGTAAGATTACAAAGTATAAGTTGTGTCATAAGAAATAGTTGTTTCATGAGATCGACACGTCACTTTTATGTTGTTTTGATTTAAGCACGAATAACGCGTCCTTGTTTTACTTGGTAACGGGCTATGATCTAAAACTTCACCAATATTTTTTTATGTTTCGACGTTTTTTCTATACTATATTTAAAAAAAACTCCAAAAAATTAAATTTTTAACATTATCTTGCAAATATATATAAATTTTAATTTAATTAACTTTTTGTATGCATTGTCTTTGAGCACCGTCACGAACCCATTAACCGAAAACATTAAACAAATATGATATCTGAACCCACAAAATCAGCTAAAAATCTTGAACAACCAGGGTCATAAAATTCAACCTCAGACAACAACAACATGAGCTGTTTTTTCCTAGAATCTAACTGTATACCCACCCATATGCTTCAAACCCCAACACCAACAAAATCTACCCATTTTCTCTCACACACACTTACCATAAATACACTTGCCTGTTGGTCTTCACTCTCAACCCCACACACTATTGCCTTCTAAGATCACCCCACGTGTCCCATATCCTACTTATTTAGCTTAAGAAAAAAAATACACAGTTGAAAGGATAATACTACTCTTTCCGTTCTAAAATTATTAATCAGACAGTTTTAAAAAAGTAAATTTATTATAAATAATAAAAAATTATAAATTTATTGGTTAAGAGTAAATTTGTTATTTTATAAAAAGTAAAAGAGAAAAAATTAAAAAAATAATATTTTTATTAAACTGTATTTTTGTCAATAAACTATAGTTATAAAAAAAAAAAAGTATACTATCAAAAATTTAATTAATTTACTATTTTTTTCCAGTTAGCGTTATTTATTTCACATAATTTTACAAAAACTATTGACTAAACTTTCTGCATATAAAATATCGTACGATTCATGTTTTCAAATTATTTCATAATGGTTTTTGATGTCATCGTTGTCAGCCTAAAAAAGTAACGTTTTAGATTTTTTTAATTAATAAAATAAAGTATATGTGAACTTATTATACCACTTTTTACTTCTATAACATTATTTTTTTCATGGCTCATTCTTACTTTCTAAAATGTGATGTCATAACCTACGTAGCAACATTTTTTGATTATAACATCATTTTTAACTACGTTACCACACTGCTCTACCATGTGCTTTAAATATAAAGTAAAACTTAACCATTTAAGTTTTTGGTCTAATAATATGTGTGCTCCAAACGAATGAACATTTGTGGGTTCAAATCTCGATAAAAACATTTGCAAAATACATCGTAATATATATAGTGAAAACATTTATGTGATACATTATAAAATAAAAGATTAAAAATTGCACTTAAAAAAGTGATAAAGAAAAATAAAATTGAACACTTAACCCAAAAGGAACATGGACATATCATAAACTTTGTACTAACACAAATAATAGTACTCTCTTCCTTCTATATTGATTGTCTTTCGACAAAAATACACATAATTTTTTTTAAAAAAGTAATAATTACAATATTTTTTTCTTATTTTTTAAAAAATGACAATTACACCTTTATGCAATTAATTAAACATGTAAATAAGCTTTGTAATTTCTAATATTATTATGTGTAATATGGTAAACTTGTTAAAACACAAAATTATATACAGAAGGGAATATAATTTTAAGATGTTCTAAAATAGAAAGAAGAACTATAAATTTAAGATGGAAGTAATATTAATTTTAGAGAGAAGTGCAAAAATCATCCCTGTGGTATGTCGAAAAATCGAATTATATCCTTCGTTAATTTTTTGGACAATAACCATCCCTCCGTTAGTGCGCGGGGTACAATACATCCCTCATGGACTAACGGTGCAAATGTTTTCTCGTTAAAAAATTAACAAAATCTAAAAGAGAGGGTATTCTTGTCTTTTTCCTTTCCCAGGGATGTATTGTGAACCTTATCATAAATAGTTTCAAAAAAAAATATATTTTTGAAAAAAAAAAATTATTTTCAGAAAAAATAAGTTTTATTTTCTCAAAAAAAAATTATTTTCGAAAAAAGAAATTATTTTCGGAAGAAAAAGTTTTATTTTCTAAAAATAAGTTTTATTTTCTCGAAAAAAAATTTATTTTCGAAAAAAAAATTATTTTCTTGAAAAAAAAGTTTTATTTTCTAAAAAATAAGTTTTATTTTCTCGAAAAAAAACTTATTTTCGAAAAAAAAAAATTATTTTCAGAAAAAAAGTTTTATTTTCTGAAAAATAAGTTTTATTTTCTCGAAAAGAAATTTATTTTCGAAAAAAAAATATTTTCGGAAAAAAAAGTTTTATTTTCTCGAAAAAAAATTTATTTTCGAAAAAAAGATTATTTTCAGAAAAAAAAAGTTTTGTTTTCTAAAAAATAAGTTTTATTTTCTCGAAAAAAAATTTATTTTCGAAAAAAAAAATATTTTCGGAAAAAAAAGTTTTAGCGAAACAAAACCTTTATTTTCCGAAAATAATTTTTTTTTTCGAAAATAATTTTTTTTCGAGAAAATAAAACTTATTTTTTGGAAAATAAAACTTTTTTCCGAAAATAATTTTTTTTTTTCGAAAATAATTTTTTTTTCGAGAAAATAAAACTTATTTTTTAGAAAATAAAACTTTTTTTTCCGAAAATAATTTTTTTTTTCGAAAATAAATTATTTTTCGAGATAATAAAACTTATTTTTTCTGAAAATAATTTTTTTTTTCAAAAATAATATTTTTTTAAACTATTTATGATAATGTTCACAATACATCCCTGAAAAAGGAAAAAGACAAGAATACCATCTCTTTTAGATTTTGTTAATTTTTAACGAGAAAACATTTGCACCGTTAGTCCATGAGGGATGTATTGTGCCCCGCGCACAAACGGAGGGATGGCTGTTGTCCAAAAAGTTAACGAATGATGTAATTCGATTTTTCGACATACCACAGGGATGAATTTTGCACTTCTCTCTTAATTTTAATAAGAGATCTCTTTTAATAATATATGAGGAAGATAACAATTAGGGATGACAAAAAAACTCGAACCCAATAGGAAAACCCGAAACCTGGAATAATTGGGGCGGGGCGGGTTAAATTTATTGGGTTATGAGGCGGGTTTCGGGCTTAAACGGGGATTTTTAACCGGGTTTGGGTAAAACACGAGGAATAAGGTCCCCGACCCGCCCCACCCGATTAATATACACATATACAAATATAAGTATTTTTATATAGTATTTTCTTACTATTTAAGTCATAATAAATGTTTCTTTAGTATTTTATCTTTTCAATATTGCAAATTGTTATTACCGAAACTTGTTTAATGTATTGTAAGTTCTTCATGGTGTAACATATCATTAGTTATGTATAATAGTATCGTTTTAAACCTTATAAGTCTTGTTTGTAATTTATTATTATATAACTAGTATGGTGTCCGCGCAAAGCGGCGGCGAGTATGTAATGACGATTTTTAAAGTTCCTAAAGTTCGTATTCACATTAATTTAAAATGGTAATAATTTAAAATGGTAAAAAGGTTAAATCAAAATAAACCCGTTATAAATGGAAAAAAACTAAAAGTTAATAAAATTTATCGAAATATATATTGAATTAAAGAGCACAAAATTTTAAAAACTATGGTGAATTTAGATTATGAAAATAATAAATATATAAAAAGATATTTCAATTTAAAATTAAAAATTATGTTTTAATAGGTTGTTACAAAAGTTTGTTACAAAAGGTTGTTAATGTGGGAAAAATATCTAACACATTGTTTTATATATTAAGTAAAAAAGTCTTAAAATTCAGCCAACTAAAAGTTTGTTACAAAAGTCCTAAATGCTTTATAATATAGTAAGATAAGATAAGATAAGATAAGATAAGATTAGTAAGTTTTTAATACTTCAAGCTTATTTCTAACAATCCAAAAATAATAATAAATGTAAAATGATGTGGTTTTGATAGAAATTTTCATCAAAAGAGGGTATCCGATAAGATCCCCGATTAGTACAGACCGGATTTGGGGGAGCATTGCGCCCCAACGGGGCACCCCGTTAATCCCCGACGGGGATCAGGGCGAGTTTAAGGAGAACTCGGTTTGAGGATGAAATGATCGCCTCGCCCGAAACCCGCCTCGTTGACCTCCCTAATTAACAATATTTCATCACACAAAAATGGGCAAAACAATAAAGAAAAAAGAAACATTAAAAAAAGAAAAACAGTTACACATGTGCTAGTTAATAATTGTATCAGATCTTTAGATAACACACATACAAAACCCCATATATAAAACCTCAATAAGCCTCCTTATGCAAAAACCAGAACCAGTAGTAAACTGAAGTGCTCCTCTGGAATGGGTTCTTTAAGTAGTTGTACTTTGTTATGTTTGTGCATTACATGGTTGTACATTGTGGGAGTAGTAGTTGCAGAAGGAAATGTGACATATGATAGTAGGTCACTTATTATTGATGGTCAAAGAAAGCTTCTTATTTCTGCTGCCATTCATTACCCTCGTAGTGTTCCTGCTGTAAGTTTTTTTTTTTCTTTTTTTTTTTTTTTTTTTTTTTTTTTTTTTTTTTTTTAAGGTTCTTGTTTGGTTTTCTTCAAATGTTATTGTTTATTAAGGTTTTATGTTGTTGTGGAGGGGGTTCCGGGTGTTCACAGGAACCCTATGGATGTTTGTCGCCTAATTGTAACTTTTTGTCTAAACTTACTGCTTTTCCAAAATGAACCCAGTCTCAAAATTTTATGTCGCCCAAATATTACCTTATCCACTAATATGTGAAACAAAAAATTGTTTTGATACCGTTAAAACCCTTAGTGTTCTCGGTCCACCCCAGTTGGGTAGAATATTATACCATTTGGGCATTGGCGTAGCATCCTTTACATGAAATGTCTAGTTACCAACTCTAGGAGCTTATTGCCCAGGGCTACGTCCTTGGAAAGTGTCGGTGGGCATGTAAAAGGGGTGCACCGGACCAGGATATTACCGCTGATTTAAATGTTTTGAGGATTTAAAAGTATATTATATTATGAGGATAGAATGGAAAGTAATGGGATTGGTTGATTCTTTTGGCATGTGAATTGTGTTGGATCCTTTGGGAATCTAAACAGAAAGTGTTTGGGATTGCTTATTTGTTTTTATTGCCTTTTTAAACACATTTAAGAAGTTTGATGTTTTTAGATGGAAAAACTATCTGCTTGGTATTAAAGTGAAATATATTGTTTTCGACCAGTAGTGGATAGATGCTTATTTAGCCATTTTATATAATCAATCCCAAACACCCCTATAAACCCGACATTAGTAGTTTTAAGTGATTTCTTAAAATTCAGGAGATGATTGTTTATTTTTGTGCTCGTGTTTTTGAGGAGTATGAGAAAACTTTTTATGTGCCGATGGATTTATATGATTATGTCTTTTGACAAATTTAAAAACTAAAATGACATTTCACTGAGAGTAGAACACTTATGACTGAGTCAACTGTTGCAATATGTTTGCCTTTAGTAATTCTAGAAATCATACGTAAGGTCAGTTGAAAAATAAAACTGTAGTTTTATGGTTTATTACATTGTTGTGCTTACTTAAATCATATTTCTCAAAAGGATACAAGTTTCTTTCGTAAAATGAGAAACTTTACATGATTATAAGTTACCAGGTTACAAGTTTGGTATTAATGACATAACTTTACGATTTTTGCTGTGATAGATGTGGCCTGGATTGGTGAAAACAGCAAAAGAAGGTGGTATAGATGTGATTGAGACATACGTATTTTGGAATGGTCATGAACCATCACCAGGCAATGTGAGTGCGATTTTAACCTTTATATGTAGCAGATGGAACATTTGGATTTTCAGACCATCATACAATGATCACCAATTGATTGTTTTTGTGCTTGCTTGATGGGCTGTGGCAGTACTATTTCGGTGGAAGGTATGATTTACCCAAATTTGTGAAGATAGTTCAGGATGCTGGCATGCTTCTGATTCTCCGGATTGGGCCATTTGTTGCTGCAGAATGGAATTTTGGGTGAGTCAACAATGACTATTATTCTTTATCTAATATCATTTCGAATGTGCGTTTTTAAGCTAAAACAGGTAATAAATGGTGGTGCATTAGCGGTATGTGACTTCATTTATTTTCAATTTCTAACAAGTCACTGTATGATATACAGCGGTATACCAGTTTGGTTGCATTATGTGCCTGGGACCGTCTTCAGAACCGACAATGAGCCTTTCAAGGTGTGTAGTGGTTGATCTTATCTTATAAATCTCACAAGTAAACTGATTCTTGCTAGAAATGTAAAATCATCTAATTACCTCTAGCTTTGATCAACTATAATCACTTAGAAAGCACACTTCCAAATCTCAAAGTAGACTGTTGATTCAGGGGATTTCAAATGCTCTTTCGTGTGTAAATTTAATGTGTGTTGTTGGTGAAAATGCAGCATTATATGCAGAACTTCACGACTCTCATCGTAAATATGATGAAGAAAGAAAAGTTTTTTGCTTCACAAGGAGGTCCCATCATCTTAGCTCAGGCAAGTAAACCTTCCAAATATTAATTTAGTGGATTTAGCTCTGTTTTATATTCATAATTTGTCTCAGAAAATTAGGCTTAGAAGAGTCATACTTTGACTTTTGAGGTCGAACAGATAGTCTTAGATCTTCACCACTCATACAAATTGATTTTTTAACTCCAAAGTAACGTTTTCATGCTACTTTTGAGAGTATATTGTGGTTAAAGGTCTGGCAAGGTTAATGTGAATTTAAAGCGTTAGTCTTTTCAAAATCCTCACTTTTATTTCAGCTTAAAGAAATTTTTGTAGGTTTAATGAGCCATCTTGACTTATTGCAGGTGGAAAATGAGTATGGATATTATGAATCTGCGTATGGCGAGGGTGGCAAAGCATACACCCAATGGGCAGCTAAGATGGCTCTGTCTCAAAATATCGGTGTACCTTGGATTATGTGTCAGCAATGGGATGCTCCAGATCCAGTTGTAAGGGCCCCGCTCAACTTATATTAAGAACATACCTTGTGCATATGACCCTGGTTATAGTTATGAATCATGACCCAACTTCCAGAAAGAACCCATGTTGAGCAAAATCTTATTAACAGTCCATTCTGTAATCTGGACAGATCAATACATGCAATTCATTTTACTGTGACGATTTCAAGCCAGCCTACCCGACGATGCCCAAAATCTGGACTGAGAATTGGCCAGGATGGTATGTAACTCTTGGTATTTCTTCACTGTGTTCTGCTTCAGTTTTATTTGTCTTTTGAACCCTCAATATGTATATTACGGTGGCATATATAGGTTCAAGACATTCGGAGGGAGAGACCCACATCGTCCTCCGGAAGATGTTGCTTATTCTGTTGCTCGTTTTTTCCAGAAAGGAGGAAGTGTGCATAACTATTATATGGTATTGTATCTTTATCCTTGGTTCAAATTCATTGGTGCAACTGCTAATTGCATGATTTATCCATGTGTTTGACTTTTACGTTGACTTTTCTGTTGTGATTAGTATCATGGTGGGACGAATTTTGGACGCACTTCTGGTGGGCCATTTATCACTACAAGTTATGATTATGATGCACCAATTGACGAATACGGTTAGTCCATTGAACCCTTCATGCCTAGTAACAAGAAATCCATTTTTTGACCTGGACTTCGAGTGTCAAACTTGTATTTTATTAACTTATAAACTCTATATATTTCACATTTTTAGCACCATTCGTTTTCTGCTTATAGAATTCCTGCTAATTCATGTAATTATGTATTTTCTTCACATAGTCAAATATATTCATATCATTTTGAAACCAAAAGTAGTTTATTTGACATTCTTATTAGGTTATTGATATCTTCTTTGGTGGGGTGTAGGGTTACCAAGGTTTCCAAAATGGGGGCACCTTAAGGAGCTGCATCGAGCTATAAAATTGTGCGAGCACGCATTGTTGAACAACAAACCGACTTTGGTCAATCTTGGTTCAAAACAAGAGGTAGGTTTTCGCTCTCTTTAAACTATATCCCACAGAAAGCACAACCATTTCCCTTTTCCAGGATAAAAATACCTATCTGTTCTTTGTCGTTATTTTGACTTATTGATGCTTTTAGGCTTGTCAAAGAATTTTTTTTGGTGAAATTATCACATGGGATGGATGGAGTGCTTTTTATAGATGTACTTATGAACTTTTTTACTCTATAACCGTAAACTCTTGACTGAGTTAATTTAGATTTCATATTTCAGGCTGATGTGTATGAAGATGAATCGGGAACTTGTGCTGCCTTTATAGCCAACTTAGATGACAAAAGTGACAAGACTGTGCAGTTTCGTAATGTTTCATATACGCTGCCAGCATGGTCTGTCAGCATACTTCCCGACTGTAAAAATGTGGTATTCAACACTGCCAAGGTAACATCTATTTAAATTCTCGTTTGTAGATATTCCCCTTTTCAGTTTTTCAGCAAGCCTTTAACGTCGACTTTAATGTGTCCAACCTGCTCCCTGAAATGAGAAGTTAAATGCTTCGTGTCTTAAGGTCACAAGTTATATTTTATTGGTTTAGAGAAATTACTTAGGACTGCGTTAGAATGTAAAGGAATCTGGAAAAAGAATAATGTTCATGCTCAAATGTGGAAAAACAAAAGTAGTTTGTTTGACCTCAAGAGTCAAATTAACGTCATGCACTTGTTATTACAGGTCGTATCTCAAACTTCTACAATTGAGATGGTACCAGAGCAGTTGCAGCCTTCTGTTGTATCACCACATAAAGACTTGAAAGCAATTAGTTGGGAAGTATACGTTGAGAAAGCCGGAATTTGGGGAGAAGCTGATTTTACACGCAATGGCTTTGTGGATCATATCAATACCACAAAAGATACAACCGACTACCTTTGGCATACAACTAGGTTTGACCCTCTTAAATTTAACCGTATGTTTCCTTATATTTAGAAGTTCTTTAAGAGTTCTGCTGTGTGTCAAATGTCTAAAAAATCAACCAAATATCTCCATTACAGTTTAGTTGTAGATGGAAATGAAGAATTTCTAATGAAAGGAAACAAACCGACACTACTCATTGAATCAAAGGGACATGCCCTTCATGCCTTTGTGAACGGCATACTTCAAGGTTCTATGCTCAAGATACCTAAAACTTCTTGCACGAATTATACTATTGCTTTTCATACATCGGATAATCAGTTTTATCCTTGCGTAAGATTTTCTGTTGTTTACTTGGTCCTTCTCAGCTAGCGGAGCTGGAAACGGTACTGTTTCACCCTTCAAGCTTAAGAGCCCGGTTTCTTTGAAGGCTGGGAAGAACGAAATTGCTATTTTGAGCATGACTGTGGGCCTCTCAGTAAGTACCTCTTATTCATATACATTTCTTCTTTATACGACGTGAAAGGTATACGTATGTGATTCTGGGTCCTTTTTAACAGAATGCAGGATCATTCTATGAATGGGTTGGAGCAGGTGTCACAAGTGTGAAACTCCAAGGTTTAAAAAAGGGAACCATGGACTTGTCTAATTCCACATGGACCTACAAGGTACAGTCGTTTTATTAACATTTGACTTTTGCGTGTTGAATTCGTTAGCTTGAACTTGAATATGGCTTTTAACAATAGAAAGTCTCAGATTGTATGTATAAAAACTGGTAATAACATTTAACAATGGAAGTTTTAATTTGAATATGAGCTTTTTGAAGATAAAAGAACTCAAAAAACTTATGATAAATGTCAACATGAAAAACAATAGGTTTGATTCTCTTCTTTTCCAATTGTCGGCCGTTATATCTTTCTGGCCTTTCTGCAGATTGGGTTAGAAGGGGAACATCTTGGTCTGTATGACACTGACGCTTCAAAAGATGTCAACTGGACATCGGTTTCACAGCCACCCAAAAACCAGCCCTTGACATGGTACAAGGTAAGCAACTCAAGAGGCCTGCACGAGAAAATGCTTCCGTTTGTTTGGACCATTTGTAACCATTTTCTTCGTCTCATTCTTTGTTTCCGCTGTAGTTTATCCAAGAGTGTTCTTGCATAAGAATGGATGACTAATTATTTATATCCTGCAGGCTGTTGTGGATGCCCCACCAGGAGATGAACCCGTTGGACTTGACATGGTTCACATGGGAAAGGGCTTGGCGTGGCTGAACGGGGAGCAGATTGGAAGATATTGGCCCCGAAAGGCTCCAACCGACAAGTGTGTTAAATCATGTGACTATAGAGGCAAATTCATGCCCGATAAATGCAATAAAGGGTGTGGAGAACCGACACAAAGATGGTAAAAGTCTCCCTTGACCCAATAAATACAAAGAACACCTATAGTTTTAATTGTAAAAGTACACACTTCCATTCAAAGAAATATAAATAAAACAGAAAAATGAAACAATTTTTCGTTTTTGCAAAGTTTTTAAGGTTTACATTTCGAAATTATCAAAAATTGTTTCTCAAGCTTTGTTATTTTTGTTCATAATGACATTGTCAAACTAGGTACCATGTTCCGAGGTCTTGGTTCAAGCCATCAGGCAACGTGTTGGTGATGTTTGAGGAGAAAGGTGGAGACCCGGCTCAGATTAGGTTCTCAAGGCGAAAATTAACCGCCCTTTGTGCTCATGTGTCCGAAGATCATCCATCTCTTGTTACCAGCTTGCAAAATAATAAAGCAAGTTTGGAGCTAAAATGCCCAATGAACACGCGCATTTCTGCTTTCAAGTTTGCTAGCTATGGAACTCCAACCGGGACTTGTCAGTCATATGCTACTGGAGATTGCCATGATCCCGACTCCACCTTTGTTGTTGAAAAGGTAATTACTTTCCTTACCCTTAACTAATTCTGTTTTTAGGTTACGTGTGCATGTCAGTTTTTTTTAGGATTATCGGGCCCACTTCAGGTTATGGTTAATTATCTGATGCCACATAGATCAAGAACCTCAACCGGTCTCGGTTTTTCATGCATCTCCATGCCAAATTTAGAAACCATGTAATATTTTAAGAACAAGTTGTGTAACTAACTCATTGTTCATGCAGTTATGCTTAGATAAGAATCAGTGCATAGTGGAACTAAGCAAAGAGAACTTCAAGATGGAACTTTGCCCCAACATGACAAAGACGCTTGTTGTAGAAGCAATGTGTAGCTGAATCTCCACATTTTGATGTCGATTAGATATGTGCGGTTAAGTGTTTTATATCAATATGAGCCATTTTTTTACTTAAAATTTGAGCGATAGGTATTTAATAACTGTACAAGAAGGGACTTGGGTCTTCTCATGGTTTCCCATATTTCATGGGTCTCAAATAACATGTCTCTGTAAGCCCTAAGGGAATTGGTGTATGTAAAAGATGCGTGTTGAAACTAATGTTTCGACATGATGATAATAAAACTTTTATGCAATTTTTGTGCGGTTACTTTTTGGTTTGCACTTTTATATAAGTAGTTGCTGTATGTCAAACAATGTACGTTTATTTCGTTTAACAATTCTTTACTATAGTTATGGATATCAGCCATTCAAATTACTACAGAAAAATACACATCTGAACTAAAACCAAAACTGTTTTTCTTCAAAATGAGCATAAAGTCCACTTTTGACTATGAAAGTATCAGATTAGGTTTTCTGCGTTAAATCATAGTAAGTTGTAGCATATTCATTTTGATAGTAGGAAGTGCTTTTTTCCAAGTTTTGATCACTAAAAGCGGTCTCCTTTTCCAGAATGAGTTATGGAAGTGTTTCTATGTTTGCACTGATACTTACACGAAATGCATCTGCAGCCGACTCTGGTTAACCTCTTTTTTGTATGCTTACTCATCAGATTTTCAATGAGGGCCGGTTCCAAAGGGCAGCACGATTTTCACCACATTTTTTGTGAACTTCTTTGATTCTTTCTACTGATTTGCAGATACCACTGCAGCTCCAATCAAATGTGGCAATGCACACATTGCCTGTTTCTGCTTTCCATTCACATTCTATATGTAGTTCAAACAATTTTTGTCAAACTTTGACTTTGGAACTTTAAAGTCAAACATTGGCCTTTTTTTTCTCACAAAGATGCAGTAGAATGCTAGAAGGGTGTACCAGGAGGGGTTCCGCAGCACATGTTCCGATCATCAACGTGGTCGACGTCGAGACCAATAAACCAAGCGCCAAGGGACACGTCTTCATTTGCATACTTATGGAGTATCGGCCTGATAAATTAACATGGAAGCCTTAATCAGCGATGCATCACTCGAATACTTTTGAGTTTTGACACTCATTTCTATGTTTTTACACTGATATCATATTTTAAGAGAACACGCCTGCGCTGTAAATTTCTTCTTGCTCGTTGTATAGCAGAACATGATTTAAGTTCATTTAGAAAGCAAATAGCTTCAAAACTCTTACTGATTGGTGGAGATGTATGCAGCAAGATCGCTTGAAATAGCATAAATTTGACCGGTTGCATGCCAAAAGTATTTGTTTCCTTCCTCACCGAATTTCCAATATTCAGGTTCATGGTACTTGACATTCCTACAGAACACGAAAAAGGTCAAGGATTCCCTCCATTTCATAAAAGATTGCAACTTTTAATAGAAACATTTAATGAAGTATAAGTAGAAGTTACTTTTGAGAAAGAACAGGCCCGGATTTCATGCATCCGATGTAAACCCTGGGCTTTGACTGATGCCTGTCAAGAGTTGCAGCTAACATGCCTGAAAAATGATGACAATGGGCACAAAAAGTAATCTTAACTTAAGAAAAGGAACGTTGAAGTCGATATGAGAAATCCCGAATGAAATTTTGCATTTTTGATGGGATAAAGGCAAGTCTGTACCTAAATTGACATGAACATCATCATCCACTTTGACATAGAACTTTGCATCCCAGTTTGCGTATGCAGTAGCGAAGAATGTTCTTGTTTTGGCAGTTAACTCGTGATACCCTTCAACATGTTTCTGTGGTTATATTAACATATGATCATTTTAAGTTTGAGCACAAGGGTAATCAACATCAAGTAAATATGTGTTTGATCTTACGAGCCTCAAAAAGTCCTTATGTTGTGACTCTTCAGAGTCAATGGCTCGGTCTAAAATGCTTTTAGATGTCATACTGCATAAAAAATGGAAGACTGTTTTAGTTAGATAGTTAGATTATGCTCTTTGCAGGCAAACTTTTACAATAAAAGGATTGATTTGCGACAGGTTGAGTGAGACATATGAGGTCGTGTCAGGACGACAATCATAAGGTGGCGTGTCAATGTATCATGCCGAAAATTTATCTGCTTATGTAATCGAATTCGCTATCAATAGTGATGCACTTGCTATTGTTATTGATGATTATCAAATCTCTTTTGAAGCATAACAAAGTAGCATAAACGAAAGGTAGAATCACCTATGTCCAATTATGAAACGGACAACAATACCCTTTTCCTTCTCGAGCTGAATCAACTTTTCACCTAGTAAAAGGACAAAAATACACACATTATTAGTCACACTGCACAACATATATTGCAGTAACATATATAGTAGTTTTATAACAGTCACTCGAATGATGCTTCAAGACATGTTTATCTCTTAGAGCATAATTTGACTGCTTGTATACGTTTTTTTCTTAGGTAGAAAAATTGAAGGATAAAGTACCTCTCGGCATCCAAGTTTCTCTAACCGAATCACGCCTTCTTCTGCTGCTAAAAGCAGTGTTAATCCCGATAACCACAAATGCTTTTTTCCTTCTTTTGTCCTTCTCAAAAACCGTCTTGTTTGCTTGCAAATTTCTGTAGTCAGCTTTCTCCGGTAAACTTTGGACAGTAGGGAGCTCCAATCGAAGCTGTGAGATTGTGTTTCCAAGTAATCTGATAATCTCCAACAATGCATAAGATTTTACCATTAGACCATTGTATATGTCAAGAACTTTTAATCATGTTTGCTTACAGAGGGATCAACAGTCGATAACTGTTAATTAGTATCTAAGAAAATGTCATGGAGTCGAATAATTCACCGGATCGTTTCGTCAGATCTATGAATAGCTCCCAGTAAATCATTGTCCTGAATCATAAAAACCATTACAAAACTTTTATATGAAGAAAAAGAAAACATAATTTCATTATGTAGATGAACAACCTTATTTGTTAAGCAATCATCATGAGAAACAATTTTGATATGTTCTCGCCTTCCATTCGAATCAACAGGAGCCCACACCCTACAAATTCATCAATTTCATTCAAAATCATATCGAATTATTATACATTCATTTCGCCCCATGAATTATTATGACTGGCCTGTTGGTGAAGAACATGCCAAATGCAAAGCTGAAGATGCTGAAAATGAGTATCCATTTTGGTGACACTTTTCGGCCACTCCATTTGCTGTTTTTCATCTTTGTTTATTTCTTGTGTTGACGCGCCAAGTGGAAATAACAGACGTTTAACGGTCAATGTCGTTATCATTAGTTTGAGATTTGAGTTCATCTGCACCATTGATAAGTCCTTTTTTTGCTAACTGAATTTCACATAACATGAATCCTTCTTTTTTGGATTTAAATATTATTGCCAAATGAAATATGCATTCTATTTTGTACGTCCAACAACACTGATTTTGCGGTTAATGTATGATTGTATGTACAATTAATATATTACAAAGTTTTTTTTGGTAACAATAATATGGTTCGTCATAATTTTTCGTGGTTAAAAAAAAGTAATTCTTTTTTTCATAATCCTCTTTAAAACTCAATATGCACCGAAATATCCAGGCTATGTTCATCACTAGATCAACATAAATAAGATTAGCCATGGCGTCACCAAATGTGACTCGGACGACGACTCACCAAGTGCTAACGACTAACCATGGTGTTGTATAAAGACATGAAGCAACAAGTATATAAATTTGGAAACACTTGGCCGGGGTCAAACGGGTTACAAGTCACCCAATGATATATATGTCATCATTCATGTATGTTTTTTTTCACATCATCAGTTTCGATAACCTTATCAGAACATAGTTCCCTTTAAACTAAGAAAAGTGTACAATAATTTTCGTCCGGGATTACTATAAATACATACAGTACTAATTATCAAACAAGTCGACAAATGTATGAAAGAGCATTGTAACAGTTTCTAAATAAGTACCATTTTTCTTCATCATCTAATGACTCTTTACAACTTCATCTGCAAAAGAGGAGAAAATGAGGACACTTAACCAACATTTTGAAGATCTATATAAATGGAAAGTTGCACCAACTTGTAAGAAATGTCAATAAAGAAGATAAAAAGGAATGAGCCTCGTGCACCGAAGTCCCTTTACTTAAATAGAAAGAAAGATATATGCATGGAGTATATTTTAATATAAGCAATATCATGAAATATAGATAAGAAAATAACTTTTTTTTTTTTAACGGCAGTTTGGTGCAGCGGAGTATCTTGCGTACCACCGAGGCACCAAGTCTCTCAACCCGAGTTCGAATCATCTCACGAAGAGAATATCAACCCCCATGCTAGCCATCCAGTTTCCCATTAAGGGGCTTCAAGGCATTGCGATGAGATTCAAACCCGGCTGCCAATTCTGGGAAAATCCCCCATATGGGGAATGACAGGAGTCGAACCCCTGACCTCCCCCACATGAAGACTATAACTAAATGCATCCATCAAACTGAGCTAGACTTCATTTGCAAGATAAGAAAATAACTAATGAGAAAAAGGTGGCTAACATAAATTTGGTACTAACTCCGTCCCATAATAAGTGTTCATTTTGAATTTTCTCGGTCTTTCTTATTCAACTTTGACTATATATATTTTCGTTTGTGTTATATAATACTTGATGAAAAATATATGTATAGATTCAGATTTAAATACATTTTCATTAAATATAATTTTCATCCGATATTATATAAGACAAATGAAAATATTTATGGTAAAAGTTAAATAAAGTAGACCGAAAAAATTAAAGTAGACACTTAGAGTGACAGAGTATAAAAGTATCAATACTTAATGCAAAGATTATATATTAATTTTTTATCCCTAAAAATTGGGGATAGTAATCTTTACTATAAAAAGATAGAAAGTTAATTAGTAACTGTATCAATACTGGTTAAGTAACTGTATCATATCTTTTTATTGCATAAAAGACTTTATAAAAGCTTCAAGCTTATATACAAAAAAGTTGAAGCAGAACGTGTTCTTCAATGGCTTCAAGTGGCTGTAGAAGGCTTATGTTCTTGTATTGTGGCTTCTATGCATGGTTGTATATTTTGCGAGTTGCAGAAGGAGCTAACAATGTGACGTATGATAGTCGGTCACTTATTATCAACGGTGAAAGAAAGCTTCTTATGTCGGCTTCTATTCACTACCCTCGTAGTGTTCCTGCTGTAAGAGCATCCGTTCTTTCAAGTTTATTAGGATGTTTAATATATTTATGGTCATTCGGCTTCTATGTATTTTGAAATTAATAGATGTGGCCCCGATTGGTAAAAACGGCAAAAGAAGGTGGTATAGATGTGATTGAGACGTACGTATTTTGGAATGGTCATGAACCATCGCCAGGAAATGTAAGTAGCGTGTTAGAACTTTTTAGCGAGTCAACTTACTTGTTTCAAATGTCTGAATTATGACTGACTGACTGATTAATCCTCTTAACGTTGTGAGTAGTACTATTTTGGTGGAAGGTATGATTTACCAAAATTTGTATAGATAGTTCAGGATGCCGGTATGCTTCTGATTCTTCGGATTGGGCCATTTGTTGCTGCAGAATGGAACTATGGGTGAGTCCATGACTACTGTTTCTTGATCAAAGTTTTATTTAAAGATTGTGCTTTATGCTTAAACGGTAATTAAATATATGTTTCAAGTCTTTTAGAATCCTAACAAGTTGGTGCAAAATATACAGCGGTATACCAGTTTGGTTGCATTATGTGAAAGGGACCGTCTTCAGAACCGACAATGAACCTTTCAAGGTCTGAAGTTGGTAAATGTATCTTCAGAGAATAAGCATTACCAGACACTCTCATATTAGATTGTTCCTTAACGATAATCCAATAATTCTTTCTTTTAGTATGTATAAATTCGTATTGTCATTGCAGTATTACATGCATCGATTCATGACACACATCGTAAACATAATGAAGAACGGAAAGTTTTTCGCATCACAAGGAGGTCCCATCATCTTAGCACAGGCAAGTAAACCGTCGAACTCGTATAGGTTCACTTCCTGGATCTAGGTTCATTTCATATAATTACTTATTTCAGGTGGAAAACGAGTATGGGTACTACGAAGCAGCTTATGGTAAAGGTGGCAAAGCATACACCCAATGGGCAGCCAAAATGGCTCTTTCGCAAAATATTGGTGTACCATGGATAGTGTGTCAGCAATGGGATTCTCCATATCCGGTGGTAACTATTTTATCATATGAACAAGCCTGATGCATTTGACAATACCATAGTTTAAGTAAAGTCTTAATAATATACCATTTTTGACAGATCAATACGTGCAATTCGTTTTACTGTGATGATTTCAAGCCAGAATATCCAACGATGCCTAAAATTTGGACTGAGAATTGGCCAGGATGGTGTGTAACTCTTAATATCTCTACAATATTTTTTCGTGAAACTTCAATACTACCATATTATCCGTATTGTGGCACAGGTTCAAGGCATTTGGAAGCAGAAGTCCACATAGGCCCTCTGAAGATATTGCATATGCTGTTGCCCGTTTCTTTCAAAAAGGAGGAAGCGTACAGAACTATTATATGGTATTCTGTTCATGAGTTATTGATTCATTGATGCAACTTTTAGTTTTGGTTTATACATATTACATAATTTTTCTGGATTCGCTTTGTCTTTCGTGTTGAGTTAAGTATCATGGTGGTACGAACTTTGGACGCACTTCTGGTGGACCGTTTGTCACCACTAGTTATGATTATGATGCACCAATCGACGAATATGGTTAGCCCTTTCAATGAACCTCTTCATTTTTATTTTTTGCTCATTAGCAGTCTTTGACTTTTGCAAGTCAAACTTGTAAGAAATCAAATACATGCCCATTTATTTTGAAACAATAAGTAGTTCTTTTAAGCTCTAATTATTTTCTTCAGATGTGTTGTAGGGTTACCAAGGTTTCCAAAATGGGGACACCTTATGGAGCTTCATCGAGCTATAAAGTTGTGCGAGCATGCATTGTTGAACAATGAACCGACTTTGGTTAATCTTGGTCCTAAACTAGAGGTGGGCATTCCCATGAAATCAACACATTACAGTATTTCCAAAACTCTTGTCATGCTAGCGACTTTATTATTCCACAAAATTCGCCTCCTTATGAAATTGCTGCATGAGCTTATAGTTTTATACTTTTTCGTTTATACATGTACCTACTGAACACGTGACAGACTAAACTTTATACCCGTAAACTTCTGAATCATTGATGTGATACTGATAAATGATGATTGCACATTTTTTTTTTCCAATTTTCAGGCTGATGTGTATGAAGATAAATCAGGAACTTGTGCTGCATTTATAGCCAACTTAGATGACAAAAATGACAAGACAGTAAAGTTTCGTGATGTTGTATATGCGCTACCAGCATGGTCTGTAAGCATTCTTCCCGACTGCAAAACTGTAGTCTTTAACACTGCCAAGGTAATTATAGACACGATAACAGTTGTGCTCAATATTGGAATTCAAAAGTAGTTTGTTTGACCTTATATGTGCTTTCAAATAGGTTGGATCTCAAACTTCTACCGTCGAAATGGTATCAGAGAGATTGCAACCTTCAATGACATCACCAAATGAAGAAATGAAAGTAGTTAGCTGGGGAGTATATGTTGAAAAAGCCGGGATTTGGGGAGAACATGATTTTACTCGTAACGGCTTTGTGGATCATATTACTACCACGAAAGATACTACTGACTACCTTTGGCATACAACTAGGTTCATTTCTCAACTGTACTACAAAATGAGCACTTCAATCTTATTCTCAGTCAAATGTCTAAACAACTAACAGAATCTCTCCATTGCAGATTATTTGTCGATGAAGATGAAATTTTTTTAACAAACGGAAACAACCCAATGCTTCTTATTGAATCAAAGGGACATGTACTTCATGCATTAAAATACATTATTCAAAAGTCAAACTACCTGCAACTGCAAGAACTATGATTTGACTCTTTTTTCTTTGGTTGTGTAACACTCCATTTTGATAAATGGAATGTCACGCGTGATTATGGCGTGTCATCAAAGCATGCAAGGTGATATGTAGTAAAACATACATGACCATAGGGAAAACCGGAATCAAACATCGGTTCCCAAACATAAGCCCAAAACATAAATAAAGGAAATGAACTGAATAAAGACTAAACAAGCATAACTATATGAAGGCAAAAAAAAAAAAGGAAAAGAAGTCTCTGGCAGCTTCCATCCTATGTGCGTCCTCCAAATGCTCGAGTCTTGGGTACCTGCCGTTTTGGGACATGGAAAGGAAAGTAACGGCTGAGCAAGACGCTCAGTGCACGGATGTACAATAAAGCATGAACTAGGATAAGCATGTAACATATAACAGCGGAAGACTAAGTTCTGAGTAACTGGTTAAGTAACAAGAAAACTGGTTTTATAGTTTGAAAAGCCTTATGTTTAACTTGTGAAAATTGTTTTAACATATATATACCATAGCCCATATAGGTCATGAAAAGGTCACGTGCATGAATACTTGGAGGGGTGACCTCATCATGCTGATTAGAGGGGATGCCTCTAATCAATATACTGATTTGGGTAGGAGGGATCAGCTCCTTGTGAAGGGTGCAAGGCACACACCACATTCACCATGATAAACTGAATAAAACATGTAACTAGGATGCACCCATACGCCCCACCTGATATAATAATATGGCCAAACTGAAAAGGGACGCCACGAGCAATCACTCCGCCGTGGGGAAGTCATAACATCGGTGCCTCCAATGCTATGGTTATGGTACCTCCATAACTAGGTGAAACTGGTCATGCTTGTATATGGCTATAGTTTATGCTAAATTAACATAAGCAGTTCAAAACAATAAAACAAATGCTGGGGAAAACAGTTGGCTGCATACGGGGAAATCCTAATAAGGAAGGAATGTCCATACTAAAAGGACGGGAATCCGTACCTCAAGTCCAGTGAATGAACGGAAGAAAGACTCCTACTTCTGGATCACTAACGCTACATGAATACACACGTGTATAAGTATCGATTCACTGATTACGTACTGGGTTCTGTGTCTCATTATAGCTGATTTGGTATGTTTTAGGTCATGGTTCACTGTTTAAAGCCTTAAACTGTATTTATCTAGTATTCTGATTAATCTGATTAAGTATTACTGGTGTTTCATGTATTATTATACTTACTGTGTAATAATAAGTAACTTTCCAAAAATAGCAGGTTTCCAAAAATAGAAAGTTTCCAAAAATAGAAAGTTTCCAAAAATAGAAAGTTTCCTAAAATAGAATTTACTGCCTAAAATAGATTAGTTTCTAAAAATAGAAAGTTTCCAAAAATAGATCAGCTGCCTTAATTAAATAAGTTTCCATATATAGAAGGTTTCCATGATTAGATTAGCTGCCTGAAATAGATTGATTTCCATATATAGAAGGTTTCCATAATTAGATTAGTTGCCTTATTTAATTAAGTTTCTATAAATAGAAGTTTCCATAATTAGAATTAAGCTGATTACATAAGCTAACATATAAGTCTAAGTGTTATAAGCTTATTTCTTAAGTCATAAGATATAGTGTATAGTTTAATTATTATTTCATGTATTTTAATTAAACTATAGGTTAAGCATTTTAATTAAGGTATAACATGTTTTAATTAAAATGAAATGAAAATACTTAGGTTAAAATGTGTATTATTATTAATAATAATATAACCTAAGTCATGTCTAAATTAATTAATTATAGGCATGTTTTTAATAATTAATTAATTATAACTTATAACATAAAATACTTAGGTTAAATTAATGTCATGATAAACTAATAATTAAAATAACCTAAGTCATGATTTAATTAATATTTCATGTTATTAATTAATTATATCCTAAGTTCATAATTCATAAAAATTAACATGTAGCATGAATCATGATTTAACCAACGAACCATGAATCGGGTATGAATTCGACACCGTACCCCGAGCCAAACCCGGGGCACACGTGTCCCCTTGCTGTCGTGGGTCCCACATGAGCCAACCAAGACCAATTGTGGTCTTGGTGGTGGCGGCAATAGCAAACCAAACCCCCCCCCCCCTCGGGTTTGTTTGCTAGGCGGCCAAAAACAAACACCCTTATAAACCATTCTTTGATTTTAATTAATACCAAAACATGTTAGATCAATGATTAATTACCTTGTTTTTATAAGAAAAATAATAACATGTTCATGAAAATAACCAAAGATTAAAAGAATTAAAAGAATTAGAAAGAAGGGTTTGAAAGGTATACCACTATGTAGCTTGGAAAGAGGATGAACAAACACTGATTATACAATAGTTCTTAAGATCAAAATCAAACAAATCACCCCCTATGGTGGTGTTTATGTGGCGGCACAAAGAGGAGAAAAAGGAGAGGAGAAAACTCTTTTTAGGGTTTTTATGTTTATTTCATGAAAATGATAAATGAAAACATGTTTTTACTTTTACCCCCCTTTACTTGTAAAGTCCATGGGCTAAGCCCATTTCTTGATGTGTGCCGTGGGTATGGGGGCCCCACATGGGGTACCCGTACCTTTCTCGTGTCCCGATGTTTCGTGTTCGTTCGTGGTTAAACGTGCTCGTGTTTAAAGTGTTTCTGTTTAATCTAACGTGTCGTTTATCGTAAACTTAACGCTCGTAAATATATTATAAGTATTTACGTAATTATTTTAGTTAGTATTTTAAATGGTGATCATGATTTAATTATGTTCACGTGATATATTTATTAACTGTTTATCATGAGTTCGTACGTAATCGATACTTGTCATGTCATACACGTATGCACTTGCTTGATTATTAGCACATGAATGTGATCAATACTAACTGAGGTAAGTTTTAATCTAGGACGTACGATCTTAAGGGCACTATTCATGGTAAAAGCATGCGGGTTTTACAATTCTTCCCCCCTAAAAAGAATAATTCGTCCCCGAATTATAGATAAAGTAACTGAAAGCGAAACATACCCGAATCAGACTGGAAAGGTATGCAAAAATAACGGAAATGAAGGTGACATGGTAGAAGGGAACGTGGAACATGACATGTCTTGAAAAGACATGGAACGTGACGTGACTGAAAGAACATATCTAATCGATAAGAGAAAAAAATGGATAAGAAGTCCGGATGAACTTGTCCGTTTCCAAGTGGCCTCCCTCTTGGAACGGTTCCTTCAGAAGATCCTGACACTAATGATAAATCTTGGTCCTCCTGACCTTGACTTGGAATACGAAGAAATTCTTGGTTATCAACGGAAAGTAGATCCCCTAAATTCGATCGTGGAAAAATAAGAGTTAACGTGCATGGGTACTGAAACGTTATGATGCAAGACCATCTGACTTAACTGATAATTTGAAACGATGCGCGAGACATAAAGAAACGTAGTACGTGAAACATTTTGAACGTGATACGTGAAAAATTTTGAACGTGCTACGTGGAGATATGGCGAGTGTAGTATGAGTAAACATATCGTGATCCATGATACGTGTAACGTATTTTGATCATGATATGAGGAACGTGGAATGAACATGACATGTGAGACATATCGTGATCATAGAATATAATGGCGGTAACGCCAAATGCTACAAGGTGAGACGTGGAATATGACGTGAAACGTCTATCTGATGATGGAGGGTTATACTAAACTTGGGTCTGGTCTCACAAGTTCTTGCAAACTTCCCAGAACGAGAAAAGAAATGAACGTAGAATCGTAAGCCAAAATACGATCATGAACGTGAATAGTGTCATGAACGTGAGCGTGAAAGCAAGTCGTGGAATTAGAATGAAGACGTGAAGTAAGTTAGGAGTACAATTACGAATCTTTGTCTGACCGATAGCTGAGGGATTGCCAAGTGATCGGATGAGCCTTGGCTGGAACATGTTTGTTCAATCTGTTGGTTCTGAAATCCGTACGGATGTAAGGATTCTGCAGACTTGATCAAACTGTTGATAATAACCTAGATAGCATCCTGCTTCTTCTGAGTTTGCTGAAATCTGGTAACCAAAATCCGTGTAGATCTTGTCCCATTTTAGTTCACAGTTTCAGATGATGAAACATCCCAGTTTGTTGGTGTCCTATCTTAGCCTGTTGGTATGTCAGGTACACAGATATGGACGTAGCTGTATCCTGCTTCGTAGAAACTTGATACATAGAAGGTTGCGAAACTCTGAGTCTTTGAATCTAGACTTCTCCTAGCGTAGGATTTTATAGAACACCTAATGTAGTGTCGGGTTCTCTTCTTTACTCATAAGCTGAGTCATGGTAAGATTAACCGTAGAATGCCATGTGATTCAGCGTGTCACTGAAATCAAACAGAATTGATATCGGAAAGAATTCCAGGGTAAAATTTCTCTTGTCATAGAATTTGCAACATAGTGCAGATATGGTCTTCCTGTTCTTCTCTAGGCTTAGAGGAAATCAGGTTATCCTCAATGAAAACGCTGATGAATTTGTTTAGGAGTTCATGGAAACTCAATTTATTAAGTTCATAATGCGGTTGGAGCATTGATGAGACTAATTCAAAATCATAAATCTGGCATGACCGAGTCGTGCACGAATAGCAGTCATGGACATGTCCTGCTTTTTCACTCGTCACTGTTGGCAGCATGATTGTGAGTTCGATCTTGGAAAAGTGATTAACACTATACGGTTGATTGGACATGTTGTCCATATGTGGAGGAGAATAACGGTCATGAATGGTGATTTGTTTAAGTCGACGGTAGTCGACACATAATCTCATGGTACCATCCTTATCCTTGAAGGTTCTTCTGGAGTGTAAGGAACAATTTTGGAATAATCCGTTGGTTATGCGTAAAAGGACCTTAGTAGTCGTGTGTTACTAACAGCTAGAAAATTTTAGCAATATGGCTAACAAAGCACGTGCTTGAAAAGCATAGATAACTTGTACAGATTTTCCTGATGGAAAATCAAGCTGAAAGTATTCAGGAGCCTGAACATTACTGTACATAATTATGAATCATAGCATGGTGTGGTGTTCATAGTACATAATTAGGATAAAATTTATCTCGTGTCTGTCCGAGGAAAATGCGTTAGCAGCTTGGATCTCATCAATAAGCTGAAGGAAAACCGTCGTATACGTGGGAATACGAAAGGCGTCCTTCATGGTCATGAATATATGAACTATGGTGAAAGAAATGAAAGTGACGTCGACAACGTGACAGTTCTCACTGATGCGCCGATAACGGTATTGAAATTCTTGTGGCCTGATTAATACATGGCACAACAACATAGATATACCCTTGGAGGGTACCCTGAATTTCTTAGAAATGTTCCATAATTAGACGTGAGTCATGTGTCTTGACTCGTGTCTTGAGAAATGTGAGCGTGACATATGCCTTGACTGGTATCTTGACATGTGTCCTCAGAAAGTATACGTGAGACATGTGTCTTGACTGATGTCTTGACATGTGTCTCGAGATGTGAAACAATTAGAACTACAAATATTAGGTTAATATGCCAGAATTGGCGGATCGGTTGGACTACTGATCATTTGTATGTCTGATCACGTCCGCGGCCAGAGTCTCGGTTGCGATTTCTAGGATATTTTCTGTCATGGTAGTGGTTACTATCGTCTTGTCTGTAGGTTCCATGACGGTCATTCTCATGACCGTGACTCATGTAACTATTTAGCTGAGTGGCTGGCTGGTACTGGTTTGCACTCATATGGCTGAAATGACAGCCGAACGACGTGTGACATGTAACTATGAATTTAGGACAATGATTGATGGGAATAGTCTGATGGTGAAGCATCTTCTCGTCCAATTGCTTTGCTCCGACGCCTTTGTCTTCGTCTTTTAGAATCTCCAGGTTGTGAACAGCATCAGCATCAGCATCTCGTAGCGTCTCCCAACATCAGCAGCATCAACCTTCAGTGACATCTCCAAGCTATGAGCGGCATCGACAATCTTGTAGAATATCAGTAAGTGAACATACGCCTGAGATGATTTAGAATCGACTAGCGAATACTCGTGAAGTATTGCAAGTGGAATACACATGGATTAAGGTACATGTAATACACATGAAATACGGTACGTGGAGTACACATGGAATACACATGAAATGATCGGTATGGGCTCGATCATTTGTCCTGATTTAAGGAAAGTAAACCGGTTAAACGGTTAGGAAAACCATCATGATAACCTGGCAGTATTAGCATAGACATCATTCTGGTTGCATAGAGAAACGCTAAAGTGTGGTTACACAAAATTCAACGATGATTTGCCTGACAGCATGATCAATGAAAACCAACCATGACTATCATGAAAGCATGATTAGAGAAATCTAACAATGTCTTGCAGGACAACGTAAATAACAAAAGAGGCGTGAAACATAATCAACATGAAGACGGAATTATCATGAGGAAACATGAAACCATCTATTACGAAGAAGTGTATAACATAATCAGCATGAAACTGAAGTTAACCATGACAGTATGAAGGCATACTTGACATAAAAACATAATAACTTATGATGGGACATGAAAAAAAAAATTTATGCCAATTTAAATCATGAGAAAAATTTTATGCAGGAAAAACAGTGCATGAATGCGTAATGTAGTTTATAAAACCTTTATATGTGCGAGGGAACGCCTATGGGTCGGTTCCAAAACAAAAGACATGGCGAGGGGACGCCTATGGGTCGGTCCCAAAGTTAAAAGTTTCGATAAAAGCACATGCGACTAAATAGGGTCAGTCCTGTACCAACCATTACTTAGTCAAAATTCCTGTAACAGATGACATATGATATAAATGCATGAATGCATGAAACATAATAATTAAAAGTCATTGTCAAAACTTAACAGAAAAATTTTTATGTGAAAATTATGAACTACTGGGGTCAGTCCACATCGTCACAGTTCACGAGGAACATCATGCATAGACAATGACACATAACTAAGTATGGATGACGGTTGTTCATTCCATATTAGTAAGACGATACTGGTGAAAACATCATGGTGAAAACAACAAGGTGCTGAAAACGTCATGGCTAAAACAAAAAGGTGCTGAAAACGTAATGGTTGAAACAACAACGCGCTGAAACATCAATACGTGGAATAACAAACGTTGGCTTAGGAAGCTCCTGGTGACTACCCACTAGTCACAGGTCGAGTTTTAGAGCCTACAGGTCGAAGCCTTGGCTCTGATACCATAATTGTAACACCCCATTTTGATAAATGGAATGTCACGCGTGATTATGGCGTGTCATCAAAGCATGCAAGGTGATATGTAGTAAAACATACATGACCATAGGGAAAACCGGAATCAAACATCGGTTCCCAAACATAAGCCCAAAACATAAATAAAGGAAATGAACTGAATAAAGACTAAACAAGCATAACTATATGAAGGCAAAAAAAAAAGGAAAAGAAGTCTCTGGCAGCTTCCATCCTATGTGCGTCCTCCAAATGCTCGAGTCTTGGGTACCTGCCGTTTTGGGACATGGAAAGGAAAGTAACGACTGAGCAAGACGCTCAGTGCACGGATGTACAATAAAGCATGAACTAGGATAAGCATGTAACATATAACAGCGGAAGACTAAGTTCTGAGTAACTGGTTAAGTAACAAGAAAACTGGTTTTATAGTTTGAAAAGCCTTATGTTTAACTTGTGAAAACTGTTTTAACATATATATACCATAGCCCATATAGGTCATGAAAAGGTCACGTGCATGAATACTTGGAGGGGTGACCTCATCATGCTGATTAGAGGGGATGCCTCTAATCAATATACTGATTTGGGTAGGAGGGATCAGCTCCTTGTGAAGGGTGCAAGGCACACACCACATTCACCATGATAAACTGAATAAAACATGTAACTAGGATGCACCCATACGCCCCACCTGATATAATAATATGGCCAAACTGAAAAGGGACGCCACGAGCAATCACTCCGCCGTGGGGAAGTCATAACATCGGTGCCTCCAATGCTATGGTTATGGTACCTCCATAACTAGGTGAAACTGGTCATGCTTGTATATGGCTATAGTTTATGCTAAATTAACATAAGCAGTTCAAAACAATAAAACAAATGCTGGGGAAAACAGTTGGCTGCATACGGGGAAATCCTAATAAGGAAGGAATGTCCATACTGAAAGGACGGGAATCCGTACCTCAAGTCCAGTGAATGAACGGAAGAAAGACTCCTACTTCTGGATCACTAACGCTACATGAATACACACGTGTATAAGTATCGATTCACTGATTACGTACTGGGTTCTGTGTCTCATTATAGCTGATTTGGTATGTTTTAGGTCATGGTTCACTGTTTAAAGCCTTAAACTGTACTCCCTCCGTCCCACTTTTATTGTCCTCATTACTATTTTAATCTGTCCCAAAATATTGTCCAGTTTCTACAAAAAGAAGCATTAATTACTAAATTTTCCAGTTTTACCCACATTATTAATTTCTTAAAAGGAAACTATTAATGTATTCAAAGGGTAAGTTTGTCTTTCTAATCATAAAATGTCCACATTCATTGAATCTATCATAATACCTAAAAAATTTGTTGGGGGACTAATAAAATGGGACGGAGGGAGTATTTATCTAGTATTCTGATTAATCTGATTAAGTATTACTGGTGTTTCATGTATTATTATACTTACTGTGTAATAATAAGTAACTTTCCAAAAATAGCAGGTTTCCAAAAATAGAAAGTTTCCAAAAATAGAAAGTTTCCTAAAATAGAATTTACTGCCTAAAATAGATTAGTTTCTAAAAATAGAAAGTTTCCAAAAATAGATCAGCTGCCTTAATTAAATAAGTTTCCATATATAGAAGGTTTCCATGATTAGATTAGCTGCCTGAAATAGATTGATTTCCATATATAGAAGGTTTCCATAATTAGATTAGTTGCCTTATTTAATTAAGTTTCTATAAATAGAAGTTTCCATAATTAGAATTAAGCTGATTACATAAGCTAACATATAAGTCTAAGTGTTATAAGCTTATTTCTTAAGTCATAAGATATAGTGTATAGTTTAATTATTATTTCATGTATTTTAATTAAACTATAGGTTAAGCATTTTAATTAAGGTATAACATGTTTTAATTAAAATGAAATGAAAATACTTAGGTTAAAATGTGTATTATTATTAATAATAATATAACCTAAGTCATGTCTAAATTAATTAATTATAGGCATGTTTTTAATAATTAATTAATTATAACTTATAACATAAAATACTTAGGTTAAATTAATGTCATGATAAACTAATAATTAAAATAACCTAAGTCATGATTTAATTAATATTTCATGTTATTAATTAATTATATCCTAAGTTCATAATTCATAAAAATTAACATGTAGCATGAATCATGATTTAACCAACGAACCATGAATCGGGTATGAATTCGACACCGTACCCCGAGCCAAACCCGGGGCACACGTGTCCCCTTGCTGCCGTGGGTCCCACATGAGCCAACCAAGACCAATTGTGGTCTTGGTGGTGGCGGCAATAGCAAACCAAACCCCCCCCCTCGGGTTTGTTTGCTAGGCGGCCAAAAACAAACACCCTTATAAACCATTCTTTGATTTTAATTAATACCAAAACATGTTAGATCAATGATTAATTACCTTGTTTTTATAAGAAAAATAATAACATGTTCATGAAAATAATCAAAGATTAAAAGAATTAAAAGAATTAGAAAGAAGGGTTTGAAAGGTATACCACTATGTAGCTTGGAAAGAGGATGAACAAACACTGATTATACAATAGTTCTTAAGATCAAAATCAAACAAATCACCCCCTATGGTGGTGTTTATGTGGCGGCACAAAGAGGAGAAAAAGGAGAGGAGAAAACTCTTTTTAGGGTTTTTATGTTTATTTCATGAAAATGATAAATGAAAACATGTTTTTACTTTTACCCCCCTTTACTTGTAAAGTCCATGGGCTAAGCTCATTTCTTGATGTGTGCCGTGGGTATGGGGGCCCCACATGGGGTACCCGTACCTTTCTCGTGTCCCGATGTTTCGTGTTCGTTCGTGGTTAAACGTGCTCGTGTTTAAAGTGTTTCTGTTTAATCTAACGTGTCGTTTATCGTAAACTTAACGCTCGTAAATATATTATAAGTATTTACGTAATTATTTTAGTTAGTATTTTAAATGGTGATCATGATTTAATTATGTTCACGTGATATATTTATTAACTGTTTATCATGAGTTCGTACGTAATCGATACTTGTCATGTCATACACGTATGCACTTGCTTGATTATTAGCACATGAATGTGATCAATACTAACTGAGGTAAGTTTTAATCTAGGACGTACGATCTTAAGGGCACTATTCATGGTAAAAGCATGCGGGTTTTACAGGTTGTCATTCGTTTCCATTACTTGTTTGGTCCGTCTCAGCTAGTGCAATAGGAAGTGGTAATTTTACGAGCTCGGTTTCTTTGAAGGCGGGGACAAACGAGATTGCTATATTGAGCATGACTGTGGGGCTCTCAGTAAGTTACTTGCATACTTCTTTTTTAGATTTTTAGTTTTTATTCCTCTCATTAGTCATATCTAACATGATTGTGTATTTCATGTTTAATAGCACGCAGGACCGTTCTACGAATGGAATGGAGCCGGTTTAACCAGTGTGAAACTCCAAGGTTTGAAGAATGGAGTTCTTGACTTATCTAACACCACATGGAACTACAAGGTTACATGATATATGTTATACTAGCACTTGACTTTTAAGAGTCAAACTTGTTAGTTTTTAACTTCGATATCGATAAGCAATATAATCAACGTATAAAAATCTGTCAAAGCAATTTAAAATAGATAACTTCGACTTAAACATGAACTGTTCTAAGTCTAAAGAACGAAAATAACAACGTCATGTATGCATATGTGAACCGGTATGTTTGACTCATCTTTACAGGTATTAACAGATTATTTCTTTCGGTATTCTTTGCAGATTGGGTTGGAAGGTGAGCATCTTAAGATGTATGATCCTATTCCTAATTCTTCAAAATTTGTAAACTGGATATCGGTCATTGACCCACCTAAAAAACAGCCCTTGACATGGTACAAGGTAAGCAACTCGAGAGGACTTGCATTAAAGCTTTCATCTTTGTTCCATTTTGTTTCCAAATTTCAGTTTGTAATGTAACATTTTTAATAAAAGATGGATGACTGATTACTGAATGTTGCAGGCAATTGTGGATGCCCCACCGGGAGATGAACCTGTAGCACTTGACATGCTTCACATGGGAAAGGGGTTAGCATGGCTGAACGGAGAGCAGATTGGAAGATATTGGCCCCTAACGGCTCCAACTGACAACTGTGTTGAAACATGTGACTATAGAGGAAAGTTCAATTCTGATAAGTGCAATAAAGGGTGTGGAGAACCGACACAAAGATGGTAAAAATCTCCATTTTGCCTTCTGCAAGAAGTTGGACATATTAAGAAATATGGCCTTATCTGAACGATGCCAGCTCACTGCATTGGAGATGGCCTAAAAGATGGCTTTGTGTCCTGCTCGAGTCAAAAACCGTTATCAAACCAGCTTTAAAAATATAAATTTTTTAGTAAAATGAAATTTTTGTATAAAAAATGCCAACTTCATGTTAAAAAATGTCTGATATATACTTAAGAATGTTTGACTTTCAAAAGTCAAAATTGCATACGCTTCAAACTGTTTCAAAGTTTGTCTGAATGGCTATTATATTGTTCTTCTAAGGTACCATGTCCCGAGGTCTTGGTTCAAGCCAACAGGCAATGTGCTGGTGCTGTTTGAAGAGAAAGGCGGAGATCCAACTCAAATTACGTTCTCAAGACGGAAATTATCAGCTCTTTGTGCTCATGTATCCGAAGATCACCCCTCTTTTGTTACCAACGACTTGCAAAATGATAAAGCAAGTTTGAAGTTAAAGTGCCCAATGAACACACGCATTTCTGCTGTTAAATTTGCTAGCTTTGGAACTCCTACCGGGACTTGCCAGTCATTCGCAGTTGGAGATTGCCATGATCCCAACTCCACCTCTATCGTTGAAAAGGTAATTACTTAATAATTCTACAGTTGATGTGATGATAGTAAAACCAATGAACTTTCTTTTCGCATTCATATTTATGAGCGTATATTCTTTACTTGTCGATCAAGGTTCCATTAATCTTGTTGCTTTATGCAGTTATATTTAGGTAAGAACGAGTGCATAGTTGAATTAACTAACCAGAATTTCAATATGGAGCTTTGCGCCAGCATGACGAAGAAACTTGCTGTAGAAGCAACATGTAGCTGAATTCGGCCATTTTGATGTGATGAATTAGATATCTTATGAATGAAGACTATTCAGAGGCCACACCTCGCATTTCATATCTTCAAATTGCAGGTTTTATTATTAATTCCCGTATTTCGTGGGTCTTGGATGATACGTCTTTGTAAGCTCTGCGGCAATGAGTACATGTAAATTGGGTGTCGAAACTAACGGTTTGACACGGAGATAATAACTGCAGTTAATGACACGGAGATAATAACTGATAGTCGTATATTCGCAATAATAACTGCAGTTAATGAACGATCAAAAACACACATCATGCAATTTAACGGCTGGTATAATGACAGATGCATTAAAGAAAGCATTTCTGCTATAACAACCATGTAAAACATAAAACCTAAAATCTAATAAATCCTACCGGCGAAAATAAGGTTTCATAGCCAAAACTTGTAGATTGGAGTCCATACTCATGTCACCTGTGGCTATATCTTTGTTCTTGAGCATCATTTTTGTACTATAAATGAAACTATAATCATCTCCAATCTTAATGCTCAATATAACAGCAATACATTCAGGCTTGTTCATCAGTAGAACATAATAGCAAACATATGCGACTAGGAGGACACATTAATGTGCTAGTTTACAATCTAACTGATGCATTAGCAAGATATTGAATTACATGAAGCGGCGAGTAAGGAAAATACAACACCTTGGGCCATAGATGATCATTTTGACCTGTAACCCGTTTATTAATTCACGGATCGATTTGGATTATACACTGCCTCTAACGGGTCAGATAGGTAAAGCTAAACAAAGTATGATTGGAAATAGTAACAGGTTGACATGGCCAAATGGGTCATACTCAAAAATGTATTCTAAATTCAGAACTTCCTAAACTGTTGTATTTTAAAAACCAGACTATCATTGTGATAATGTAGGTCGGAACAATATACATAACATTGTCTGTAACAATATACTCGTATAACACAAGTTTATGGGTCGACCCAACCCGACAGATTCATCTTTAGAAAAACTTGTTTTTGCCCACTTCTGAAGATTTCTCACGGCCCATTTTGCCACTCTAACTAGGGTTATTCTTTAGTGATTAATCAAAACCAAGAATACCAATAATAACCATTTTTTTCTTTTAGAGGATGGTAGAAGTACTGAGAATAAAAATGTGACCACATCTTTCTACACACAATAATCGTAGTATATGGGTAGCCTTGGATTTGCCTCGTGTAAGAAACATCACATTGCATACGAATAATGCCCTCCATTACTCAAAACTATCCAGACAAAAAACAGGGGAGAGTGTGCAAACCTCTATAAACACTAAATATACACAAGTGTCTATATATAACCATCGAGTTTCCTTTTAACTAACAAAAGGTGAACTGAAGAATATAAATTCATACCAGTCAACTTGACAAATTTAAGCAAAATCA
The DNA here is from genome assembly GCA_025667525.1 of Glebionis coronaria. NCBI lineage: Eukaryota > Viridiplantae > Streptophyta > Magnoliopsida > Asterales > Asteraceae > Glebionis > Glebionis coronaria. The sequence goes on along the minus strand of CM046878.1, from coordinate 162,677,626 downwards.
ATAATACGGTTTCTTGATATGTTCAATTTCTCTCCTCACTCGGTGAAATGACTGCTCCAATTACATCTGCAAAAAAAGGAGGAAATGAGGACATATAGCCGCACTTTTATGATCCGTAAAGTATGAGAAATTGCACTAAATGTTACCTGAAAACTGAATTTTCATAACAAATGTAAAAACTGACCCCTGTGCACCAAGTCGTGTTGCATGCAGAATTTCCCTTCAGGAGCGTTGACATCACTTGAACATACAAATTTACGCAATGGGGTGACCTTCACCTTTTATAAGGTTTAATATGATACTTTTCATACTCTGAAGAGAATGATATGGATTCATCATCAAGCTTTTTCTTCAACCTCCTCCATGTCCTCAACATATCAGATTGTATCAACCCACTATAAAGCCTCTCAAAAGTCACCTTTTGTGGCAAAATTCCTTTCTCAATCATTTCAACAAAATACTCACACGCTTCTCTCCACTTTTGCTTTTCACACAGTTCATGAACCAACAATGTGTATGAATCCAAATCCGGCCCCACCCCACTATCCTTCATATCATCCCAAATCTCTTTCGCAAGATCAAACCTATTCAACTTCATAAACATCCCTATAAGTATATTATACGTATGTGTATCAGGAAATGATACAAAATCATTTTTCATTCTCTTATACAGGTTCAAAGCACCATCAACATCTTTCCTACCCCTATATTCCTTAAAGAAACAGTTATAAGTCGTTGCAGACGGGGTAACCCCATTTTGCACCATTTCATCAAGCAGCTTTTCAGCTTCTTCAATCCGTCCACATGAACAAAGGCATTTAACAACAGATGTATATGATGCTAATGATGGATTAATGCCTTTTTCCTTCATTATCTTTAACTTTTCAAGTGTAAGATCCGGCTTATGCGCACGACTATAAACATGTAACACAATAGAATAACTTGTAACATCTGGGTCTATACCTCTTTGATGCATTTCATCAAAAAGATTATCAGCAGCTCTTATAGTCCTCTCAAACCGCCCATCAGGATGTAAACTAGACCTCCGACAAATCCCATTTAAAAGAACATTGTAAGTAACAACATTAGGCTCGATTCCACTATCAACCATCTCTCTAAAGAACTTCTCTGCCATCTTAGACTTGTTTATTTTACACCACCCGTAAATTAAAATCGTGTAAATCTTTGCATCAGACTGGAACCTCCAGTTTTTCCATTTATTAAACATCTCAGTAGCAAATTTTGGATATCCATATTTACAGAGTGTATCAAAAAGAAAATAGAAGTCCTCAACGGGTTGTTGTTGATCAGCATCATTTATGACAAAACAACCAATATCATCAAAGGCACGAATCGCTTGTTTGGTCAAACCAGCAGCAATCAGCCGACGGATCAGCACATAAAAAGTGGTGGAAGTTGGGCTCACACCCTTTTGATCCATTTCAACGATTAACTGCCAAGCTGCATCAAATTGTCGGACTTTACCTAATATGTCAATCATGAGATTGTACGCATGTGAGTCGTGAGAGTAGTGAGCTTGATCTTTAGCCCAAGTGAAAAAAGGTAAGGCGATTTTGGAAATGTTTTTTAGACGAATTAGGGTTTGGTGGACGAGATTTGGGGAAATTTTGATTCCACTAAGTTGTAGAGAGGATTCCATTGTGTGAAACGGGTTATGATGTTGGATAAGCATTTGCGATATCAGATCAGCTTCAGCAGATGATTCGAGGGAAGGAAGTGAAGATTTTGCCAAGGTTTCCGATCCTATATCTTCGGGTTCATAAGTGGAAGAAGCGAATGAACAAACTGAACGGTACTGGAGCAGAGTGGCAATGATGCGAGAGTGGCTCAAACGCAGTGCCATCGGCAAATTTTGCTCAAACTAGTGTGGTTACTAAAGAAGCATACTGCAACCAAAGAGATAAATGTAAGTGTATGACCTTTTAATCTAACTCACCATCATTTAACATGAATATTTTATATGTGACATTTTTCATTACAGTTTGGGATACCTAATTAACATTCCGTAACATGTAAGGAAATTATATCAGTTTTTACATAACAGCCATGGAATTTGAAACCTATGTCAAGGGTGTTTTCGCATTTCGCTATGGATGAACGTTTACGGTGGCGCATACAGGATTCCGAGACAAAGTATGCACTACATGGTAGAGATGTATAATTGAATAACTATGTGTCTTTCTTGTCAGGTTAACATAAATTAGTGCACGTACAAACTAAAAAAACGAACTTTTTCATGTAAACAAGAATTTGAAACCTACAAATGAAATAGAAACCGAAAGTACATGTAGCAAATATATTCACATATAACAAGAGGCTATTTTTCATGTAGTGAAACATGTAAGACATAAGTCTTATACATCACCTACCTTGCCGCATGTCTCTTTTTTAGATAATTACACAAAAACTCAAACACTTAAATCTTGAAACCAAATACATTTACCGCATGCTTATTTTCTCAACCTCAATATCCCCAAATATAGCGCCTAACATATAAATCGGATAAAAACAGGAGATTCCAGATAGATGGAATAAAATTTTCAATAACGCACAAAGGGGTCAACAAAGATCTAGACATGTGCGCAATACTCATGTAAGCTGCAAGATATCAGATACACACACAGCTCAAATAATGTTAGGGGGTCTCGTTCAAGCTTATATGTGGGCTTATGAGCTTATTTGATTTCGGCTTATATATCTTAGGCCCAATTTTCCGGCTTATTTTGAGACTTTGGGCTTTTATATAACGGGGTGTTTGTCTAAGCTTATATTGCGGTCGCTTATATAAGCTTATTATGTCATAAGCCCCAAAACCCTGAAAAGTTTCATTATAAGCCACAAAAAGTGAGTTTACGAAACATAAGCCTAAAACCAAATAAGCTGCGAGCCCGTGATATAAGCTTAAACAAACACCCCATAATATAAGCCCGCAAGTCTCAAAATAAGCCGGAAAATTGGGGCTAAGCTCATAAGCTTAAACAAAATACCAACTTAATGGGTATGTCGATTACGTTAAGGGCGGATAATAAGCTCAGTTTTTTAACACCTTATATAAGTCCATAAGCTAGTAAGAAAAAGGTGAGATTGAAAAAAGCTCATAAGGCTGAAAAATAAGCTCCCTTGAAAGGATGATATGATATATGAATAAAAAAGCTCTTATGCAAACCTGGTAATCTGCCGCAGCTCAGGAGGTGGTGGTGGTTTAGAGGCGGGGGCGGAAGAGGAGAAATGAGGGGTTTATTTAAAACCGGTTTCCTAACTGAACCGGTTCATCCAAATCACCTGCTCAAACCAATTTTATTTCATATACTTTTTTTCTTTTTTTTACTATATTTTCATACTAGCTTAAAGATCCGTCTAACGTCGGGTACGGGTAATTTTATATAAAATAACATACGCGATAAATATGAAGAGGTAAAAATTTATCGTCAATACATGAACAAACTAAGACAACAAAGCGTGCATGTCTTTTTTAACGTTTAATTGTTTAAGAATAAAATTAATAACGGTGCAAACATTTGGGTCTTCAATTTTGAAGGTCTTGTATATCATGTGTCGTGCTTGAGCATCAATCAAATTTCCACGCAAGGACGATTCCAAGAAAACCTAAAAGTGAATGAATTATTTATGACAATATTATCGTCAACAATAACCAAGTTGAGCATGAAATATATAAAGTATTGTAAAAACTATATTAAAATATAAATTGTACGTACCTATCGAACCTTCTTTATAAACCTTGAAGCACTTCTCTATAAACCACATTTGTAGTCGTTTTAGATATGTTGTCATCCTTATCACAAACGACAACTTTTAAGCCTTTTTTGCTTTTGACTCGTGAAACAGCAACATATAGTTGTCCGTGTGTGAAAACAGGACGTGCGAGGTACAAACCTACTTTAGAAAGCGATTGACCTTGGCTTTTATTTATGGTCATTGCAAACGAAACAGAGATAGGAAATTGTTTTCTCACAATCTTTAACGGCAATCGCTTATCTGATGGAGTAATCCTCAATCTCGGTATGATAACTTTTTTTCCAAAGTTTGTGCCGTTAATAATTTGTGCACCAATTCCAGTTCTTGTTAAGTTAAGAACTTGGAGTCTCGTACCATTACACAAACTATTTGATTGATCAATGTTTCTTAAAAGCATTATCGGTACCCCAACTTTTAATGCAAGTATGTGGTTTGGAACACCTGAGAATTCCAATCCATTGATAAACTCAGGTGAGAAAACGGATTGATCAATCGCAGCACCACGTTCGGTCTTGTCGACGCTGTCACAACTTAGGTATACTAATTCTTCTCCCGGAAATTTCTCCAACAACCTATTGTTTATAGTGTCCACAACTTCATTTGTTGGTGCAAGAATTGTCTTTTCTTGGAAGTAAGAGGCGTCATGGACGTTATCTAAAATATTTGGATAAGTGAAATCTATAATAGACGTTACAGGGTCACCAGTCTCGTCTATTACAATTTCATTTGGTAAATCTATGGATACCTCTCCATCATTTTGTTCTCCAAGCTCCCTGTTCCCTACTTTTAGTATCCATTCAGCAAATTCCCGTATTTCATCGAAATCCTCAGGTCGTGCACCAACGGTGAGTCTCATGTTTGCGGTTAACCTAAGAACTTTGCAATGATCCCATAAATAAGATTCTTTCAAAGATGCATTTACAATGTCTTGTCGAGATCCTTTAGGAATAACTGGAAGAACCTGCCTAAAATCACCTCCAAATACCATAGTCATATTTCCAAAGGGTTGTTCACACCGTTCATACCTACTCTTTCGCAATATATCCCTTAAAGATCGATCTAAGGCCTCAAAACAAAGCTTGTTTGTCATGGGCGCTTCATCCCAAATGATAAGTTTACATCTCTTTAACAATTGTCCCAAATCACTATGAGGAGTTATTGAGCAAGTAGATGTCTCATCAATGTTGATTGGAATATGAAATCTCGAATGTGCTGTTCGACCTTTTAGCATTAGTAAAGACGCAATACCGCTGGAAGCTACATTTAATACTATATCACCTCGTCTTCTAATACCTGCTGCAAGTGTTTTCCATAAATATGTTTTGCCGGTACCTCCGTATCCGTATACAAAGTACAAACCCCCAAAATCTGTTTCTATGGAGTTCATTATAGTGTCATAAACGCCTTTTTGCTCTGTAGTTAATAACGCATAGAGTTGTTCGTATTCAGCTTCTAACTCAATTTGGTTATAATCAGTCTCATCATATATAAGTCGATTACCAAATTCAGTTACGTACCTCTCGTCAGGATACGACATCTCAGGCCAACTCCTTAACGAACAACCCCATGAACGCAAAATTTCTTCTATATAAAACAGACACACATTTTTCTTCTCATCGTCAGTTAAAATCAGACCTAAAAAAAATATAAAAACAATTAAACTAACAAAATTAAGTAAATGTAAAATTAAATATTACAATTACTTATAACCCGATGTTAATTATCAGACTTTACACAATCCATTGGAGTAGTAAGTTTACTTTGTTTGATAACTCCAAGGTAAATGGATAACTCTTCATTTACTTCAAACTATTTTATAACTGATTAATCTATCTAATCCTTGACAATGTCAATAATTCATCCAAAAACTCACCTATCAATTCCTCGAACACTGAATAATTAACCTATCTAATCGTTGGATATGACATGGTTCAATTTAAGAAGTACCAAATTTTTTGAAGATGATCTAACTGTTCAGAATCTTTTGACGTGTTTCCATCATCGTTGGCCTTAAAACACTATCCCAGGTATGTAATTTGTTAGACATCTATGATAAGTAATTGTTACTTTTAAATTTAATGTTATTTAATTGTTCAATATGGTTTAATTGATAAAATGGAAATTATGTATTACTGTTAACAATCACTTTAGTATTAGCATGCGTAGATGATTACTTACAGTTAACACTAACGACTATAGTATGGGAAATCCTAGATAGTATGATGTTTAGAAAAAAAATATAAACACAAACGTTTTATTGTAAATGTTACCTGGGATTTTGAGGATTTCCCTTCTTTTTTTGTTGAACATCCTCTGAGAGTAAGTGCCATGTTTGTAACCAAACCGATAAAGGATTAGTAAGTTCTTTTTGCGATAGCAATGTTGCAAATAACTCACGAAGCTGATCCGGGAATGCCCAATGTCCGGCGTCTTTAATACTATCAATATACTCCTTGTCGTCCTCTAAAAGGCCTGCTGCATAGTAAGCTTCTTTGTAAGTAGGATAAACAGTTTTGTTAACTGTTTTTATTCCATTATGATTTATACATCCTTTCACACTATTTAGTAGCATCCTACAATAGTACGCATCTCCAGTCGATATAGGAACACTATGAATTCTGCCTATCGCTTTTCCTTTCTTCCTAAACGTCTAAATTCGTTTTGAAGGGTTCCATACAAACTTTGTAGGAAACTCGGCATACGTTAGCTCTCTTGCAATAGGATAGAGTTCATTCATTTTCATCCAACCATCAAACATACTTTGACCAACTGACGATTTATGAATAACGGTTTGAAGATCAGAGTTCTCGTCATAAACAACTTGCTGCTCACCTGGCAAGTGAAACGACAATCGTTCAACATATGGTGTTATATAATGAATCTCGAAACCAAATATCCTCCATGCTGCCTCACACGCAAATAGGTATCGACAGTCATAAAAGGCCTTTATTTCATCAACTGCTTTTTTAACTTGCTGGCCGTCAGCTGTGGTGGCTGGTTCATACAGTTGTGCTGATACTCTATCTGGACCTTTGTTTATATACTTAAACAAATATTTAATTGATCCCGTCTGATTGCACCACTCAAAGTTAATGTGACACTGGTAACGTTTTAAAAGAGTAACATTATACGGAACAACATAACCGTTATGCAACTTATGTCCATGTGTTTCCACATACCTTCCATTGTCACGTCTTCTATAAACTGGATACCCCTCCGAATCAATAGAACTCCGCTCACTAAATCTGAATGGAAATCTTTTTGTACACTTATTGTCAACCGTACAAACCTGATTCAGGTCATCTGCACCACAAGGACCATGCATCATAAACTCAGAAACTAATTTGTACAAATCAGGATCTTCATCTTTATCCGGTAGCTCTGCTGAAATGAATTTGTCAATCTCCTCAACATTTGGAACCTTGTCGTCTTTATGCAAAAACAGACATACATGCGCGTGTGGAAGTCCTCTTTTTTGGAACTCAACTGTATAGACAACTGAAAATAAAAGTTGTTAGGAACTATAAGGTAGTTAACTATTGTTTTTGTAATTTATGAACACAAAACATGGCAGTTTTTACATGCTTGAGTACGGCCGAATAAACGTAGTTCTTTCATATCCTTCGTCAAGAGGTCTAATTTCATTTTAAATACTCTTGTAAGAACGTCATGACGGTCCGTAGATGTAAGGTTATGTTCCCGCATGTAGCGATTTATTTCCGGCCACTTAGGATTGCATGTTATTGTTATAAACAAATCCGGGCAACCATACCATTTACACAATGCCATTGCATCCATATAGTTTTGTTTCATATACCTTGGTCCACCGGTAAATGTAGAAGGCAAAAAAATAGGTTTACCAAGGACGGTTGGGTCCGTATTCCCAGAGGCAATGCTTTCTTTGATACTCGAGTACGTATCACATCTAAGTTTTAGACTAGTTGGATCGATGGAAATTAAAACACTCTGTCTCAACCATTGTGTAACCATCCACCAGAAACTGTTGAAACAAACGACCTCCACGTCAAACAAATTTTCTTGATTAGGATGGTCCTTTATTTGAAAAGCAAACCACTGCCGCATACTAACATACTTCTTATCTTTATCTCTTGGTACTTTTGGTGTTGTTGATGATGTTGTTGTTGTTGGTTCCTTTTCGGCTGTTTCGGTTGTTTCCTCTATTTCGGTTGTATCCTCTGTTTCCGTTATTTCCTCTGTCTCCGCTGTTTCACGTGTTTCCCTTTGACATGGTTTCTTTTCAAGTGGTATATACAAATGATAACCATCTTGTCCACACGGCATTAACAAAAGGGTATTGTAAAGGAAGATATTTCGGATGAAAAATACTTATACGCTCAAAACCTGTTTTGTGTTTTTCTCTGACTATATCTCTTTGTTCTACGCATGTATCAAAGTCGCCTACAATAAGTCCAGCCACCTCGTTAGCTCTAGTATTACTTTTGTCAAAAAAGTCAACTGTTTTCCTTTTGTTTCTTTTTTTTGAATATTTTTTCCTTTTGTTTCTACTAACCATAAATTATGAAATTTTACACAAATAAAGTAATTTATTTACATTATTTGACATTTTTCATGAATTTAGAAATGGGTTAAATTCTCGTAATGTGCTTCCACCTATCTAATCTAGATGGTAATCATTTGTACCTTCGTTTGACTTTTGCAAAAGTACATTATGTCCAAAAATGATACTTTACAAATTTAGGAATGCCGATCCTAACATAATAATCAGTTGGATACATATATAATGGTATATGTTTGGTTCGAGATAAAGTTCTGAGGCTAATATTTACGTGTTGGCCGTTTTAGTTTGTGTCCCATGATAGACACCAAACATTTAAGAGTTGGGCTCAATTATATTTTTTGGTTCAAGTATAATGTTAGACACCAAACATTCGGCACTACATATTAGGTTCAAGTATGAATTTGCTCGAGTTTGGTTTTCAAATGAAAATCTTAGTTACAACATTACTACTGACTTTGTAACTTCCTTGGTAATTTAACTTGCAAGAGATAGATATATAGAACTTGAGTGCTTCTATATGATCCATTCTCAAAGCGTAACAACATTAAAAAACATGCTTTTTTTACATTATCATTACTTCTTTTGTTACACTTAGCCAGTTCAACAGATGTAACTCGATAGAGAAATATATTTGTACTTTTTGTTGCAAAAACATCTAAGAAAGGTAGACGTAACTCACTTTCTCGTTATAAAGTAGTAAATTCATTAATTTTACCAAAATAAAATACATAAAGATGGTTGATAGATATGTACCATACCTCAAAAGTACGACAAACTCTCATAACAATCATGTGTAACAATAGGATACAATAGATTGTGAAAGAAGACAGTGGATTGCATCCATTGGCATATAAAAGAGTTTATGCATAATAGTAAGGATTGTGTTTCAAGTTCATCTATCTTCAATTATAGGCACTACAAAAACATTGGCACGCTTCATACTGAATATTTATTTTTGGCATTTCCGTCCTTTACAATTTTGCATCAGCCTGTAATACAACGAATGTATAAGCAAGTAAAAGGAGAACAAAATTCAAAATATTCCATTAAATTAGGGAGACGAAAATTTACATGAAATATGAAGCCAATGTTTTCATCACTTATATGCAAACAAAACAAATAAATTCCAATTAGCATATGATAAAGCAAATATCGTATGTTAACATCTGAGCATACTGTTTAAATTAGGGGTGTTTGGCATTGGGTTCTCGAATTAATGAAAGTTCATTAATCATGAATATTACCGGCATTAGATCACATAATACATCATAAAAAATCTCATTATGAAGTGTTTTTCATATTTTATTAGATAAAATCAGACAAACCCGAATTGCAATACTCGATTTCTAGAACTTTGTGATGATGAGCTTAAAAGAAATCCATAATCAGATCTCGTTTTATCTAGCCTTTACCTATGTAAAAAAATAAAAATTAAGAATCATAATAACAAACATGTATACCTTGATCATTTACAGTAATCTAAAATCACTGCAATATAAATTATAACTTCCAAATTTCTGAGATGAAGATGCAATGAAATGAAAGTTAAAAAATAATCTTATCATCGTACCTAAATGTCATCATAATTGAACGTATGATTCTGATCATATTCTTCATGTTTGTCATTTATGTTTTTCGTAAGAACCAAAATAAGAACATGCATACCTTGATAATTTGCAACAATGAAAGTATGTTTCTAATCGTATTCTTCACGTGTATCATCGAATTGATATGCATCTATTTCACACAAATAAAAAAACATTCATTAGAAATTAGAAATTCAAGAAACACATATATGAGACAATTTAAGAACGCATGTTGATCATCAAGAACCCTATTAACATTTGAACTGAAGAACCTAAAATATGAACATTAATATGAAAAGTGAGTAAATGTAATGATAATTGTAAATATATAAGTAAAAGTTTTAAATGTTTTCTAAAATAATGAGTTTAAATATCTAATTCATAAATGCAAAAAATCACAGCTCATAAATGTGTAAATAACGAATTTTCTATAGGCTAATTGAATCAGGTTTAAAGTGTTTGACTTATGTTTTGAAAAGCTGTGTTGAAACGGTGTTGACTTTTTCAAAAATAAATAATTTAACAAAAATAACTTATCTCATTTATTATTTTTTTAAAATTTAAAAAATCAGTGAATATCATTATTAATGATATGTTTCATCTTTGTTTACAAAACGTAATAACTTATTTACAAAGTTTTAAAAATTGTTATGACTTGCCATAATAGTAGAATTTTTATTTTATTTTTATCAACAAATATATTTAGTTTAAATAATTTATAGGACTTGCCAAAATTAAATATTTTTTGATTTACTTTATTAATTTATCAAAACATATATATATATTATTAATATTATTTTTCACTGTAGTTATAATTAGTTTTGTTTTTTTAAATAACTTTCATTCGGTTTTTGTATAATAAATATTAAATTATCTATTTATTACAAATTAATTTTAGCCTTTTTGTGTTTAAAAGTTAATTTTAACCTTTTTATAAATATCTTTTTTACAAACTTTGTACACTGTATGGTTATAAATAATCTTCTTTTTACAAACTTTTTAAATCGGATGTTTATAAAGTCTTTTTCACAAATAATAGTCATTAGAAATTAAAAATAAAATTTATTTTATTTCATTAAAAATTGTTGTTTTTTGTTAAATCGTGTTTTTTGAGAAAAAAATTTGTTTCATGGGTAATTTAATTGCTTAATAACTTGTATACTTTTTTCTGATAGTTAGCGTATTGTTAAAATTGGTGCAAACATATATGGAAATGTTTTTATTATATTTTTTAAGAAATTTTTTTCGCAGTGTGATCTGTTTCTATTAAGCGTCTGATTTTTTTCGGTGCAAAAAGGAAGTTTAATATGGAATGGTTTTTATGATAATTTTAATGCAAATGCTTAATAGGGTTGTACAATTGAGTTAATTTTAGAAATGTTTTTAATATTGCAAGCTTAAGAAGCTTGTAAGTTATTTTGGTTTATTAGTAAAATATAGAATATAGATTGTACTCGTATTTAGGGGGTCCGAAAAAGTCGAACCGATCCAAATCTTGAATCCGAATTCGAATATGTTAGAAATACGTTTTTACGTATATTAGAAGTATCGGTCACTCCACAATATTATTAATGTTGTAATAGCTCGTAGTTTATAGTTACTTATTTAGTTAAGTAAGAACCGGTCCATGGGCTTGTCATGGGCCGGCCCAAGTCCACATATGACTTGGAAGTATAAATACCCCTTTCCTCCTTGGAAAGGGGTGGTTGTTGAACATTTCGAGTTTCCATTTGAATAAAATAACACATAGTTTTCTCTCACTTTCTCTCTCTAGTTTCTCTCTCTAGAAATCATCAACCCACTTCATAGATTCATAGGTTATCAAGATTCTATATTTGGTATCAAGAGCTATGGGGTGATTTAAGGTAATGATTTGTGTGGTTTTTTAGTTTTTGATTGGATTAGTGTTCTTTAAGAAGATTCATCTTGATTCTTGGTGTTTTTGATGTTTTTGTGATTGGGATTAGTAGATAAGTATTAGTTTTTACTTATTATTGTAGAAATCACAAAACTTTTTGGGTTATTTGGTAAAAAATCTGGGTTTAAATCACCATTGTTGATCGACTGTTCATCCGTAACAACCTTCTGATTACCCAGCAAAAGTTCCGAACCAACAAGTTCCGGATCAACCAAAGTTCCGAACCAAAAAGTTCCGAACCAAAAAGTTCCGGATCAACCAAAGTTCCGGATCAACAAAAGTTCCGAACCAAAAGTTCCGAACGAAAAGTTCCGGATCAACAAAAGTTCCGGATCAAGGAAGTTCCGAACCAAAAGTTTCGGATCAAGGAAAGTTCCGGATCAAGGAAGTTCCGAACCAAAAGTTCCGGATCAAGGAAAGTTCCGGATCAAGGAGAAAGTTCCGGATCAAGGAAAGTTCCGGATCAAGGGAAAAGTTCCGGATCAAGGGAAAGTTCCGGATCAAGACTTCCGAACCAAAAGTTCCGAATCAAGGTATTCCAAGCCAAATCTTCCGAATCAAACTTTCGAATCAACAAAAAGTTCCGAATCAAGGGTTATTTTGATTGTTTTTTCGACGATTTTTTAGAGGATTTAATCTTGGTTTCTTACAACAAAAACTCAACACAATTCACAAGCTTTACTTCACTGCTCGATCAACAGATAATCTTTGTCTCTTTGAAGTTAACAAAATGAATCCGAATTCAGTAATGCCTCAGATGACATCCCTTACGGATATTTCCGTCATTACGGGAACGGATAATCGCCCGCCAATGCTCATCAAAGAAGTTTTTGAAGCATGGCAAGGCCGGATGATGTCTTACCTTAAGGGAAAACCGGTTTATGGGAGGCTTATGGTTAAGTCAATTTTAAATGGTCCACTTGACTATGGTACCATCGTGGCTAACAACGTGACTCGACCACGAGAATTTGAAGAACTCACTCCAGCTCAACAACTTGTTGCAGATGCAGACGAAAAAGCTCTTCAAACCATTCTCCAAGACCTTCCACATGACATCTATCGAATGGTAAGTCAGTATACGGTGGCAAAGGATTTATGGGAACGTCTTAAGGTGTTGCTACAAGGTACGTCTCTCACCAAACAGGAAAGGAAATGTCAGTTGTATGATCTGTTTGATAGATTCACGTACAACCCAGGGGAAACGCTTCACGATTATTACTTCAGATTCACCATACTCATGAATGATCTGAATGTATACAATCTCGTGATTGCACCATTCCAGGTTAACACCAAATTCTTGAATACTTTACCTCAAGCTGAATGGGGTGAGTATATTACCGATGTTAAGTTAACCAGGGATTTGCATAAGTGCAATTTGGATCAACTATATGCTTTTCTTCAGCAGCATGAGAAACATGTGATCATGCACCGTTCGCCTCGAGGTATGTACCCTGATTCATTAGCTTTGATGGCGAATCAACCAAGCTTGTCTCACAACAACACTCCTTATATCTTGGGACATCAAGCCTATCATCCATCACCTTACATGACACCAACCTTTCCCCAATACTCGATTCTACCACAACCACCCACCTCACATCAGCAACAATATCGGTTCAATGCACCTTCACCACACTATGCTTCACAACATCACCCAGCAAGTATTGCACCTTATGCTCAATCTTCATATTCTTCTTATCAAGAGAATGCAGCATATCCAACAAGCTACCCTGATCAAATGAGTATTCCTTCTAGTGATTATGCAGCTCTACAAGACCAAGCAATGTACTGTGATGATGAGGAAGTCCCCATTCCTATATTCAAACAAGGAGCTGACCCAGTTGAAGTGTTAACCACTATGTCTGCTTATCTCACAAGGACTTTAAGCAAACGAGGATTTAGGGGATCAGCTCCTACCAACAATCAGTTGAGGAATTCATCCAATTCTCGCCAACAAGCTACTATTGAGAATGGCAGGGTAATGGTTCAACCTATTCAACCATATCAGGGGAGACCTACCACATCAACTACCAATGCTCGCACGATCAGTCCTGCTCCAATGGTCAATCCTGCTCCACGGGCTAATTCCACAGGCAAGTTGAGAATGATTACATGCTACAACTGCAAGGAAGAAGGACACATGTCCAGGGATTGCAAGAAACCCAAGAGGAGAAGGGATGGTCAATGGTTTGCAGAGAAGATCTATCTGGTGAATGCTCAGGCACAAGGAAGGGAACTTGATGAAGAGGAGCTTGCATTTCTTGCTGATCCAGGGATTGCTGAACAAGACACTGTCACCACACAGAATGCAGCATACCAAGCAGATGATCTCGATGCGTATGACTCAGACTATGATGAATTTCAATCTGCAAAGGCTGCTCTCATGGCAACTATCTCCAGCTTAGGGCCAGAAAAGAGATCTGAGGTACTTATTAATACCACCGATAATACCACTGATGCTAGTATTCAACCACATCAAGTTGTGCAAGAGAGTGCTGATTCGAATGAGTCTTCCGTGGTGAGTCTTTCAAATGAGGAGACAAACAATGATAGCAATATCAATGTGAGTCCCTAGACTTTGAGTGAATCACAACCGGGAGCCATTTCGCATACGCCTACTCCTGCTCAACAAGATTTGGTCATGGTTCCTGCTACATTACTTAGCCAAATGAATGCTACACTCTTAGAAACCCTAGCTAAGAATAAGAATTTATCTGATGAGCTTGCCTTAAGCAACGAGAAAGTTCAAACTTTGGAATTAGTGCCTTTGTCTAGTGTTCTAACAAATCCCGAATATGATCACTTTCGAAACAAACAAATGGGTCACTTGCAAGAAATTGAAAACTTAAGAGCAAATCTGTCTAATGAACTTAAAGAAAAGGAGTTAGTGGTCACTAATTTTCAAAAACTTCAAACGGATTTTGAATCACTCGAGTCTAAGAAGAATGAAATGGAGATTAATGCTACTAATAAGATTAGAAGTCTAGATTATTTGCTTTTAAGACAATACGCTACTTCTCAACTAGTGCACTTATTTGATGCTTCGTTTAGAGAATTTAACTTATCACGTCAAAAAGGCCTTCCCCCTAACCCAAGGTATGCAAAACAAGCTTTAAGACATAATCCAAGACTTTATAATGCAACTCAATTAGGATTGGCCTTAGACCCGATTGGTTTTTTTGATGATCGAACAAGTAAGGATCTAGTTGATGAGGATCGGTCATACAATTCTGCAAAATATCCCGAGTGTGATTATTTTAAAATGAATAAGGAGCTTGCAAAAACGGATTTTAGAATTCGCTTCCATATGGACAAAGATCTCATAACAGCACCAACCTACATATTAGATGAAGAAAACCCTAGCACATTTCCTACACTTGTCAATATGGAAGGTCCTAAGGAAATTCCAAAGGATCTTCCACCTGTTAGCACTGTATGGTTAAACTTGCAAGAGATTAATCAATACTTTACTAATTTTGACAAGGTCATTTTGGAATGTACGACTTCAAATGGCTTAAACGCCGGAGAATGGGCTTTCGAACATATGAACGAGGTGTTTAATAATGAGATCAATCCATTTGTCGAAAGTCTAAAAGGAAGTTTTGCATCTCTTAAGGAAAATCTTGTGTTTGAAATTGGGGAAGTTCAAAAAGTGTTTTATGAAATGGACACCGCTTACGAACTACAACTAATTGAAAAAGAAAAGATTTTAACCGAATATGACCGATTCTTGTCCGCAGTAATTTCGTGTGATGTGCTTACTACTGTAAATGTTAATTATTCGAATGAGCTTACATCCGCTATGATTAATTGTGATGTTGTGAATATATGTGATGATGTTTGTGATCTCTCTGTAAATGTTGCTGATACTGTAAATGAGGTAGATAATCATTCTTGTCACGAATCTAACGCTGAGTTTTTAAAGTTACAAGATTCTTACAATTTACTTTCAAAACGCTTTAATCAACTAAAACAACATTGTATATCTTTAGAATTAAAACAACAAACTCAAAATGAGGATCTTTTGATATCAAATGGTTGTGAAAACGGTGTTGAGACGAGTGACAAGATGATTGCAATTGTTAAGGCATTAGAGGAAGAGATTATGAGATTGAAGAGAGATGTGTCATCAAATGAAACACTCAAATTGGAACTAGAGGCTGCAAAGTCTAAAAACCAGGTCTTAGAAATTAGACTTTCGTCTGTTCTAGGGGAGATGGATCGGACAAGACAGGGACTATCCGTTCTTTATGGTTCACTAGAAGAACGCTTCGCTTTTAATGCGGCACAGCAACAATCTTATGTTGAACAACTGAACCAAAAGTGTGAGGAAATCTCTGACTTAAACATCCTGCTCATTGACAAAAACATGGTTTTGGCCGAGTTAAAGGAGACACTTCTTCTCACCCGACAAGAAGTTGTTGATAACTTAGCTACCGACTCTGCACCGTCCACTAGTGCTCCAACAACCAAGTCAGTAGTGCTTTATAAGAACCCGCTTCATAAGAGAAACCCGGTTACCTACGATGATTATATGAGGAATGCCATTAAGCATGTAGATCTTGTTAGGGATATCTTAGACGATCTTTATGCCTTAGATCCCTCAAGTAGCTACTATTATTCGGCTCATGAATATATTAAGCGAGTTCAATATTGCTTAGCATATTTGCAATACATAGGTAAACCAGGCTCTGCACTACTTACTAATAGGCCCATTGCTGTAACTCCATTCAATAAGACTCCAGGAGCAAAACCGTCACTGGCACCATCAAGTAAGGCACCTTTAAAATCTGTTGCTAATATTCCCACTTTACCTTCTACAGGATTAAAAGAGACTACTAAGGCTAAAGGATCGCCACTCAAGAAAGATAAGATCAAGCCCTCCACTAGTAGTGCCAAAAAGAAGAAAGTAGAAGCTCACCATAGGAATGTTAGTTCAGTTTTGAATAAGAAGAATCATGTTAAGACTAAAAGCTCTGCGCCTGTGCAGAAGCCTAAACCATTCGTGAATTCTAATTTGAATTGTTGGAATTGTAATGAATGTATGTTTTCCCAACGTCATGATTTGTGTCTTATTGATCATGTGAATGAAATGAATGCCATTAGGAATGGTCTTGAATGGAAGCCAACAGGTAGAACTCGTGCCCAAGTTGGCTGGCAATGGCGTCCCACTGGTACGACCTTCACATTAGATGGAAAAATGTGCCCTTTAACTAGGAATGCATCCATTGAGGTTAGGTCTGAGCGTCCTTTAGTTAGGCACACTCGCACTCAAGTATGGAAACAACGCCCTTTAATTAGGTCAGCTCCCACTATAGTGCCTATCAGTGAAGAAATACCTCAGGATTTAAGCCAACTAGAATCTACACCACCAACTAGGAAGAAGAAGGCTAGGAAATCTAAGAAACCTAGAGTTAGCAAATCTAAGATTAATAAATCTGTACCTGCTAATAACAAGGAACACTCAGATTCCGATACCTCTACATTGTCTTCGTGTGGTGATATTTTCAGGTGGTCCAAATCATCCTGTGGTATTTGGACTCCGGTTGTTCAAAGCATATGACCGGAGATCGCTCGATGCTCCGAAATTTCGTCAACAAGTTTCTTGGTACGGTTAAATTCGGGAATGATCATATAGCAAAGATAATGGGGTATGGTGAATATCAGATTGGAAACGTTACGATTTCAAGGGTATACTATGTAGAAGGTCTTGGTCATAACTTATTCTCAGTAGGACAGTTTTGTGATTCCAACCTAGAGGTTGCTTTTCGACAACACACTTGTTTCATCCGCAACTTGGAAGGAAAAGATTTGTTGAAGGGATCTCATGGTGCAAATCTTTATACGTTGTCTCTACAAGACATGATGGCCGCCTCTCCAGTATGTCTTCTCTCTAAAGCATCTAAGACCAAGTCATGGTTATGGCATCGCAGATTATCTCATCTTAACTTTGATGCTATTAATCATCTGGCTAAAAACGAATTAGTTCGTGGTCTTCCAAAGCTCAAATTTCACAAGGACCATTTATGTTCCGCGTGTTCAAGGGGGAAAAGTACCAAGAAATCATACAGGCCCAAAGCTGAAGACACCAATCAAGAAAAACTTCATCTTTTGCATATGGATCTTTGTGGGCCAATGAGAACTGAAAGTGTGAGCGGTAAGAAATTCATTCTGGTAATTGTGGATGATTTCTCCAGGTTTACATGGGTTAGATTTCTACGTACAAAGGATGAAGCACCGAAGGCTATCATCACTTTTCTGAAATTCATTCAGGTACGTTTGAATACTACTGTCCGCCGTATTCGTACAGACAATGGAACAGAGTTCGTCAACCATACTCTTCGTGATTACTATGAGGGAGTTGGTATCTCACATGAAACATCCGCTGCACGCACTCCACAACAAAACGGTGTCGTTGAAAGACGGAATCGTACGCTTATGGAAGCTGCTAGGACTATGCTAATTTATGCGAACGCTCCATTGTTCTTGTGGGCAGAAGCTATATCTACTGCATGTTTCACCCAAAACCGTTCTATCATTCGGAAACGCCATGGAAAAACACCTTACGAGCTTCTACATGATCATAAACCCGATGTTTCATTCTTTCATGTGTTTGGTGCTCTTTGTTATCCAAACATTAATAGTGAGAACTTGGGCAAGCTTCAACCGAAAGCCGATATAGGTATTTTCATTGGTTACTCACCGTCCAAGAAAGCATACCGAATTTACAACCGTCGTCTTGGCAAGATTGTAGAAACTATGGACGCAGATTTCGATGAGCTGACAGCGATGGCTTTTGAGCAACACAGCTCTGAACCCGCGCTTCATGAGATGGGAACCGGTGCTATTAGTTCCGGATTAGTTCCCAATAATCCTACTTCTACATCATTTTTACCACCTACAAGGCCCGAGTGGGATAAACTGTTTCAACCGTTGTTTGATGAATTCTTTGATCCTCCAAATGATGAAGTTCCAGCACCTGTAGTGATAGCTCCAATCCCTGAAGTTGTTGCTCAAGCAAATGAAGCTTTGTCTAATGCATCTTCAATTCACATTGAACCGGATGCACCTTCACCAAGTGATTCTCAAACTACACCTGAATCGTCACCCCTACTTGTGCCTAATGATGTGGAAGAGGATTCTATT
Source organism: Glebionis coronaria (assembly GCA_025667525.1). Taxonomy (NCBI): domain Eukaryota; kingdom Viridiplantae; phylum Streptophyta; class Magnoliopsida; order Asterales; family Asteraceae; genus Glebionis; species Glebionis coronaria. The sequence goes on along the minus strand of CM046878.1, from coordinate 162,658,659 downwards.
GATCACGATTTGGAATATGCTCACCTGCAAGAGCTTCCTTTCTTTGGTGTAGCGATACCTGAAAACCCTTCAGCCGCATCTACCTCAGAAGAAGCTCCTTCTATTGTTCACTCCAGACCACCTAGGATTGAAAACCATAGCACTAAATGGACAAAAGATCACCCAATTAGGAATGTCATTGGAGATCTAGATCGACCAGTCTCTACACGCCATCAATTACAAGAGAGTGCACTCTATTGCTACTTTGATGCATTTCTCTATGAAGTTGAACCTAAAAATTGGCAGCAGGCTATGACTCAATCATCTTGGATTGAAGCCATGCAGGAGGAACTAAATGAATTCCAAAGACTTGAAGTATGGGAATTAGTTCCTCTCCCTGACAAGGTTAATATCCTTACTTTGTTATGGGTTTATAAGGTTAAACTTGATGAGATGGGTGCAGTATTGAAGAATAAGGCTAGATTGGTTGCTAGAGGATATAAACAAGCCTTGGGTATAGACTTTGAAGAATCTTTTGCTCCTGTTGCACGATTGGAGGCCATTAGACTATTCCTTGCGTATGCTGCTCATATGAATATGATCGTCTATCAAATGGATGTGAAGACGGCATTTTTGAACGATGAACTAAGGGAAGAAGTCTATGTTAGTCAGCCGGATGGGTTCGTTAGCACGGAGTTTCCTAATCATGTGTACAAGCTTAAGAAGGCTCTCTATGGGTTGAAACAAGCTCCACGCGCGTGGTATGATCTCCTGTCCACATATCTCATTTCGGAAGGCTTCTCCAAAGGCAAGGTGGACCCCACTCTATTCACTCTCAAGGAGGGCAACGACATGATACTGGTACAAATTTATGTTGATGATATAATATTTGCTGCCACTAACATAGAATTGTCAAATCGATTTGAGAAGATAATGTCCACACGCTTTCAGATGTCAATGATGGGAAAAATCTCATTTTTCTTAGGATTACAGATTTCTCAAAATCCCAGAGGCATCTTTATTAATCAATCCAAATATGCTCTAGAATCGTTAAAGAAATATAACTTTGAAAATTGTGACTCCGTGGACACTCCAATGGTGGAGAAATCCAAGTTAGATGAAGATAGGAATGGGACTATTGTCGATCCAAAACTTTACCGTGGGATGATCGGCACCCTTCTCTATCTGACTGCTAGCAGGCCTGATTTGCAATTTGCTGTATGCATGTGTGCCCGGTATCAGGCTCGGCCTACCGAAAAGCACCTACATGTTGTGAAAAGGATCTTTCGATATCTAAAAGGAACACTTCATCGCGGTCTATGGTATCCGAAAGATTCCTCTATTGCTCTAATATCATACGCAGATGCCGATCATGCTGGATGTCAAGACACGAGGCGTAGGACTTCTGGATCTGTGCAACTCCTTGGAGATAGATTGATCAGTTGGTCTTCAAAAAGGCAGAAAAGCGCTGCAATTTCTAGCACGGAGGCTGAATACATCGCCATGTCCGGTTGTTGTGCTCAAGTCCTTTGGATGAGATCACAATTAACTGACTACGGTTTGGGATTTAACAAAATCCCGATGTATTGTGACAACAAGAGCGCCATTGCCCTTTGCTGCAACTATGTTCAACACTCCCGGGCCAAGCACATAGACATTCGCTACCATTTCATTAAGGAGCAGGTGGAGAACGGAGTGATCGAGCTGTATTTTGTCACTACTAAGTACCAGCTGGCGGATATGTTCACCAAAGCCTTAGATCGAGGACGAATCGAGTTTTTGATCGACAAGCTTGGCATGAAATCATTTACTCCAACGACTCTCAAAGAGTTGGCAGAAGAATCAGCTGAATAGTGGTGGTAAACTATTCAGAGTATCCTTTGTTCGTGATCATGTATATTATCGTAAATATATAAACCACAAAAGAAAAATACAAAAATATAAAACCAAGAAAAACCATAAAAAAATATAAAACCTAAAAAAACCATAAAAATTATAAAATCCAGAAAAACCAAAAATATTTTTCGTTTTTAAATCGGGCATGTCTTTTAGTACGGTAATATTTACGGCCTTAGAAATGTCAATCAATATTGACACGGTGCCATAAATAGAGTCCGTATAAAAGTTGTACATTTTTAAAACATGCCCATTATGGCTTGTAGTTATTTCTGACTGCAACCCGATTTTCATATTAAAGTCACGTATTTCCTTGGAAAACGTTGGCTCAGAACGGGAATTAATTTTCTCGGGCGTGATTTACAAGCCAAATCATGCAAAGGGATCAAGTTTACTTTACAACTTGGTCTAACACGAATTACTGTATGTCTCAGTGCATTAATTTGTTTAAATAAGAGAAATCTTATTGACACCACGAATCAATCCTTTTCAAGACATTAATTGGAAATGTTTTCATCAATATTTGACTCTTTAAACAATGACTACAGCTCTTTAAATAGAAAACGGGTCATCGTTTAAGGGGGAGAAAATATTAAATCATCTTCGTCATTAAATTGATTTTCAAAAGTGATTGTGGAAAATTAATGGCTAAATGGTAAATGAGTGGTATTGCTTTAGAAATCGACTTGTGCTCGTTCAAGGTGATAGGATTTGCTTTAAGATCTTGGAGATATGCTAATAGGTTGAGATGCTTTAGTTGTGTTGGCGAAATTTAACAATGCTTAAGAAAAAATGAAAAGATAAGTTATAAACAAAAAGGAAAAGGAGTGAAAATGTAGGGTTAAAAGTGACAAGTTGAGAAAGTTGCAAAATTTTTGACCTAGTCAACCAAAACCCCCCCATACGTTTTACTTTCTTCTTCACTGTTACATTTTCAGTTTGCCGCCATTAAAACACACATACAAGCTCTAAAACCTCTCGTTTATTCATCCAATCAGGTTCATTCGATTTAAAAGGTAATAAACATCTATATTTAACTTATAAATTCGTCCAATTCATCATCTATATCCCTTTAATTGCTTCGGATAATATACCTTATCAGATTTAGGGTTTATTCCTTAATTTAGGGATAATTAATTAGATTTTTGGTGGGTTTTGCTCGGAATAGCTTTAGATGATGTGGTGTTGCCTTAGATTGCTTTAAATCTCACAAACGCGCTTAGAATTAATCATCATAGCTACGTTTGAAAAGTTTCGGATGAACATGGATATAAACTTCCGAATGAAGGAATTTTCTGAAAAACTTCCGAATGAAGGAATGCTCCGAACGAACTTCCGAATGAAGGAAGTTCCGAATGAAGGACTTCCGAATGAAGGAAGTTCCGAATGAAGGACTTCCGAATGAAGGAAGTTCCGAATAAAGGACTTCCGAATGAAGAAGTTCCGAATGAAGAACTTCCGAATGAAGGAAGTTCCGAATGAAGGACTTCCGGATGAAGAAGTTCCGAATGAAGGACTTCCGAATGAAGAAGTTCCGAATGAAGGACTTCCGAATGAAGAAGTTCCGAATGAAGAACTTCCGAATGAAGAAGTTCCGAATTAAGAACTTTCGAATGAAGAAGTTCCGAATGAAGAAGTTCCGAATGAAGAAGTTCCGAATGAAGAACTTCCGAATGAAGAAGTTCCGAATGAAGAACTTCCGAATGAAGAAGTTCCGAATGAAGAACTTCCGAATGAAGAAGTTCCGAATGAAGAACTTCCGAATGAAGAAGTTCCGAATGAAGAACTTCCGAATGAAGAAGTTCCGAATGAAGAACTTCCGAATGAAGAAGTTCCGAATGAAGAACTTCCGAATGAAGAAGTTCTGAATGAAGAACTTCCGAATGAAGAAGTTCCGAATGAAGAACTTCCGAATGAAGAGTTCCGAATGAAGGAAAGTTCCGGATGAAGAGTAGTTTGATTGATAATATTTGCATGCTATAAGTACTTGTTGAATTATGTTGTTGAAATATGTTATGCTTAGATATAAGAATGATACATATCTATATATGTTTTTGTGCATCAACCTTTCATGTCTTATCTTAAGCAGATACAATGACTAATCCAAAAGTACAAGCAATCCAAGACTCTAGAGAAGCCGCAATTGCCGAAGCACGAACACTCAAGTTCATACCAAACAACCACCGGCTAAAACCAGTCTCAAAATCCACTCACCATGGTTTCAAAGTCGCCATAGCAATTCTTGATCAATCTCATTTCAAGAATGCCTTAAGGAGTACTGCCTCGGTGCCTTATGATTATATGTATGAGTTTTGGGCTACCAAGGAAATCACTTCAAACAAGATCACCTTCACTATCGACAACAAGCAGCAGACAATTAAGGTTTCAGACTTCCGTAATGTTGATCCCAAACTTAGATCGATTAAGCTTTGTGTATACGAGATTAGATCAAGTACTACACGTAGAGAAACCTTTGCTTATGAATAAAGTAACAAAGTGTTATGCGGAATTAACACTTGATCTAAAACACAAAGATGTTAAACAAACTTTCACTTGTATTAGAATAATCGTACTTGGTTACAATGAAAGAGTTTAACAATCGAAAACTTATGAAAACTGATATATGACTTTAACCTAAAAGACCTTCTTTTATAGAACAAGAAGTCTTGTACAATAAGCTACGAATCAACTATTCTAGGTAAAGATAATAATAGAAAATACAATGTTGTGCTTATCTTTACCATACATAAATAAAGAATCAAATAAACAAAAGATACGTATGAAGATATTCCATCAGTGTCAATCTTCAAGGCTGTCAGCGTTGACTTCTTCAATGTCAACGCTTGGCTGTCAGCGTCCAATGTCTTCTTATCAGCGTTGACATTCTTCCTATCAGCGTCTAGTGAACTGGCCCATATTTTATTCCCAACAATCCTCCCCTAAACTTGATATCCATTCCAATGATCAAGTTTCTGAATAAAAACTTAAGACTTAGGAGGAATCTTGCAAAAACTTCTTATGTTGGTGATAAACATATCTGATCAAGTCCTTGGCCACGTCACTAGTATAATCAATCTCCAAGGGTGTCTCTAGCATCTTCTCCAACACTTCTTTGGACAAGAAATAGTCAGCATCCACTAGTAAATACTCTGAAAACTTTGTAGAGCTCATATGAAATACACCACAAGTAGAATATAGCCTCCAATGAAGATTACTGAGATCATCTTCAAGATCCTTCCAAATGGCAGGATCTGCTTCTTTTGGACCACACAAAGTCATAAATGTGTTCCAAAGTCTTATTCCATTTGCTGAAGTAGGTGCTTCAGCTGTATACTTGGCCTCTATTAATCTCCATAGATGCACCAAGTCTTCCCTGTCTATGCTTGCAAAAATAGAAATAACTGAAGTGAAAGTATGTACCTCCTTTCCAAATCGTCCAATCTTCCAAAATCCACACTCATCTTCATCAAAACTGATGATTGGATTTCTGTCATCTAGAGGTACTACATTTACCAAATCTGAAGCTTCCAATGGAGAAAGCTTAAGATGCTTCCTTATAACACCTTCAGTTGGAAAATACACATCCATGTCTTTAGGAAATTGGAAAGGATCTCCTTTCTTCACTGGTCTTTGAGCAATCCTCATTTCCTTTTGAATCTGCATTTCCTCAGCAAGCTCTTGTTTCCTTTCTTCTGAAAGAAACTTGTAGACATTCTGTTCTTGCACCTTCCTCCAAATAGGATGTGCCCTATACTCTAACTCCTCAAAAGATAAGGCCAGCAACTTCTTTGATGTCCAATTAGGCTGATGACATCTAAGTAACTTATAGTACAACTGCCTTCTATCTCTTTTGAGCCAGGTCTTGACCTCTTGTGCATTAAACCTCATAATCACCTTTATGTCTTCTTGTACCCTAAGAAGAACTTCCAACCCCCAAATTTGATCTGATAAACTCATACCTGGGTTGTCCATTACTTTGTCTTCCCAAGCATGGTACATTCTGGTGATTTCTGGTAGGTCCCAATCAATCTGATTCTTCAACTCACTCAACCTTTCCTTTGCAAGCTCATCCCCATATTCAAGCCTTTCTGGATCTTCAATAATTTGAATACTTGAATCTGAGCTATCACCTTCTTTATCATCACCACTTTCTTCCTCACTCTCAGAAACAACAAATGGTGATCTTCTACTCCTCTTCAAATCTCTTTCCACAAGTTGTGCAGCCAACTGTTCATCAAATGCAATCTGTGCTGCATCTTTCTTTGGAACATCTTCTTCAATCAAAATACCTTTACCTTTGTCTTTTGGGTCAATAATAGGTAAAGTAGAAGAAGAAACCTGTGTGGACACATCTTTGATGATTGTTGATGGCTGGAATACATCAACACCACCTGCAACTTTGTCAGCGTTCAAGTTGCTCCTATCAGCGCCACGATTACCTTTATCAGCGCTGGATGTGTCAGCGTCCAAACCTGTATCAGCGCCCAATGTTTCTTTGAAAGATCCTTCCAAGTTCTTTGGTGTCACCTTGGATGTATCAACAACTGGGTGCTTCTTCAAATTGGTGAGTACTTCAGCAACCTGCAAAGATTCACTAAATTGTGAACTCTTCTCTGAACTCTTCTCACTAGCTGTATGAATCAGCTCATCCTCCTCATCCTCCCCTTTGGAAGATTCCTCCATTAGACTCCTGCTACTTGGATTCTCCAAAACAGTGACCCTCTCTCTCAAAACTTGGAGTTCACGTCCCTGTTTGTTGACAATTTGTACAAGGCTGACATTTTGCTTTTGCAAGCTAATGACAGCCGCCGTCAATTCAATTATTGTCATAGGTTCCAATCTGCCCTCAGCTAGAATGGGGATTTGACCTCCCAAAGTAGAATCATAGGGCATGGATGAGGTCTTAATGATGTTGGGACTGTCTTGACCAGCTTCTAAGCCTGTGTCAATAGCCCCAGCCTCACCCATTTCACCAGCCACACTTGTGGAGGTGGTTCTCTCTGCTACAAGGCTAGGAGCACTAGAGGAGAACACTCTAGTGACCCTTTGGCGTTTAGTCAACCTAGATTGTAATGGGGTGGAAGATGAAGTAGATTGTGTGGGTGTTGGTTGATTAAGGGGTGTTTGGGATTGTTCAGGGATTGTATCAGTGTTGGGATTGGCTGTGTCAGCGCCCACATTTTGAGTGTCAGCGCTGGGTTGGTCAATGTCCATGTTTTCTGGTGAAGGTGATGGTTCATGAATAGGCTCAAGTTGGGGTTCAGGGTCTGGTTGTGGTTGTGGTTGTGCAGCCTGAATTACTTCAAGCATGGGTTGGGTAAGAGATATGGATTCATTTGTGGAGCTCATTTTAGCAAAAATGGTTTTCTGTTGTTTAGGGATCTCATAAAAAGTGTCATGATCCCTAGAACAATACTCTTGTAAATCAAAGACCATTTGCAAAAATCGAGGGTAAGCCAAAGTCATTTTACTTCCCTTGTTTTTACACATCCCTTCAAAAATCATTTTTGAAAAATTATACTTAAGCCCACGTGTTATACAAACCAAAGCACTTGCTATTGACCTGTTTATTTCATTAAAAGAAGTACATTTTGGACTTAAGCATTGTAAAAGGACATGTATCAAATATTTCCAGTCAGAGGGAAATTCCTGCTTATGATATTTATTTAAAGTGACATCAGCAGGAATAGGATAACCCAATTCCCTAAGACCTTGTTCTATTGTTGCAATGGCAAGGGTAGTCACACCATCAGCGTCATCAAGACGCAAAGCTTGGCGAACCAAAGCTTCAGTGACCACCCATGTCCTTCCATGAACAGTAGATGTTAATGTGGTCACTCCATTAGCTGTTGTGGAACTTACATTGTTCCAAAACTGTCTAATGTGTGCGACAGGGACTAATGGTGTATGAGAAAGTGCATACCTCAATGAAGATGCATTTAAAAATGCCACCATCTGTGAATACTGAGGAAACAAATCATCATCAGTAGTCAAGTATGCTACCATATTGTGTTGGCTCTTGAACTCCAATGTTAAATTCTTTGAGTTGAATTTGGGTGCCATGTTTGAAAGCTGTTTAGGTTATATGAGATGGAAAAATCTAGGAGAAAAGTGTTAGACAAGAAAATATGAATACCCAGAATAAAAAGATTAACCAAATTTATAGGAGAGATGCATGATTTTGATTGGTCAAAAATGAGGCGGTTATATTCAAAGAGCAATCATGAAAATATTGAATCAAATATAACTTATCTCATGCATTAATTAAAAGTAACAACTCCCCAAAATTACGGCCAAAGATTAGTCAAAAATAACAACTGGGTAGGGCCCACTAGGTGTCAACGGTCAAAAATAGCCCATCAGCGCCCAACGGCTATATTTTCTTGTCAGCGTTTGCCTAAAGCCTTGTCAGCGTCACGATTGGACGTAACAGCGTTTGGAGAAAAACTTGTCAGCGTCTAAAAATAAAAATATTTAAAAAGAAAAAGACCTTAACAAAGTAATTTATCCTAAGGGAAATATCTTACAAGTTGATAATAATTACTGGGCGGCAAGCACTGTCCATTTATGCACACTTGCATAAGCAAGATAGACACAAATGTCCTCTAGAGTCCCTTGCTAACCAAAATACTTACCAACAAAGTTATTTCATAAAATTCTTTGTAACTCCCAGGTAAACCCATAACCAAAGTATTCCCAAGTCTCCCATCAGACCACAACCAATTCTAGGCCAGAAATGTCTTGGCAGCATGCAAAGTTGATATACTATGCATGCTACAGTGCCTCATGGTTTAGTAAAACTAACCCATACTCACCTGTGGACACAATCTAGAATTGTGATGAGAGTATTGTAAGAATACCCAAGAGTCCTAAAGGTTCCTTAAACCTCCCCTTAAACTATGATACATGAGTTCTCAAAATGTATATGAACATTAAAAATTTATGTCAAGATAGGAATATAAATATTCCAACCATCATCCATAAACAAAACATGTCCAAATAGCTCTTCAAAGATCCATAAGCAACTCTGTATCCAATGGCATAAAGCTACCACCTACCTACACATTTAGATGAAAACCACAAAACTAACATTTGTTGCTGACAGCGCCCCGACAACACTTATCAGCGTTGAAGGGACTCTTGTCAGCGTTAGACAATAATATCTCCAACAATGGCAAAATAACACTTGACAGCGTTACATTTACCTTTGTCAGTGTTAGAAAAATAAAGTGGAAAATCTAAATCTTCACAAAGACCAATAACAATGCATTATCCTGTACATACTTTTACAAAAAGATTCCAAAACACATATTAAGTGAGATTAACCATTCCAATATTTGTTACCAAATATTGAAATCTTCCAGCATCAAAAGGTTTAGTTAATAAATCAGCCACATTATCTTCTGTATCTACCCTATCTGGTTGTATTAAACCTTTCTCAAAGCAATCTCTTATAAAATGATGTCTAATTTCTATGTGTTTGGTTTTAGAATGATGTACAGGATTTTAATAATGCATAAAGTACTGTTATTGTCTACAAAAATCTTGGTATGCATAAAATTATACCCATAATCCAACAGCTGGTTCTGAATCCAAAAGACTTGTCCACAACAAGCAGTTGCTGCAACATATTCTGCTTCAGTTGTAGAGTTTGCCACCACTGTTTGTTTCTTGCATTGCCAAGATATTAATCTGCTCCCAAGAAATTGGCATCCACCAGTTGTGGATTTCCTATCAAACTTGTCACCACCATAGTCACTGTCTGAATATGCAATAAGATCCAATGGAGAATCTTTTGGGTACCATAATCCAAGATCTGGATAACACCTTAGGTACCTAAAAATTCTCTTCACAGCAAAAAGGTGACATTCTTTGGGAGTCACTTGATGGCGTGCACATGCACACACAGCAAACATGATGTCAGGTCTTGAGGCTGTAAGATACATCAATGAACCAATCATTGATCTATAGTGCCTAACATCCACATCCTTTCCAGCTCCAATTTTTCCCCAAGGGTGTTGCCTATCCATAGGAGTGGAAGCCTCCTTCTCATGTGGAGAAAAACCATATTTCTTCAAGATTTCAGCTACATACTTGTCTTGGGAGATGAAGATACCATCTTCTTTCTGCTGAACTTGTAAACCTAGAAAGAAGTTCATCTCACCCATTGCACTCATCTTGAATTTATCTGTCATGAGCTTGGAAAATTCCTCACTCATTTTTGGATCAGTAGACCCAAAAATGATGTCATCAACATAGACCTGCACAAGCAACACATGTTTTCCTTTCTTCTTTGTGAATAGTGTCTGATCTATGGTGCCCCTTTTGAAACCATTTTCCACCAAGTAGGTGGACAATGTACCATACCATGCTCTTGGGGCTTGATGAAGTCCATACATTGCTTTCTTCACTCTATAAACCTTGTCTGGATTTTCAGGATCTTCAAAACCAGGAGGTTGCATGACATATACTTCCTCAACAATTGTCCCATAGAGGAAAGCACTCTTCACATCCATTTGGTAAACAGTAAAATTCATACAAGAGGCATAAGCTAGAAAAATTCTGATAGCTTCAATTCTTGCAACTGGTGCAAAAACTTCTTCATAATCAATTCCTTCCTCTTGTGTATATCCCTGAGCTACCAAACGTGCCTTGTTTCTGACCACAATGCCTCTTTCATCTTTCTTGTTCCTTAGAACCCATCTTGTCCCATTTGGTCTCACATATCTAGGACAATCAACCAGCTCCCAAACATCCTGTATAGCAAATTGGTGAAGCTCATCCTGCATTGCTTCCACCCAACTTGGTTCTTTGAGAGCATCAAAAATTTTCTTGGGTTCTTCCTGTGACAGAAAACAGGCAAACAAACATGCTTGTACAAGAGGGGTATCAACCTTCTTGTGTATATTGGCAATAAATCCACCAAGACCTTGATGGGATCTTCTTGTCTGAACTGGAGCCATAACATCACCAATGATTTGAGATGAGGGGTGATCCTTTGCTATGGAAGTGAGAACTCCTCCTTCAAAAAGTCTGGTGTCCTCAACTTCACGCTCCATGTTGCCAATATCTTCTTCAGATTCTTCTTGATCAACAGAAATCTCTTCATGAACATTGGAAGGTCCACCCTGTTCAAAATGGGAAGAGAAAAGATGTGCAAAGGTGTCATCAAACTCTGAACCTTGCTTGTCAGCGTTTGGGCTAACAGTGCTTGAACTATTGTTGTCAGTGTCTGATCCATCAGCGTCTGAATTGGTCGTGTCAGCGCTTGATTTCCCTTTGTCAGCGCCTGAAGAATCATGCATGTTTGTATTTGGTGGTATTTGAACACCACCATTATCTTTCCTAGCAGCAGTAGCAGCAGTAGCAGCAGCATAATACTCATCTGTCCATATAGGAAGTGTAACAAATTCTTGTGTGGGAGATGATTTAACTGCTGGTGGTCCACCCTCCTTAGCAACCTGTATACCTGAAACATTACCAATTCTCTTTTCCAAAACACTTGAAGTTACCTTCACAATGTCTGGATCAGTAACAGGCATATAATTTAAAGCTCTAGATAAAGGTTCTAAGTCAAACAACCAATTTGGACCACTCTCAGGATCACTAGGTTTACTCTCTAAAAACCTAACATGTACTTTTTCAAGTATACGTTTTTCCTTTTTAATGTAAACCCTATATCCTTTACTCTACACTGAATAACCCATGAAGTAGCCTTCATCACCTTTTGAATCAAACTTACCTAGAGCCTCACTAGTTTCTAGAACAACTACATGACATCCAAAAGGCTTGAGAAAGCCAATATTGGGCTTCCTTCCCCAAAGTAATTCATAAGGTGTCTTATTATGTATCTTGTTGACCAATGCCCTATTTTGAACATAACAGGCTGTATTAACAGCTTCAGCCCAAAAGGCTATAGGAAAGTGGGCATCAGCCAACATGGTTCTGGCTGCTTCAATAAGGGTCCTATTCTTCCTTTCAGCAACCCCATTTTGCTGTGGGGTTCTAGCTATGCTAAACTGCCTAGTAATCCCTTTCTTGGCACAAAAATCATCTAACAACTGATTTCTAAACTCACCCCCATTGTCACTTCTAATAATTTTGACCTCATTACCATTCTTCTTTTCAATTTGGGTAATGAAATTAATCAGACTTTAGGCAGTTTCACTTTTCTTGGCTAAAAAGAAAGTCCATGTAAACCTGGAATAATCATCAGTGATAACAAAACAATATGATTTACCCTTCAGACTTTCTATATTAGTTGGACCAAAGAGGTCCATATGTAATAAGTGAAGTGGTTTAGAACTAGAGTGCACCTGTTTAGACCTAAATGAGACCTTGTGCTGCTTGCCCTTAAGACATGCAACACAAGAGTGTTCATTGTGGAAAGCCTTTTCAGGCAAACCATCAACTAAACCAAGCCTCACAAGTCTATTGATATTCTTAAAGTTTATGTGCCCTAATCTCCTGTGCCAAAGATTACTTTCATCTACTGAGGCTTTAGCATACAGACATGACATTTTATTATTTATCTTAATTCCATTAAGATTCACATTATATATGTCTTTATGCCTTGGTGTTCTAAAATCTATGTATTTCTCCTCAGGGAGCTTATAATCTTTGCTTAACACCAAGCACTCAGTATCTGTAAAAAGAACCTTATTTTTGTTATCACACACTTGTGATACACTAAACAAATTATAATCCAGTTCTTTTACCAGGAAGACATTCTCAAACCGTAGATCGTTGGTGACAAGGGTTCCTTTTCCTGTGATTGTTCCATAGCCCCCTCCAAAGTATACCTTATCACCATCTTGAATAGGAGAGAAATTGGTCAGATAGTCTTCCTTTCCTTTCATGTGCCTTGAGCATCCACTATCCCAGTATCCATAATCATTGATCTTCTTCTGAATGCCCTGCACATAAAGAAAACACATTAGTTTTCTTTGGGAACCCAAGCCTTGGAAGACTTGGATTCATTTGGTTGTTCAACAAGAACAAACTTGGTTCTCATAACAACCCCATTTTCATCCCTGTTTGAATGAAATTCCCAGTTAACCCCAATTGGTGTTGACAATGCCTTTGAAATATAATGAAACCTGTTGCATGTCATAGAAATACCAGTAGAATTAGGGTATTGGTCTTGTTTTGGTCTCCATGTTAAGCTAGTAGAAGCTTTAGACCTATTTCCCTGTGGTTGCAAATACCTAGGTTTAGCAGTGTGTCTGTCAGCGCTGAAATTTCTCTTATCAGCGCCCCGATTGCTCTTATCAGCGTTGAACCTAGGGTTTGCTACAGGAACCCATTGCCTATTGGACCAAGTATTTGACTTTTGAAAAGGTCTTAGGCCTTGTGTGTTAGACCCTCTAGAAAAGAATGGGGCTGGTCTAACAACTTGTGAACTTTTGTTCACAAAGGTATTGGGTCTGACAGTGTTTGACCTATGTTGACTTTTGTCAGTGCTGAAATGGTTCCTATCAGCGTTGACATTGGAAGCATTGACACATTTGTATGCCAAATGTGAGAAGCTACCACATGTGTAACAAGCTTTTCTAGACATAGTCTTAGGTCTAGAAGCAAAGAAGCCTGTTCCAGGGTTACTAACTTGGCTTTTTGGTGACCTAGTATTCCTATACATCTCTGCATATTTAACACTAGGTTTTCTAACAGTTTGTGGGCCAAGGTCAACAGCTTTGCCAGTGGTAGGGTGTGTGATCTTAATAGGTTTACGATCAATGGACTCATCAATTGGTATCATGTTTGGTGTGGGCTCATTTGGACTTTCACACAACAACCCTCCCTTAACAAACAAGGTGTGGTTAGCTTTCTTCCACTCATCTAGGTCAGTCAGTTTTTGCTTGTATTCCTCAACTGGGGAAGTCACTCTAGGTGGAGGAATGAATTCCTCCTCTTGGCATTCTGGCAAGCCAGTCCAAGATAAGTCCTTTGATTGGACACCATAGAAATCCCCAGCTGGTGGTGGAACACCAGTATAGTTATTCATCCCAATCCCACTCATATCCTTAGAGTCTCTTTGTTTACTAACACACTCTCCTAGGGATTGTGTGGCCTTATCAAATCTCTGGATTTTAAGACTCACATTATCTTTATTTTTGTTAGCCTCCTCTAACTGAGCTATCAAATCAAGATTAACCCTATTTACTATATCTTGAACATCTTTACTCTGATGTAACTCATGTTTTAAGATATTTATTTGATCCTTTAAATCAAACTCCATCTTCTTATACTCAGCTACTGTCTTTTCTGTTTGGGTAAGAGCAATTTGATAATTAGATACTTTGCATCTTTCAGTACTTGCCTCATCTAATAATTTAACTATCTCTTGTTTTAGTTTTTCAGTATTTAAACGACAACCCTTAGAACAGAAAGCATCATCATATACCTCATTATCTGATGAAGAGGAGGAGTGTGCCATGAGAGCATATTCAACATGCTCTTCTTTAACTTCAGCAACCAAAGCTCTGTCCTCTTCCTCATTCTTAGCCATCCAGCTCCAGTCCCATTCTCCAACCCCATCAATTTGTTGAACAGCAACCATGGCCTTGGGATCTGGGCTCTTAATCATTTGGCTTGAAGGCTTCCCAGCATCAGATCTTCTTGGAGATCTACATTCCCTCATAAAGTGCCCCATCCTATGACAGTTGTAGCACTCAACCTTGGACTTGTCAAATCCAGCAACATCCTTAGCATTAAAGGTCATCTTCTTCTTGAACCTTTTATTGAACCTGTTTGCTCTTAAACTTACAAGAGCCATAGTCCACTTGATGTCCATCTCTTCCAATTGTTCATCACTTATCTGCTCAAGATCTTCATATGTAATCCTTGAATCACTGGGCAAAGAAGCAATGAATGCACACACAGTATCTAGATCAAAACCAGCAGGTTTTATTCTATCAGCGCCATGATTGTGTGTGTCAGCGCTTGAGTACAAAGCGTTGACAGGATATGATCCAGCGCTGACAGACTGACATCCAGCGCTGACACCTTGAGATCCAGGGGCTGAATGTCCATAGAAGTTCATGGAATCAAATTGGCCTTCACTTTGTGAGAAGAAGGCCATGTTGCTGCTGGAAGATTTATTATCACTATGCAACTGCCATTCATTCTCCAACAGTCTTAGTTTGTTGAAGATGTCATCAAACCTGGAGGTCTTGTGGGTATTATTGACAAGAATGGATCTTGTCTCAATCTTCCATACATCACCAAGGCTTTTGAGAAAAGTAGCATTCAATTCAGGATCATCAATCTGTTTTCCCATGAAGGAAAGTTGACTTGTGATGTCAAGAAGTCTACTTCTCACACTGCTGAGATTCTCATTAGGTTGAGCTTTAAAGACAGCATACTCATGCAAGAGTTGCTTCTTCTTCTCTTCTTTTGTGTCATCATTGCCACCATGTGCTACTTCAAGAGCTTCCCAAAGCTCTTTTGCAGACTCAAAGCGTTTGTACTTGTGCTGATTCTCATGACCTAGGGCATGTTTCAAGATGTTCAAGATTTTCATGTCCACTCTCTTCTTTGCTATATCTTCAACAACTACAGCTCTCCCATCTCCATGCTTTTCTACCTTATCAGCTTCAGGACAATTAGGAACAGCTGTCCTTGTGGCAATTGCAGCAGTAATCTTTGCTGCTTTATCGAATGTGTTCCCATATTCGATAATTTCCCAAAGAGTGTAGTCATGAATAGCTATGTATTGCTCAAAATTGGACTTCCAAAGCTCAAAGTTCCTGGCATCAAACATGGGAATTTTGATACTAGGGTTTGAGAAGTTGTTTTGTAGCAAAGAAGCAGGTTGATCTGTGCCAGACATGATGTTTTTAGGGTTTGGAGAATTTTAGGGTTTTTAGGGTTTTTGGTGTTTTAGGGTTCTTGCGTTACTTAAAGATCAAAAGTTTCTCAACAAGCTCTGATACCACTTGTTGATCCCAAACTTAGATCGATTAAGCTTTGTGTATACGAGATTAGATCAAGTACTACACGTAGAGAAACCTTTGCTTATGAATAAAGTAACAAAGTGTTATGCGGAATTAACACTTGATCTAAAACACAAAGATGTTAAACAAACTTTCACTTGTATTAGAATAATCGTACTTGGTTACAATGAAAGAGTTTAACAATCGAAAACTTATGAAAACTGATATATGACTTTAACCTAAAAGACCTTCTTTTATAGAACAAGAAGTCTTGTACAATAAGCTACGAATCAACTATTCTAGGTAAAGATAATAATAGAAAATACAATGTTGTGCTTATCTTTACCATACATAAATAAAGAATCAAATAAACAAAAGATACGTATGAAGATATTCCATCAGTGTCAATCTTCAAGGCTGTCAGCGTTGACTTCTTCAATGTCAACGCTTGGCTGTCAGCGTCCAATGTCTTCTTATCAGCGTTGACATTCTTCCTATCAGCGTCTAGTGAACTGGCCCATATTTTATTCCCAACACGTAAGATATTTGGCATTCGGGATTCACCCAAAGGTATGGTATTTTCGAGGGATCCTACTAAAGACGAACTCATGGAGTTATTCGATGCTATTGGATGTCCTGACATACAAGTTGCGTCTGAGTTTACCACTGCTAAAGTAGGACAACCTTGGAGAGCATTGTTGGGTATTCTCAGTAGATGTCTTACACAAAAAACAAGTGGGCATGATGCTTTGCGCAGTCCAATAATGAACATCTTCCATGGGATGTACAAAGGCGCAAATGCAGATTATGCTTTATTGTTATGGGAAGAATTCACCTTTCAACTCTTCCATAACAAGAAGCTGAAGACTAATTTCTTTGCTTACCCTCGGTTTATCAAGCTTATCATTAACTATTGTATGAAGAATGATGTTACAATTGATAGGCGTGCAGCAAGTCGTCATCACACTGAAGAGGCTGATCATATTGTGGACTTAAGGCATGAAGGACCATCTGGTGGTGTGATTCCTGGTCCTATTCCCGATTACCTTCTGACGGATAGAATTAAAGGTTCTGCTGATTACAAACTACTTCAACTAGAAATCAAGAAGCTAAAAGCAAACCTTCAGACTGGAGAAGACTCGTCTACTACGGTCAAGAGTAAAGGTAAACGCAAGCAACCAGCTGCGTTACCTGAACCTGAAACCAAGAAGAAGAAGACTGAGGTTAAGAAGGGAAAGGGTAAGGCTGATGAGATGGTTCTACGTGACGAAGAAGATGTTGTTGATCCTACTCTTGACAAGGCGGAGAGAAAAATGATGAAGATAGATATTCAAAGGAGTAGGAAAGATACGGGCAGTAGTGGTTCAGGTGCAAGGATAAATGTTGAAGAAGAGTACGAGGAACCAGATGACATTGATGAGTTTGGATCACCTGAACGATATTCTACTTCAAAGGAGACATCAATCCCCGTTTCAGCAAGTGTTGAAAAGGAGTCCAGTGCTCCAACAATCATGGTGTCTACTCAACCGTTAGTGACTCAACCTTTAGCAACTCAATCCTTAGTACCGTGGTCACAACCGAGCCTCTTCATTCAACCTAGAGCAGTTCTGCAACATCTACAATGGCTGTATTGGTGATGGCCGAAATGTTGGATAAACATACGGATAATCACAAAAGAGAAATGGATGAACTTCGCCAAGAGCTACATAGACGAGTTCAAAGTGAAGAAGCATCTAGGAAAGCCCAAGAAGAGATGCTTGCTAAGTTCGCTGCAGATATGGAATTGACGCGAAAAGCTCATGCAGAAGAACTAGCTCAGGTTAAACAGGCTGAGGCTGATAAGCATGCTGCACGTATCACTAGACTTCAAGCGATGAGGGATAGATACAAGGAGCAGAAAGAAGCACTTGAAGCTTCTGTTGAAGAGAGAGTAAAAGAATCCGTTGAATCTATTATGCCAAAACTGCGTGATGAGTTGAAGACACTCGCGGCTGATAATTTGATGATCAAGTCATCCAATCCTTCTAAATCAGCCTACAAAATTGCTTATGACTTGACGGATTTTGAATTGAAGAAGATCCTGAAAGCTCGAATGAGGGAACTTGGATCGTTTGATAAATCTAGGATTCAACGGGCTCTCTACAAATCCCTGAATGACGCTATCATGGAGGATGATAGGTTATTTAAAACGTTTGGAAGTGTGGTACCATACCACATTTTACCTGAGGAAGAAAGGGAAGAAAGTGAAGAAGAAGAGGGTACTGGTGAAGATGAAGGTAGAGAAGAAGAAGAAGAAGAAAAGGATGATGAAGATGACGATGATGGTGATGATGATGAGGATGAGGATGATGATGATGATGATGATGGCGATGATGGTGGTGATGGTAATGAGGAGAGTGCTAGGGGGAGCAATGAGGATAACGATGAGGATGATGATGGGGGTAAACAGTCAAAAGAGGGAGATAAGGTTACCAGCTCCAAGAAACCTGCTAAGTCTGGAACCAAGTCCAAGAAAGATGCAGCGCAGAAGGACAAATCAATGTCAACGGAATCAAGACGATCTAAGTGGCGCCACGATGTGAATGCTACTACAGCTTCATCGATTCCCGGTACTTCTATTGCTGTATCTATACCTGTTACCACTAACCCTATTAGTCCTGTTGTTGTTGCTCCTGTGATTGCAGAATCAGTAACGGAACCTGAAGCTGCACAACACTCACCCGTTCATGACACCGCCGAGATGCCTGAATCAGAACCAGCAGATGTTCGCGTTTCTACTCCTCTACAACAAGCACAACAATCTACGGTTCCTGAACCAAGCACACGAGACTGGGCAGACACGTTGGATATTGACGAGACTGCACCGCCACAGGCTTGGATCACGGCAGCGGCGCAATATGATCCAATCACGGACGCTGACAGAGATGTTCTATATCTCCGTATCCGTAGTCCGATTGACTTGTGTGCATTTCTTGCTCATGAGTATAAGACTTCGGTTACTCCGTCTTTGGTGAAGAAAGCACTTAAGGATAAAAGACTTCGCGCCAAAACCAGGTTAACCCGAATGGAGTTCGAGTACTATGCTGATGAGATCCTGAAAGCTCTGAATACCGTTCAACGGCCAGGTCTTCATGATTCAGAAAGAGCTCCACCTCCACTTGATCATACTCAAGATAATCAGATTGCTCTCGACTTCTTTGTCACCTATGATCTTGAGTATCTTCTGAAGGGTTCATCAACGTACGCAACCTCCTTGACCTTGCTGAAAGCTGCCAACTGGGGGACAATACCCTGGATCGAGGAAAAGGTAAACAGACTCTGGGTCCCAAGAGTAACTTGTAATTATGATATGTATGCTGTCATAGGTGCATCTCATTGGGACGAACGAGTCCGAAGGGCGTACAGGGGTTGCTGCCTAGTCAATTCTGGAAGCAACGTTAGATCCGATATCCGCATCTCCAGTATTTTAGGACTGAAAACTGAAGCCAAGAATGGCTATTATCATGTGACGGAGATTCGTTTGAAAAGGGAGGATGACAGAGAATACAAAATCCAGCAGGGAGATTTTTCTATCATTCCTCTTGAGGATATTGAAGATATGTTGCTTCTGATGACCCGTGATCAACTCACACATATTCCTCGTGAAGACCTCATTGCCTTGAATACAGCACTTCGTATGTTCACATGAAGCGTTGTTATCAAGAAACGAGTTGAAGATCTTCAGTTGGGAGTCGAAAGTTACCAGAGGAAGCTTAACCTAACCCGTCCAGTGAATCAAGTGTTACCTCAACATGTCAACAGATGTCCCTATACCGGAATTTCTGTTCCGAATTGTGGGATTTTCTACTTGAATGGTCGAGGATTGATGAATTTTATGAGGGTGGGTGAGCTTTATAAGTACAGTGATGGGACTCTCATCTACGTCAAAGGAAAGTTGGATCATCTCAATTCGGGTGGGACTTTGCCAGAGATGACTGAGGATTGGCATCAGGGTTATCGGCAGATGGCGAAGTATGTGATCAAGAAGATCGATCAAAAGCTCCGTGAACGTAGATTGATGAGGAGCTTGGAAAGATTCGTTGGTGGTAGACCATATTTAGTGCACCACAAGCTACTGCAACGATCCATTTAATGGGTCGTACATTTCAGGTCCACTTTATATTGGTTTTCAATTGTGAATATGTATATTTGTGAATATTGTGCTTGTACGGCTTGATGTAGTGTTAAGGTATGATAATTTTTCAAGAATTTCTCACGATATTCTAAATCTTTCAAAATATATCATACTAAAGCACTACAACTATCCCTTATTAATTTAAGGGGGAGCATGAACATGTTCTATGGCCAAACATCGATTTCATTTTTACCCAAAGACCGGTTAATCCATTCAATATCCCAAATATTAATGGTTAACATTTTGGATAAGGGGAGAAAATGGGATTAAGGAGATTTAAATGATACTTGGCTAAAAGATGAAAAAGACTTAACGATTATCCAACTTAATATGTGTAAAGCACGTATTAAGGGGGAGCGTTTTTTGATGATAAAAAACACCTAAGGTACGAAACTTTTGATTTCAATATCACAAGTACTTTAGGTGATTTTCAATGATTTTTCATGGTGGCAATTCCTTCCCAAAACACGATTAATTCACGACGAATGTGGTGATAAAAGGGTGGTAGGAATAGGTTTAGTCCAATGATTCATCAGAACCGATGGAATCTTCCCAAGGACAATTCCCTAGATAGAGTTAGAAGTCCTAGGAAAGTTGGAGAAAGATTGTGAACGTAGCTGAATGCCGACCAAGTACTTAAGCTAGCACTGGAACAATCACAACAAGGTGCTAGTGATGACGTATTGGTAAGCATTGAAGGGGTTGAAGAATGAAAAAGAATTGTAAAGATAAAGGGTGTAAAGAAAGAAGCCCTCCTTACAACTTAAGGCAGAAACCGGGTCAATACATATGCTATTGAGATCATTTTTATTAATGATTCTCGGTATTGAAGAAAGACATCATGGACCCAGTGATGCAATGCACAACCCTTCCCAGCTAACTCAAATATCTCTCAAAAGGTATTTGTTTTAATCACACGGAGATCAACACGTTATCTATTGGTTTATTCACTCCGAATAGACTGGTATTGAAAAGGTGGCACTCCTCTCCAGCCATCGCTCACTAAATCAAAACGCACTACCGAGTCTAGAGCCAAGAGATCATCAAAAGTCTCATTAGGACACTTTCCATTTATTCCTTGCTTTCTCACACACTGTGAAAAGTAAGAGATTTTCATGAGTCCTATGCAATATTCCTGTAATATTGCCAGAACATCCGAGTAATATGTAAGTATTACAATGAAGATGGAAATCCTGCTTGAGCCAACATCAAACAAGCTCATGGTAGGTTACACGTGCGGTTCTTTTAAAACCAATCTTCTGAAAAACTGGAAGGAAACAGTGGTTTAATTCTTAATTGAACTTAAACTCGTTCCAGGCCTCTACGCATTATCATATGATCTTGCCAGAACACTCAGAGTGACTCTTTATTGATCACAGTGACGAGTGGAAATCCTTCTAGTGTTAACATCAAACAGCACTTGGTAGGTGACGTACAAGATTCTTTATGAATTGAGCTCGTGATAACTGGAAAGCAACGATGGTGAAAATCTTAATTGAAATTCACTTGTTCCAGGTTTCATGAATTGACGGCTTCAAATCACAAGGATAATTTATCCAAGTGATTCACTCTTTATGTTCGTAGTCAGCTTTGGACGGTCGAATAAAGAGAACAGGTTTACCCGCGAAATCCTGTCAGGAAGTTACTTAATTGAAACTATCCGTCACGGGTACGATATCTAATATCGTCCAACGGTCTTCACCGACCGGAGGTAAAATGCTACCGAATTAGAATAAAATGTTCAAAGCCATTTTATTCGTGTCGTTGCTGTGTACCTGTTAAAGACGGTGGCGTTACTGTGTACCTGTTGAAGACGGTGGCGTTGCTGTGTACCAGTTAAAGACGGTGGTGTTGCGGTGTACCTGTAAAAGTCGTTCCACATGCTTATGTTCTTTCTGCATCAAAGTTCAGCAAAAATTCAAGAAAGTACAAGATGAAGTCTTCCGCTGTACCAAACTCTGAAGCTTTCGAGAATTCAATAAAAGACATAAGTGTGTGGAACATGAAGTCACGAGGAGGCAAAATTCACAAGAAGGCAAAGATCGGACGTGAAAGGCCAAAAGAACAATGCTCTCAAGCCAAAGCCAAAAAGATCAAACCAACATATTCACAACAAAAGAAAGAAAAGAAGAAAAGACTACGAGCTAAAGAACGAAGACTTAGTATAGTATGCTAGGTTTAGAACTTTGTAACGTGGAGTGACCTCCCTTAGGGGGAGATTGTTAGAAATACGTTTTTACGTATATTAGAAGTATCGGTCACTCCACAATATTATTAATGTTGTAATAGCTCGTAGTTTATAGTTACTTATTTAGTTAAGTAAGAACCGGTCCATGGGCTTGTCATGGGCCGGCCCAAGTCCACATATGACTTGGAAGTATAAATACCCCTTTCCTCCTTGGAAAGGGGTGGTTGTTGAACATTTCGAGTTTCCATTTGAATAAAATAACACATAGTTTTCTCTCACTTTATCTCTCTAGTTTCTCTCTCTAGAAATCATCAACCCACTTCATAGATTCATAGGTTATCAAGATTCTACAGAATAAGTCTATTCGGGTCGGGTCACTCTTGTAAAAAAAATAGTCGGGTCAATTCGGGTTGACCCGATTGAATCGGGTTTTAAATAGATCGGGTTCGGGCTTATATTTTTTAGCCTTGACCCGACTTGACCCGAAACCGACCAACCCGACTTGACCCGACTCGACTAACACTTTTTACAACAAAAATATACTTAAATAAGCCACTTTTTAGATTTTATACATATATTCGGGTTCACCCGAACCCGAATTGACCCGGCCTGAATTAATCCGACCTCAATTGACCCGAATCCGAGTGACCCTAGTTCTTTTTAGACTCGAGTTCAGGTATGATTTTTTTAGTCTCAACCCGAATTGACCCGACCCGAGTTGACCCGAACCTGACCGGGTCAACCCGAATCACACCCCTACTCGTATTTAATCGGGCTAAACTAAAATATTTCCGCATCAAAAAGTTTACAAAGTTTTCTAACTGATGACGTCTACTTCGGAATTGGCCAAGAACGGGACGGGCTCGATAAAAATATGTAACACTAACATAGTGTTTGGTATATCGTAATCAACACATAAATAGAAAAGACAATTACGATGTAATGAACAAATGTTGTTGTTTACATTTATAGAATGTAATGATTCATTATAAGTGATTGCTCATTACACCAAAATCATTCATTAGAGGCCCTCTAATTTTTTTTCATTACGTCTTGTAATGGAATCAAAATTACATAAAACTTCATTATTAGTTAACCACATTAAATAAACTTCTTATAATTTATGGGTATTTTAGTCTTTTTATTATGATTTCATTACATCTTATCATACAAACCAAACGTGATTAATAAGTGTAATGAATCATTACATTACCCTACTTATTCCATTACGTCATTCATTTCATTCATTTGATATTTCACTTTGTCCTACCAAACGAACCCTAAGGGTACATTTGGTATATGAGTTTGGAAAGGATTAGAATGAAATACAAGTAAAATTTGTCGTTTGGTAAGACATAGAAGGAATAATGTGGTAAGAAATAATGAAACAAGGAATTATGTATAAGCTGGTTTTTATCAATGAAAAAAGGGAAAAAGAATGGTTGGAATAGAAATGAGGTTTATAGAAGGAAGGAAAATAATCAATATGATAGAGCTGGTGATTCAAGCACTCTAAGGGAGAATGTATGGATGGTCAAGGTAGCAAATGATCTATTCAAGATGCTATTGATCATGTTGTGATACTAAGAACAAATTCTCTCTTATGAATGTTTTGAATGATCCAGATAATCCCAATATTGACACTACAGAAGGTGACATTAATCATGATACATGTGATAAGGAGTGTATGGAAGGAATTCTTGATAAAAATAATGAAAAGCATAATGAGGATGATGTGTATGAAGGGAGGAATGGAGCAGCTATGAGCCTAATTTGCTATATGGATCTTAAAATAGCATGCTGAAATATTAGAAGTATGAATAAAATCAAAAACAAAATAAAGTTGTTAAATTAATTCAAGAAGAGAATTTAAGTGTATGTGCAGTTACTTAGATACATCTTAAGCCTCATAGAGTGTATGATGTATGTAAGAAACATTTTGGTGGATGGAATTGGATTTCTAATTTTGATCTAATCCAAAATAGCTGTAGGATTCTGTTTGGTTGGGACAATCATGGAGTTCAGCTTATGGTACTTAATATATCAAGACTGAGTGTGTTATGTATGCTAGAGACTATTGACACCAAGGAGAGATGTTATTGTAGTTTTGTATATGCTTCTAATAATGGTCTAGAAATGAAAAAGTTATGGCAAGAATTAGAGACGGCAAAATGATTAACTAATGACAATCCATGGTGTCTTCTTGGTGACTTTAATGTGACCCTTAAAGTGGAGGAACACTCATGTGAGAGTTTTAGTTGTAACGGGGATATGCAAGAGTTAATTGATTGTATCAATAATATAGAGGTGGAAGATGAAAGTTTATGGACATAAATTTAATAGTCGTGTGTTAGGATCGAACTCGGGATTACGGGATTTCACACAATACGTAAAGAGTTAATTTATTTAATAAATATATTTATATGTTTATTAAATTAAATCGAGCAATAACTTGACCGTCGTTAAATTTAAGAGTTAAGGACTTAACGGTTAAACGTGGAATAAACTAGAAGAGAAAAGAAAAGTCCGGAAACCCCTATGGGTTGGGCTTGGCCGGCAGTGGACAAAAGAAAGAAAGAAAAGGATTTGTTTCCTAATTAGTGTTAAACTTGGATTACAAGTTTAATCACACTATATAAACAAACCTAGCCCTTCATTATTTTTCACTCCATCTTTTTTCTCTCTTTCTTTCCTGCGATCAACACCAAAGGCAAACACCTTTTTTAGGGTTCCTTTTAACCTTTGGTTTTGATTTCTTAATCAAGTCCTAGCCCCTCTCTAGGGTTGTTGGGTTGATTTTCCACTAAACATTTTAAGCTCGTTTTTGACGTACTAGTATTACGGTTAGCTCGTTACATTACGTGTGTACAAGAACGTGATACAATCTTATTATAGATTGAATCTTGGATCGATTAATAAAACGGTAATGGGTTAATCATTGATCCTCATAAACCCTAATTTGGTGAATCGTTCTTATTCATTGGAATTGCTTTGCAAAAGGTACGTAACCCTAATTCGATTAATTATAATTGTGTTATTATTGTGATCTTCTTAAATCACTTCCGCTATGTGATTTGATCTTATTTAGGGTTTTTTATAATTGTTATGAACTTCATAAACCTTCACCGGCATCGAGAGCCATTTTAACATGTTATAATTATTGAAAATCTAATGTTTTTTTAACTAATAATTGTTTTTAGTTAAAACTACATGTTTTTTTAGGTTTTTTAAAATTAGGGTTTTATTTTTTTAAAATTTAGGGTTTTGGCCGAATTTTTAATAAAAAAAAGAATTGTTTTAAAACCCTAAATTACATGTGGGATAATTTTAGATTAAATTGCATGATTAATTGTTATGTCATGTATGGTTACGATCCGTAGAGATTTAATTGTCAAGATTTGTGGGGAATCCATGATAACGTGCATGTTTTCATGGATGGTAAAATTATATGTTTATATGATTTTATGTGCTACGTGATTATTTGATTCAATAAATCTAGAATTAGGAAAGACTTTTATATGAATATAAAGACCTAGATTTGAAGATTATTGAATAAATCGTATGCATGTGGCTATTTGATTCATTTATTGCACATATAAATTGTTATTATATGTTTATGATTTAGTTTTTTTGTACCTTATTGTTTTCATGCGTTTTATTTGTATGTTGTAAACAAGGGTAATTTTTTTTCGAGAAAAATAATATGGACTAAATCATATTAAAATTAAGTTTTGAGATCTAAATTACATAGGATTGTGTTGATTGGTATTCGCAATAATAATTTAACGGCCTACTCTTTTTGACAAACTATAAAGTGGGTATGACGCACCGCTGGTCATGTACCCGGTTAAGGAAGGAGGTGTTATGCCATTAGTCGCTGACCGAATTCCCGGCTCGCCTGTGAGTCAAATTGAAATTACCTACGATTATTATTTGCATCATACCTTAAGGTTGATTTACTACAAATTCACATCCGAAACACAATGAATAAGGTTATTGCTTTGTGTTCTAGTCGAGTTCTAGGAGACGTACGTTGTGAATAGTTGTGAGTAATATTTTAAATTGGTTTCACCAATACCTCAACAAAATATATGTAGAAATTTAGTCTCGTGGAAAAGTTTACTAAATGTTTTATTAGACTTATGTTGTGGAGTTGTATGCATGCCTCTCCATACATTGATTTTGACAAAAAAATTTATACCCTTAAATTTAAGTTGAATGCCATCTAATTGACGAACACTTGAAGTTACAATTGTCGTCATATGAGATTTTGGACGATGTTGTAATGGAAAGAAAACTTTCATGACTGAATGAGATTGCACATGAATGGTTTTACGTTTTTTAGATTAGTTGACTTAATTAAGTTACTTAGTGAGATCTAGAAACTTAAGGTATTCAGAAGGGATGAAACATGTTTACAATGCAAAACGTTCTTTTGGCAATGTAAATCCCTTAAATATCTAGAAATTTCATATTGTTTGTCAATTGAATTGTTCTACAAGTCACTATGTTGAATACATCCATTGCTAGCAGATCAACTGATGTGATGGATTTATGTCAATATAGATTCTAGCTTCAAGGAAAATACTATGGTTTATTTACCGGGGTAATTTTATTTTCTTGAAAGTATTTTGTTATCGAAAATATTAAAATTGAATTTTGTAAATTCTTTTACAATGTATTAATGCAACGTTACACAGTAAACATGGTTTATTCATTCATTTATTGATCTACAAACCGTATAGTTAAGGATATAGTCAATTTACAATGAAAAGATAAACCTAAACTCTTTTCCATGAGTAAAGAAGGAGTAATAAGGATTTTAGAAATGTCTAATTCTAAATACATAACTCATAGCAAACTTTAATGGTTAAGAAAAGTGCATCTTTTGAGTTATTACATTTTAAGAATGGTTACGCTAATTGGTGTAAAGGCAAACTAGCATATTTTATCTAGTAGTTGTGCTTTCACTATTTATAGGCACTACATACCATTGTGGGGTTGGTAGATAATAAGTGTGAAAACACTTATCCTTTTACCACTTAATTATAATAAAAACAAGACCAAAACGTATATTTAATGTCGTAAAAGGCGGAATTATGTGTGGTTTGTGTTTTTATTGTGTTTTAGGACCAAAATATGAAAAAGGAAGAAAACACGGGTTTTCACGGGCTTTTATCGAAGAAAAAGACAAAAGACAAAGTCAAAAGATCAAGAGTGCAAAAATAACGGAAGTCAAAGACCTATTCTGAAGATTTATCAAAGAAAAAGTCTAAAGACGAAAGTTTAACAAAGTCGAAGAAACAAATCTAATAAAAGAAGAAAACTAGAAGACGAGTTCATTTTATATCGACAAATCCCGAGACAGCGTCGAGAAAGACGTAGAAATTAAAAGACGAGAAGACAAAGTGAAAGAAGAAAGCATCAACACCTACCTTTCCTTCCTCCTATATATACCCTCCTAATCCTTCATTAGGAATTGTTAGTCAATTAGGAGTAGATTAGATAAATTAGAGTAGGAGTAGGAGTAGATTAAATTACTTTCTCTAGATTTATTTCATGTTCTTAAGCTTTCATCTTTAATCTTGTAAATTTGGATCTTGAATCATCATCTTAATTTCAAGCTTTTCATAATCATTCTCATTCTACCTTTCTTGTTTTTAATCTATTGTTTTGTTTTCATAATCATGTAGTTTGTTTAATTTTTATGCTTATTGTTTAATTGATGTGCTTGTTTGATTGTTCTTATGGTTTTGATGTGTTTGATCTTTTTTAGCTTATTGTGTTTAGTGCTTATTATGTGCTTTTCTTATTTTTAATTAAGTTCTTTTGATAGTTTAATCTTTTAAAAGTTGATTTTTAATATTTTGATTATTTAAAGTTTTAAAGTTTTTGAATTGTGGCTTATTAGCTTTTTCTTAAAATTATTTTGGTTAAGTTTTTGGTTAAGTGCTTATTAGATTTTAGCTTATTTGAACTTTTTGTATTACCCCGATTCATAAACCCTAGTATCCCGAATTAGGCGTAGATTCATTATTCCGACTTGTGCTAGTAATAACTTCATTCCGAATTACACCAAGCACAACACATTCCGAACAAGGTAGGAATTCATCATTCCGGATTGTGTAGCTTACACTATTCCAGATTAGCATCTTGTTGTGATTCCGAATTGTGTTTGTGACACAGATTCCGGATAAGAGTTATCATTGTATTTCGGATTGAGCAAATGCATTTGGTATTCAGGATTAAACTCAAACATCGATTCTGGATTGTTTACAAACCACGCATTCCGAATTGCGTGTAAGATCTAGATTCCGGATTGTTCTGGAAATCACATTCCGGATAAGGGTCATTAGAAGATATTCCGGATTACGTTTGAATCAACATTCCGTATAAGAGCTTTCCATGGATTCCGGATAAGCTTCATTTTGATCCCGGATTATCTTGTGATTTTTGTTCCAAATTAATCTTCAAATTTTATTTTCCCGCCAATCAAGGTTAGATTTCTCTTTGTTATTTTTATATTTATGTTTAATAATTTTAGCGTTTATTTTACAAGTAGAAAAAGATAATCAAAAGCTCCCCCTTTTAGTTACCAAAAACGGTAAGTCCACCCTAAACCGTGATCAATTCGAATTGAATCGAGTACGAACAACACATAAAAATAAGCATATTAAAATGGCGCCGCTGCCGGCTCTTTTCGTGAAGATTATTGGTTTTTTGTGAGAGACGCGTTGGATTTTGGGATCCGTTCCCTCGTGAACGTTATTTTTCTTGCACATTTTTCAAAAAAATTTCAAAAATCCAAAAACATTTAAATACCATAAAAAGCATTTCTTTTCAAAAGTTTTGCATCCAAAAATATTCCTCTTAATCCTCTATTGTGTTTAATTCTTTTTCTCAACCCCTCTTATTTTTAATTCTTCATGGATTCGTATGTCTATTGCGTAGGGTGTGGGAGACCATTGTATGGTTTTCAAACATGTCAATGGTGTACATGTGAGCGGTGCGGAAATGATATCGACAATACACACTTTGGGTTTTGTCCATCGTGCAATTCGATTAACTCATCCTTTGCTTCTAATGCACTTACTCCCCCCTCTTGCATATATTGTGGAAGTGATTCTCATTGGCATGTTTCGTGTCCGATTCGATACCCGTCTCATGACGAGTAAGAACCGGGTTACAATTATGACAATGGTAATATTATCCACATGACGCACCGGGTTTTTCTCAATACCCGTGTTGCAACAATTGTGGTGGGCCTCACGATCCTTCTTCTTGTCAACCGATGAATTATTATGAGCCAAATCCGTGTTATAATTCCGTTTATCCTAATTTTGAGCCCCCACATCACTCCTTCGATCATCATCCCTCTCGCGAAATTAGCTATGAGGAACAACTCACTAGTTTGGCTGGAATTATAAAAAGATTAAATCGACTCCAAGCTAGCTTGCATGACGAAAGCCGACAAGAGCAAGTATCTAATCTTAGTGATTATACTCCTCCTCTTTTGCATTCCTTTTATTATGATGATGACGAGGAGAGTACTATTTTTTTTCGAGATCTTATTGCTCAACATCCTTCGTCTAGTAAAATCTTACTTCCTTCTCTTGTCTTGCCGGCTATGGAGCCCGAGAATTCACCCATCATAGGAGCTGAGGATATCATCACAACTCCTGCAAAGGAATCAGACGAAGTCATAAAGTCTAGTGCCGATAACCTTGTCCTGATCCCAAGTGAATCTGAGGTGACATCCGACAGTGACGATGAGTGTGATGTGCTTTCTTGTGATGATGTTGTCTCTCCCACCGAAACTTTGGGAGATGATTCTTTGGCTTTCTCTAATCCTCTTTTTGATCAAGATGATGATTTTACTTCTAGTGATGACGAGTCACTATCCGATGAAGACATTCCGAAGGAAACTTTCAAGATTTATTCGAAGCCTTTATTTGCTTTTGATGACGCCTACACATCTAGTGAGGTGAATCCTCTCTTTGAAGAAGGGATTGAGGACATTGATAGCCCTGATTCTCTTGCTATTGATGAGCATACCTTGTTAGCCATGCCACCTCCTATCGCAGAGGCGAAGAAATTTGACTCTACTGGAAAGGTGACGCGGATGGAAGGTAATTATTCTTATACTTCTCATACTATGTTTCCACCTCATCCTACCACATGCACGCTGTCACACCCCACCATGGCTGAATATGGGACGCGACGTATGGATATCATCACAACATGGCGTGTCTATAGAGATAACTAAATGAAATAAGAAATGTCATAAAATGGTGACACAAATGTCATGACAATATCTCAACAAAGCATGAGTCTAGGCAAGTAGGTAACAGTCCTACCTCTTACCCAAGACAAACAATACATAAACAAAGCAAACATATAGGTGTCAACAGTATCACTTATTAAACAAACAAAAGAAACTAAGAAGGAACGAGGATCTCCTTCTATATGCAATCCTAATGCCTCCAAAACTAGCCACTTCTATTCTCAAGCTTAACCACATTCTCACCTGAAAGAGACACTAAAACACGTCAACATAAAGTTGGTGAGAGTCATAGGTTTAGACTCCAACGCCAAAATCAAACCATAAGCTGTGAACAACAACCACTAACAAAAGAACATATGGACAATGTGATACAAACATGCATTAACAACTAATATTCAAGATTTAACATACCAAACCAAATCCAAGGCTCCCAGCCTTACCAAACACCATGGTCCCATAGGTGCCCATACACCTACGTACCAATCCCAAGGCCCCGCCTTATCATTATACATTGGTCCTATAGATGCTCACACATCTATGTACCTCCCCAAGGCCCCGCCTTTTCAACATCCCCTTGGTACCATGTCAAATCACAAAACAATCATGAATCAGTTAGCAGTTAATCACATAAGTATGCACAAGTCCATCACCAAACACAAAACATTCACAGCATAATTTATAAAAACAAGACAGTGTCTCTTCCATCCCATCTGGAAGTCAAATCATAAAAAGACATGGGACTATGAAACTCACCTGATTGAGCTTCTCCAAAAATCCGCGCACTAGCAAAAAGCTAACAAACAAAAGCACACAATCAAAACTTGAACCAAACACTAAAATGGCTTATCAACCCATGATGGACATCTAACCTTCTCCCATATATATACCTCATTTATATGCTCTAAGCATCTCATTACACCCCTCTATAAAGCCCTTAACTTAGTTTACTTCATAACCCGTCTCGTTAACATTTTACCCAAAACAGTCCCGATTTTTAGGTCTCCAAACTATAAGCCAAACGCCCACCTAACCATACCCATGACATCTGTAAAGGAAACCCTATGCCCTTACATATGTTAGCTAACTCCTCCTTTTTTCCCCAACCTTAAAGCTACTGTTAAGGCCCCGATATATATATATATATATGTATATATATATATATATATATATATATATATATATATATATATATATATATATATATATATATATATATATATATATATATATATATATATATATATATATATATATATATATATATATATATATATATATATATATATATATATATATATATATATATATATATATATATATATATATATATACTTTTGTCTATCCGGATTTTACTGATTTTGAACATACAAAAAGTTTGTTATGATTAGGGGGTCTTACCCTAACCCACAATCTTAGCCCCAATGCAGATACTTCCTATAATATATAAACCAACTCACATGTTAGTTTGAAAGTCCCAATATAACCCTAAGTACCCCAAACAACCCAAAACATAAAAAGAAAACAGGCTGATTTCAAAACTGTTTTGAACTCCGACTGTTGTAACCTTTTTTTGACCCACTTCCCGACCTCCAATTTAGTTCTCGTTTCTTGCATTTGAAAGCCAACTCAATTACCTTTCCAGGGATACTTGGATCGCAAAATAAGAATTTGTATAACTCTATATATGGTCGAAACAATGGACCAAAAATTCTGCCCAGTTTTTAAAAAACGATTTTCTCATAATTAATCTAATTAATCATACATAAACCCTAATTAAAACCTAAAAACGATTTCCAATGATAAAAACCAATTAAGTACATCATTAATTACAGATTATTAACAAAAACTAAATAAAAATTATGAATCTCAAACCCTAACCCATCATATTAGGTTACATACGTAAATTAAACGTTAATTAAGCATAGTTTTAGTGCATACCTTAAACCATAATTGAATAATTGGGTTTTCTTCATCCACCATTGTTAATCACGACTCATATTAGGTTTGGGAGAAATAAAAATCGTTTTGAGGGCTAAAGGGATTAGTATGGGTAATTAAAACTAACCAGGAAGCCTAATAGTACTCAAACTGGGCTCCCCTTCCCTTCCTTAAGCAAAATTCGGCCCAAAACCAAGCCCAACACCCTATGGCCGACCTTTTTAATTTAATTACTGTAAATTAACTATTAATTATTATTACCTTAAATTCCCTTAATTTATTTCAGCTCCTAAAGCCTTCGAAACCTCAAAACCGCAAAACTGGTCAAATTTACGCGTATACCGTAAAAGACGTAAAAATATACAGTTTTATAAAAATTCTTAGAATATAAAATAAACTATATAACTAAGTCCTAAATGAATTAAAACCATCCCGAAAAATACTCCCGTCACTAAATACCTCTTCCGAGACCCCTAAATGCAAAACCCTACACCGTAAAAATACGATTTTCTATAATACATATACGTATACGTAAACCACTAAATAACACCATCTCATTTCATAGTCACTACCATGTGAGCTCATGAACATGAAATCATCACACATCGTTTCACTCACAAGGTAACCCGTACCCAAAACGATATCCAAACCACAATCTATACACACCAATTAGCACATACACACGTAAAGACACGTAACTTGCACAAAATAAAACTAAGTGACGAACCTCAAAACCGTGGTTGTCACATCACTACCTCCTAATAGAAATCTCGTCCCGAGATTTACTCCTTAGGATCAAACACACAATTAACAAATCACATGAGGATACTTGTTATAAATGAACTCCTCTCATTACCATGTGTACCATGGTTCATGATTCAATTTCCACATATACTAACCAACAATATTTAAATTCATTCCCAAACCCTTGACCTCACAACCATTAAATCTCACAAGTAACTCTTTGATAAAACAAAGACTCTTATCAACACAAATCCCGAATAACCGTACATGCAAATATGCATTCCCAAACAACATTTACAAATCTTAATACATGAAATATAACATGTATACCACTCATTTCCCCCCAGGTAATTCTATGCTCATAAGCTACTGGTCCGATCTTTCCAAAGATCATAAATGGACCTACAAAACTCTACATCAACTCTTCCATTTTACCAAAACATACCACCCGTTACTATGGGTGAAACTTCCTACATAACTTTGTCACTAAACTCTAGTGGTTTCCCCCTTTTCAACATAGCATCCCTTGTTGCTCTCATCCTTTCCACAAACACCATTACCACATTAGTAGCCTCTTTTACCAATTCTAGTCCACAATGGGGACAACTCACCATATCCTTTCATATAGTGCCTCAAATGGCATTTATCGACTTCTAGTATGATAACTATCATTATATGAAAACTCAACCATCGCTAAAGAGTTTCCTAACTCCCTCTAAATTAATCACTCATGCCCTCAGTGTAACTCCTAAGGTTGTATAAATATCTCACTTGCCCATCCTTTTCGAGTTAGCTGGATATACTCATATCCAATCATGTTCACCAGCTCCCTTTAGTCCGTACCCCAAACTACTTAAAAATTCCCATTTCCTTACAAAGTGACCTATGACGGTCTTTCACATATCCATTAGTTCTTCCAATACAAATCAACTTATGGTCTATATACATCATCAAAAGGCCGGTTATCTCAGTTAGTCTATCAACTGCCATCCAACCCATACTACAACTACTTCCATTAAATTTGGGTAGCTCACTAGTAGCACCTATACACTTCTTTCTCACTTTCCTTCATGATTTTTTTTATACCCAACACTTCCTTTATACCTACACAATGTCCTACCTTCAAGGTCATATTGCTCCTCATCTTGTCTCAGTTAGACCAAACCCTTCGTCCCTATGGCACATCACACCTATAACTCCTCATCCATTCGATTATCGATACTAAGCCTCCCAAACAATCAGTATAGGTCATTGCCATTTCCTTTTCCACACTACGACAGTATTAGCCTGCGTCGTGCTTTATTCTACTCATTAAGCTCTACCAAAGTTTTACCTTCGGTTCCTATCTCGACCTATTTCATTCATGCTTCGCTTCTATACACACTTCCTTCTTCTTCCTCAACTCCTACCATACATCACGATGTGATGCTTCCCATCGTTTCTTCCGTTGCCATAATCCTTCATAAGCGCATTCCATACATATTAGGCTAACTTTTACGCAAAACCCTATATTCCATCACATCCGTACGCAATCCTTCCAACTTCTCAACTACGTGACTTGTCATTCCTCTTGAAATATGAGATGAATTAGTTAGTCTATCGACTATCACTCAACTCTCGTCGTACTTATTCCTCCACCCCATTATGTATCCCTTTCACCAATTTCGTCCTTACATCGCCCTTTCTAAGCTACTCCTATCTATGTAGGAAGTATAGTCTACGTCCCTTTTCTCCATATGATTGTCCAAGCCACGTAACATACATGTTGACGCGTTCTCTGCTTTAGACAACTCAACTCGTGCAACCTACATCCTTCATCCAAAACACCATAATACGTCATCCATATAGTTCAAGTTCGTCTCAGCTTCACTTCATTTTTCTTATTCCATGTCTCATCAACCATGCTTGCCTTTCCCAGATGATACTTTGCCTTGCAATTTTCTTTCATCACTTAACTCCACCCATCACCTTTTACAAATGTTCAATCAAGATGATTAAATATGTGTTGGAGACGTTCATGATCTGTATAGATCATTCTCTACGTCTCTACCCCAAATGCCTCTAGCATTCTAGGCAGATATAACAATCCAGCTCCACTAACTAAGTCTATCTAGTCATCTATACGCCAAAATTTTCCAAGTAGCTTCACTTGTTTTTTTTTTCTCACAACCAGTTCTCCTACTCCCCCCCCTAATAGGGACAGACTAGAGTTTCATGTGATTCCATGCGGATCACACTCTCATCTTATACCCACATTAGTTTCCATTTGTCTACTAAGCCATATTTTGAATTCTTATTAAAATCTCATACTTCTACTTTGATCTTGCACCCAACATGAGGTATTTTCAATCATCATCTTCTAGGAATACTTGGTTCTCTCCTTCCATGGTTCTCCCTTATTCCTACACAATCCCGTCCAACAAAAATTCCATACTTCATTCATCAAATCTATGGAAATCACTAGTGCATTGGATAATGCATAGCTGTCTTTCCTAAAGATCTTTCATAACACCTTCACAAAACCGACTCTCTAATCACTTCTCCACGAAACTTATTCAGCTCAGCTTCACTTCTCATCCCTCGATATTGATTGCCACAAAAATTCTGTCCGCGTAGTCACTCGACTCCCCTTGTTACTTCCACGAGTTCTTAATCTCCCATGTCATGTATTCATTTCATCACGATCCACAGGTTCAGCTCTTTGTAGCTCCACTCTGATACTCGATATGCCCTTCTTCGTCACGAACCATACGTAAATTTCCCATCATAGTGCTTGTCACCTTTCCAGTCCTCGCAACTTTTGTGACTCCTTCTAAATCTCTTGCATCCTTCTTGCAGTCGACACGTAGTCCTTTCAGCTCCCTGCTTCGCGATGTAGCTCTTTACGCACTCCTTCTCGTCTCCATGATGTTACCTAGGAACTTCAAACTACCAATAGCTTCTAACTTCAACTCATCTACCACAATATTTCTAAAAGTACTTCAACCCCTCAATGGCTCACTCTTCCTTACTTGTTGTACTTCATCGTTAATCAGCCTCCTACCAATCATTCTTTCACATTCCTGTTTTCCTTCACGTGTCTACTACTACCTTGCCTCCATAACTATACCAATCCCTTGCGTGTTATTTACCCAACCTTTCCATTAGTATAAACTTTCTACTCTACCCTCACATCCGCTAGTACTTTCATCAATCTTCTAATGGTACTTCAACCAACTTCTCATAATATGACCTCTCGTTCCCATGACCACTCAACTAACTTTACTTACTCCCTTATTCCCGTAACTAATCTAAGTTTCAAAACTCCACAAATCTTAATCATTCCTTCAACACAACCTTTAAACCAAAACACATCTCTCCATTACAGTATCTAACCATAAGTAATACTACCCAACTCTATCCTCTCATCTTAACGTTCCCACAACCGTATAAATAAATCAACCATGACGTGTAACCAACGAATTCCAAACAACCGTGTCCCAAAATAAAATATAGGGTAAAACGAACCCTAGCCAAAACAACTGAAAACAAAACAATGTAATCCGAAAGATC
This sequence comes from Glebionis coronaria, assembly GCA_025667525.1. Taxonomy (NCBI): domain Eukaryota; kingdom Viridiplantae; phylum Streptophyta; class Magnoliopsida; order Asterales; family Asteraceae; genus Glebionis; species Glebionis coronaria. Next base: position 162,621,970 of record CM046878.1, on the reverse strand, counting down.
AATGGAGTGTTCCAACAACGAAAAATTAGACTCGTCACGATTTGTATTACCAAATCTCGATACCTTAGAAAATTTTTAAACTTTCGTCCCAATTAGTTACTTCTCATATGAACCAAACTCCAATACTACTAAAATCAATCATACTCATTTTTAACCAATAACTCATCCTTTATCTTCATCATTTTATCAAGATATCAACTAATTAGTATACTACAATCTTAACCATTATCTTGTTTACCCATATTAAACTTATTTCACTTGTTATTATGAAACTAATACATGTTTATAAAATACAGTGTTTTTTTTGTTTTTTTTCCATTTAGTTTGGTTATAACTAAACTACTACACGTTTACAAGGTGTGGTGTTATTATTATCATTACTATAATAAAATCTCTTTCCGTCTTAGTTAAATTATTCTAAAACTTTAACTCCACTTAAGAAAATTATTGTAAAATTTCTTTACCCCTTTAAAATATATTATCACATGTTACATAGAAGACTAATCCAATTATTTTCAAGACAACTTTTTTATAACTTACCACTACAACTAAAAAAAAATGTAAGTTACGACATCATACCATACACTTACATATTATTTTCAAAACCGTTTCCTATAATTAGCCATACTTATTTGCAAGAAAATTTAGTAGTTCGCATTAATAAAAATACATACCCGAATGTAGACACACATCCAAAAGACTCAAAACGTCGTTGGAACTCGATCAAACTCCAGCACCATAAAACACGAACAAACACAAGGTACGTTCAAGTTATAATAACTAGTGAACGACCATATACCATACTTAACACATAGTAGTATATATACATCCGCATATATATACCTATTAAATCACCCAAAACATACTAGTTACCATATATTTCAGATCAACCAATCGCGTCATACACTCATTTTTCCATACGAGAAATCACCATCTTACCACAAGGCATAAAACCCATCACTAAAACCAGTCCATATCGTGTGACCCCATAATCACACAACATGACTATAACCCAAAACAATAACACACTTAAAAATATCCATATCATAGGCAACCGTTACATAAACCCATATACTATACATATACCAATAATACACATCTCATCATATACAAGCATGTACTAACCCTCTTTCATGCAATCATACTTAGGAACCCATTGAAGTTATGGTACTTGTATAACTATGTTGGCCACCATACTTATACAATTAGCCTTTCCCCAATGCACTCCCTCCTATGATGACACTTATAAGAATCAATACAACACATAACACATACATCCATCAACTCACCTAAGCATATAACCACATAAACAATAAGGTCAAAAACTCCAACTAATAAAATTACATAGTCAAACTCTTGGAATATAGAAATCCATAGTCTAGCTAAAACAGCATAGACAAAATCCAAAACAAAAACATAATCAATTATAAGTCATGTCGCCCATCAGAATGGAAACACCTTAAAATCTTTCCTACCCATGTACTCCTAGTAACTCGAACCACCATACGATTCTTAGGGAACATGACTTAAACATCAAAAGAAAAATAACATACCTCAGGTACATAAAATAACTCAACAAAAGATAGAAACTACCATGTACCAAATTATGTACTATAATGTACAATTTAAGCAAAATACAACAATGACTAGCGTGGACGATTATGGTTCAACCCGCACTAGTCACAACCCGAAAAGAAAATAACATGTGGCTAAGTATGAACTACTATGGTTCAACCCATACTAGTCAAAACTTAACAAACATCGCAAGTAAAAACCAATAACATCCAGAAAACTTTAATTAATATAAAATGCACACATACTCCTATGACGCCTATATGTAGGGACCCTTAAGTTATAGACTAGGTTACTAGACTAGGCAACCTAATTCTCTATAACCATTGGCTCTGATACCATTCTGTCACACCCCACCATGGCGGAATATGGGGCGCGACGTATGGATATCATCACAACATGGCGTGTCTATAGAGATAACTAAATGAAATAAGAAATGTCATAAAATGGTGACACACATGTCATGACAATATCTCAACAAAGCATGAGTCTAGGCAAGTAGGTAACAGTCCTACCTCTTACCCAAGACAAACAATACATAAACAAAGCAAACATATAGGTGTCAACAGTATCACTTATTAAACAAACAAAAGAAACTAAGAAGGAACGAGGATCTCCTTCTATATGCAATCCTAATGCCTCCAAAACTAGCCACTCCTATTCTCAAGCTTAACCACATTCTCACCTGAAAGAGACACTAAAACACGTCAACATAAAGTTGGTGAGAGTCATAGGTTTAGACTCCAACGCCAAAATCAAACCATAAGCTGTGAACAACAACCACTAACAAAAGAACATATGGACAATGTGATACAAACATGCATTAACAACTAATATTCAAGATTTAACAAACCAAACCAAATCCAAGGCTCCCAGCCTTACCAAACACCATGGTCTCATAGGCGCCCATACACCTACGTACCAATCCCAAGGCCCCGCCTTGTCATTATACATTGGTCCTATAGATGCTCACACATCTATGTACCTCCCCAAGGCCCCGCCTTGTCAACATCCCCTTGGTACCAAGTCAAATCACAAAACAATCATGAATCAGTTAGCAGTTAATCACATAAGTATGCACAAGTCCATCACCAAACACAAAACATTCACAGCATAATTTATAAAAACAAGACAGTGTCTCTTCCATCCCATCTGGAAGTCAAATCATAAAAATACATGGGACTATGAAACTTACCTGATTGAGCTTCTCCAAAAATCCGCGCACTAGCAAAAAGCTAACAAACAAAAGCACACAATCAAAACATGAACCAAACATTAAAATGGCTTATCAACCCATGATGGACATCTAACCTTCTCCCATATATATACTTCATTTATATGCTCTAAGCATCTCATTACACCCCTCTATAAAGCCCTTAACTTAGTTTACTTCATAACCCGTCTCGTTAACATTTTACCCAAAACAGTCCTGGTTTTTTGGTGTGACAATCCGTCAATTTATGGTTGATATTTTATTCTCAAGTATTATTTAAAAACATTATTTTAATGTTATATTATGAACTCACTTATTTTTGGGAAGAAATTTTGATTTACGTCTTGAAGTAGCATCGACTACGTCTAAACCGGAGGATTCTATGTTACGTGCTTACGTTTACATACACTGTTTTGGTGACAGTCCGACATTTCAGGAAATAAATTTGTCCGTGAATATTATTTTGGAATTTTAAACTTGTGATGGTTCATAAACTCACAAATTTACGAGAAGAGATTAGGACTTGCGATTATAATTTAACGTCCTTTACGACTAAACCGAAAACCTTAGGATTACGTATTTAGGTTTTCGAACTCCGTTTTTGATGAGACAATTTTTATTAGATTCGTTTTGTGCCGTTGATTCATAAATTATAAAAACGTTTTTCATAAAACGACCCGAGGGCACGCAAATCGAGGAAACTAGAATCGAGGAGTACCCGTAAATTAGTGGAGATGAGACAAGTGGGACACTTGTCCCACCCCCACTAACCCATGTCCAAACAAGGACAACAACACCATGAGGTGTCAAATGGTAGCTTACAAGTTACACTTGTATGCTTAACATAACAAGCTAACTTAAAACCACAAAACCATTTCTTCCAAAACCATTCCCTCATTCATCTTACATGCAAAACCACTCATCCTCCCTTTCTCTCACTAAAAATTCGTCCCATATTCACCACAACACCACCATTTGATCTTAAATTAACCACAATATCATGTGTTATTCACACATATGTTGAAGAACCTTTGAAGATATGAAGATTGGAGGTGATCTTAACCTATGAAAAGGAGTTTTCATGAGGTTAAAGGGCTGAATTCATGGAGGTGTTCATCTATCCAAAGGACCCAAGAAGTTTCCTTGCTAAAGTTGAATATTTGATAACAAGAACCAAGTCTTGTTCATCAAAAACCTCATCTTTTTATCACTAATGGTGGTATAGAGATTGTTCTTCCTATCCTTTTATTATTTTGATTATGTAATCATGTATTTTCTTTATTTATGTATATGTATGTGATGATGAATGATGATTAAAAATATTATGTGGGGATTTGGTGTTGATAGATTTGATAAACATGGTTAAAAAGATGGAAAACCATATGTAAAAATGGTTAAATCTTGCTTAATAAGATGGCTGTATAAAAACAGTAAGTAACCAAATGATAAACTGATAAAATGGTAAAGTGGAATCAATATACAGTTTATTAGGTGTTATACACATGTGAGAGTTTTCCATACAATGTAATCATAAAAATGAGTGAGATATGATCAAAACAAGTTTAGAGTGCAAATCTACCTACACTGTATTGGACGATTTTATTAAAATATTTAGAGGTTGATTCATCAGTATCTATAAAGGAATAAAATAAAGCACATATCATGTAGTTTTTGTGATAAAAATTTGAGGTCCTATCTCATTATAGAACTCTAGATATGGACATTTTAGTGAACTTAAAATTTAGGACTGATTTTGTGAAATTAAAGTTTAATATTATTATACAAGCACTCAATAAATATAGTATAAAATGTGAATTAAAACCCACTAACTTATATATTTCATTTATATAAATATGCATAAGGATAAATAAATGGACACTATATAAAAATGGTAGTAAGTTTTATAAGTTATAAAAACTATATACTAAGTTTTACGTCTTTTCGGCTAAAACCGAAAGATTAACGTTTTTGTCAAATAAAACTTAGACGGTCGGACCCGTCTAATATAAATTTTTATAAACTCACATACTGATATATGAACTTATATATCAAGTAAAAACCGATAAAAACCGAACTTTACAACATATAGACATTAACGGGCCAAAGTAGCCTTATTGGACTATAAACCCGACTAGTTAGTAAAACACTTATAAATTTACTTATTGGGCTTAACCCACTTGGGCCGAACATGAAAAGTATAATACTGATAATAAAAGTGTAAAATGGACTAATATAAAGTATTGGGCTTGTAATAGGTTTATTGGGCCTAAAATATGTAAATAGGTAAAACTAGTAAACTAGTATAAAAGTTACCAATACATAACATTAAAATAAGTAAATGAGAATGTATAAACCCACTTGATCATCATCATATATATAAAATCATCATATATATACATAGTTATGGTTTTTTTAAAGTCATTGGACAAAAGTCTAAGACAAGTATTATTTGTCTAGGTCTAGGTTTCCGTGATTGAATCACGTACCGTACATCCGAATTCCCGATAACCCGCTTTCCCACATCAATGCGAGTTCATAGCCTCGCACTCTTTTAAATGTTTTTATGAAATATTTTATAAACCCGCGAGGGAGATAACATGTTAGTTTTTGTAAAACCCGCATGCTTTTACCATGAATAGTACCCTTAAGATCGTACGTACTAGATTTAAACTTTCCTAATATAGCATGATTACGATTACGTGTTAGGATTTTACGTATTACGTACGTGTTAGAACACGATAAGTATTTACTACGCACGAGCACGTAATAATTATTTGACAATAATTAGTCACGAACATGCGATCATGAAATCATGAACGTAATTAAATCACGGGCTAATATTAATTACGTCTATATATTTATTACGAACACGAATAAATATATTAAGTCACGATCGATAACTAATTAAAACACGTAAAACACGAACACGAGAACACACGAGAACAAACCAATATTTTAGACACGGAAAAACATTCGGGTTACCCCTTGTGGGCCCCATTACCACGAAATTAGGGAGGGGAGGATGGGCTTAGCCCATCAAAATTTTACTAAAAGGGTTTAAGGGATTTTTCACTACTCATTCACAATTACAGAAGATTTTTAGCAAAAACCTAAAAAACCTCCTTCCCTTTTCTTTTGTGCCGCCACCCTAAGAACACCATAAGGAGGTGTTTTTTGATCTTGGATCTTGGAAAATTAGTTGGTGATCGTGTTTGTTCTTCATCCTTTTGATCCACGAATTCGGTAAATCCTTTTTAAACCTTTCCTTTTGATTTGATCTTTTAAATAAATCAAGAACATGTTATGTTTTTACAAAAACCTAATAAATAAACATGGATCTAACATGATTTGGGGTTTAATAAAATCAAAAGTATGTTTTTAAGGGGTGTTTGTTTTGGCCGCAGGCTGCACCGAACCCGAAAGGGGTTTCGGTTTGGCCAACCGACCACCACCGAGACCATAAGGTCCCGGTTGGTAAGTGTGGGTCCCACGGCAGCATCAAGACACGGGGTACCCCGAGTTGGTTCGGGGTACGGTGTCGATTTCATGTCCTGTTCAAGGTTTTGATTCTAGATCCGGTTCATGGTGTATGTTTAGTTGTTATATTTTATGATCTTATGTTAAAAATTAAATTAATAAAATGACATGATTAATTTAATAACATGACTTAGGTTATTTTAATTATTAATAATCATGAAATTATTTAACCTAAGTATTTTATATTTTAGACTTAGAATTAATTAATTATTTAAAAACCATGATTATAATTAATTAATTAACATGACTTAGGTTATATTATTAATATATAATAATACATGTTTTAACCTAAGTATTTAACTCTATTTAATTAAAACATGTTATACTTTAATTAAATATTTTAACCTATAGTTTAATTTAATTACATGAAATAATTATTAAACTATATATTATATAATATGACTTAGAAAATAATCATGAAAATACTTAGGCTTATATACTTAGCTTATTTAACCAGCTTATTTCTAATTATGGAAACTTTCTATTTTTAGAAACTTACTTAAATAAGGCAGCTAATCTATTTATGGAAACCTTTTATTTTTAGAAACTTATTTATTTCAGGCAGCTAGTCTATTTATGGAAACTTATTTAAATAAGGCAGCTGATCTATTTATGGAAACTTTCTATTTTTAGAAACTTATCTATTTTAAGCAGTAATTCTATTTTTGGAAACTTTCTATTTTTGGAAACTTTCTATCTTTGGTAACTTTCTATTTTTGGAAACTTTCTATTTTTGGAAACTTTTTATTTTTGGAAACTTTCTACTTTTGGAAACTTTCTATTTTAGGAAACCTGCTATTTTTGGAAAGTTACTTATTATTACACAGTAAGTATAATAACACATGAAATACCAGAAATACTTAATCAGATTAAACAGAATATAAGATAAACACGGTTTAAGGCTTTAAAACAGTAAAACTTGGTAAGAACACATAAAATAAGCTAAGAGATGACATAAAACCAGCTACGTATTTAGTAAGCAGATACTTATTCATGTATGTATTTATGTAGCACTAGTGATTCGGAAGTAGGATTTCTCTCAGTTCATCTTCTTCGTTCACTGGACATAAGGTACGGATTCCCGTCCTTTCAGTATGGACATTCTTTCCTTATTAGGATTCCCCGTATGCAGCCAACTGTTTTCCCGTAGTATAAGTTACGTGTTTGATTTCTTATGTTTAATTAAGATTACCTATAGCCATATACATGCATGACCAGTTTCACCTAGTTATGGAGGTACCATAACCATAACATTAGAGGCACTGATGTTATGACTTCACCACGGCGGAGTGATTGCTCGTGGCGTCCCTTCAGCTTTTGGCCATTTATATTATATTTATCATGTGGGGCGTATGGGTGCATCATAGTTACATGTTTTCAGTCAGGATTTCATGGTGAATGTGGTGTGTGCCTTGTATCCTTCACAAGGAGCTGATCCCTCCTACCCAAAAACCAGTATATTAAATTAGAGGCAACCCCTCTAATTTGCATGATGAGGTCACCCCTCCAAGTATTCATGCACGGTGGATTTTCATGACCTATATTGGCTAATGGTAAAATATGTTAAACAGTTTTCATAAGATAAACGTAAGGCTTTTCAAACTATAAAACCAGTTTTATGAACATGTTCCAGGTTTTCCAGGTTTTCCAGGACTTATACATTTCCGATGCTATTAAGTCTTTATTATGCTTAGTCATTCATACTATGTCTATATCCGTGCACTGAGCGTTTTGCTCAGCCGTTACTTTCCTTTCCATGTCCCAAAACGGTAGGTACCCTAGGAAAGACTCAAACATTTGGAGGACGTGCATAGGATGGAAGCTGCTAGAGATTTCTTTTCCTTTTTGCCTTCATATACTTATGCTTGTTTAGTCTTTCATTCATTTCTTTTACTTTATTATGTTTTGGGCTTATGTTTAGGGAACTGATGTTTGATTCCGGTTTACCCTATGGTCATGTAATGTTTTAGACATTTATCCTTGTATGCTTTGATGACACGCCATAATTACGCGTGACATTCCATTTATCAAAATGGGGCGTTACAATTATGGTATCAGAGCCAAGGCTTCGACCTGTAGGCTCTAAAACTCGACCTGTGACTAGTGGGTAGTCACCAGTAGCTTCCTAAGCCAACGTTTGTTATTCCACGTATTGATGTTTTCAGCGCATTGTTGTTTTAACCATGATTTTTTCAGCACCTTGAGGTTTTAACCTTGATGTTTTCATCGATATTGTTTTACTAATATGGATGGACAACCGTCATTCATATTTAGTTATGTGTCATTGTTTCATGCATAATGTTCCTCGTGAACTGTGGCTATGTGGACTGAACCCCAGTAGTTCATAATTAGTCACATAATTTTTTTTTCTAATAAGTTTTGATAGATAAGTTTCATTTATTTATGTTTCATGTATCATTGTTGCAGGGATTATGACTAAGTAATGGTTGGTACAGGACTGGCCCTATTTAGTCGCATGTGCTTTTATAGAAACTTTTAACTTTGGGACCGACCCATAGGCATCCCCTCACCATGTCTTTTGTTTTGGGACCGACCCATAGGCGTCCCCTCGCACATATAAAAGGTTTTTATAAACTAACATTACGCATTCATGCACTGTTTTCATGCATAAAATTTTTCTCATGATTTATTGGCATAAATTTTTTTTATGTCCCCTCATAAGTTACTATATTTTTTTATGTCAAGTATGTTTTCATACTGTCATTGTTAACTTCGGTTTCATGCTGATTATGTTATACACTCCTTTATGATAGATCATTTTATGTTCCTTCATGATGATTCCATCTTCATGTTGATTACGTCTTACGCCTCTTTTGTCATTTATGCTTTCACGCAAGACATTGTTGGATTTCATTGAATTCTGCTTTCATGATAGTCATGGTTGGTTTTCATTGATCATGCTGTCAGGCAAATCATCGTTGAATTTTGTGTAACCACACTTTAGCGTTTCTCTATGCAACCAGAATGAGGTATATACTGGAATTGCCAGGTTATCATGATGGTTTTCCTAACCGTTTAACCGATATACTTTCCTTAAATCATGACAAATGATCGACCCCAATACCGATCATTTCATGCGCATTCCATGTGTACTCCAGGTACCGTATTCCATGTGTATTACACGTACCTAAAATCCATGTGTATTTCACTTGCAATACTGCACGCGTATTCGCTAGTCGATTCTGAATCATCTCAGGCATATGTCCACTTGCTAATACTCTACAAATTGCTGATGCCGCTCATAACTTGGAAATGTTACTAAAGGTTGATGCTGATGACGTTCGGAGACGCTACTAGATGCGGATGCTGTTCATAACCTGGAGATCCTACTAGACGAAGACAAAGGCGTCGGAGCAAAGCAATTGGACGAGAAGATGCTTCATCATCAGACAATTTCCATCAATCATTGTCCCTAATTCTTAGTTACATGTCACACGTCATTCGGCTGTCATTTCAGCCATATGAGTGCAAATCGGTACCAGCCTGCCACTCAGCTGAATAGTTACATGAATCACGGTCATGAGAATGACCATCATGGAACTGACAGACAGGACGATAGTAACCACTACTATGACAAAAACTATCCTAGAAATCGCAACCGAAACTCTGGCCACGGATGTGATCAGAAATACAAGGATTTGTAGTCCAACCGATCCGCCAATTCTGGCATAATAACCTTTTATTGTGGTTATATTTGTTTCACATCTCGAGACACATGTCAAGACATCAGTCAAGACACATGTCTCACGTATACTTTCTGAAGACACATGTCAAGACATCAGTCAAGACACATGTCTCACGTATACTTTCTGAAGACACATGTCAAGACACCAGTCAAGACATATGTCATGCCTATAGTTCCAAGACACAAGTCAAGACACATGACTCACGTCTAACTATGGAACAGTTCTAAGAAATTCAGGGTACCCTCCAAGGGTATATCCATTTTGTTGTGCCATGTATTAATCAGGCCACAAGAATTTCAATACCATTACCCGCGCGTCAGTGAGAACTGTCACATTGCCGATGTCACATTCATTTCTTTCACCATATTTCATATATTCATGACCATGAAGGACGCCTTTCGTATTCCCACGTATACGAAGGTTTTCCTTCAGTTTAATGATGAAATCCAAGCTGCTAACGCATTTCCTCGGACAGACACGAGATGAATTTTATCCTAATTATGAACTATGAACAACACACCATGCTACGATTCATAATTATGTATAGTAATGTTCAGGCTCCTGAATACATTCAGCTTGATTTTCCATCGGGAAAATCTGTACAAATTATCTATGCTTACAAGCATGTGCGTTGTTAGCCATGGTCACTAAAATTTTCTAGCTGTCAGTAAGACACGACCACTTAATTCTTTTATGCATAGCCAGTTGATTATTCCAAAGTCTTCCTATACATTCCAGAAGAATCTACAAGGAGAAGGATGGTACCATGAGATTATGTGTCGACTACCGTTGACTTAAACAGATCACCATTCATGACCGTTATTCTCCTCCACGTATTGACGACATGTCCAATCAACTGTATAGTGTTAATCACTTTCCCAAGATCGAACTCATGATCATGCTGCCAACAGTGACGAGTGAAAAAGCAGGACATGTCCATGACTGCTATTCGTACACGACTCGGTCATGCTAGATTTATGATTTTGAATTAGTCTCATCAATGCTCCAACGACATTACAAGAATGAGTTTCCATGAACTCATAGCAAATTCATCAGTGTTTTCATTGAGGATAACCTGATTTCCTCTAAGGCTAGACAAGAACAAGAAGACCCTATCTGCACTATGTTGCAAATTCTATGACAAGAGAAATTCTACCCTGGAAATTTTTTTTCCAATATCAATTCTGTTTGATTACAGTAACACACTGAATCACATGGGTTTCTATGGTTAATCTTACCATGACTCAGCTTATGCGTAAAGGAGAGAACCCTACACTACATTAGGTGTTCTAGAAAATCCTACGCTAGGAGAAGTCTAGATTCAGAGACTCAGAGTTTCACAAACTCCTATGTATCAAGTTCTACGAAGCAAGATACAGTTACGTTCATATCTAGGTACCTGACATACAAACAGGTTAAGATAGGACACCAACAAACTGGGATGTTTTCATCATCTGAAATTGTGAATTGAAATGGGACAAGATCTCCACGAATTTTGGTTACCAGATTAACGCAAACTCAGAAGAAGCATGATGCTATCTGGGTTTTGCCAACAGTTTGAGCAAGTCTGCAGAATCCTTACATCCGCAAGGATTGTAGAACCAACAGATTGATCGGACATGTTCCAACCAAGGCTCATCCGACCACTTGGTAATCCCTCAGCTATCGGGACAGACAAAGATTCGCAATTGTACTCCTAAATTACTTCGCGTCTTCATTCTGATTCCACGACTTGCTTTCGCGCTCGCGTTCATGACACTATTCACGTTCATGATCATATCTTGGCTTACAATTTTACGTTCATTTTTCTCATTTGGGAAGTTGTGCAAGAACTTGAGAGACCAGACCCAAGTTTAGTATAACTCTCCATCATCAGATAGACGTTTCACGTCATATTCCACGTCTCACCTTGTAGCGTTTGGTGTTACCGCCATTATATTCTATGATCACGATACGTTTCACATGTCATGTTCATTCCACGTTCCTCATATCATGATCAAGATATGTTACACGTATCATGGATCACGATATGTTTACTCATACTACACTCGCCATATCTACACGTAGCACGTTCAAAATTTTTCACGTATCACGTTCAAAATTTTTCACGTACTACGTTTCTTTATGTCTCGCGCACTGTTTCTAATTATCAGTTAAGTCAGATTGTCTTGCATCGTAACGTTTCAGTTACCCTAGCACGTTAACTCTTATTTTCCTCGATCGAATTTAGGGGTTCTACCTTACGTTGATAACCAGGAACTTCTTCGTAATTCAAGTCAAGGTCAGGAGGACCGGGACTTATCATGCGGGTCAAGATCTTGTAGAGGAACCGTTACAAGAGGGAGGCCACTTGGAAGCGGACAAGTTCATCCGAACTTCTTATCCGTTTTTCACTTATCAATTAGATATGTCCTTTCAGCCACGTCACGTTCCATGTCCTTTCAAGACATGTCACGTTCCACGTTCCTTCTACCATGTCACCTGTAAGTTAATTTATCTTACATACCCTCTCAGTTTGATTCGGGTATGTTTCTCTTCCAGTTACGTTATCTATAATTCGGGGACGAATTATTCTTTTTAGGGGGGAAGAGTTGTAAAACCCACATGCTTTTACCATGAATAGTACCCTTAAGATCGTACGTACTAGATTTAAACTTTCCTAATATAGCATGATTATGATTACGTGTTAGGATTTTACGTATTACGTACGTGTTAGAACACGATAAGTATTTACTACGCACGAGCACGTAATAATTATTTGACAATAATTAATCACGAACATGCGATCATGAAATCATGAACGTAATTAAATCACGGGCTAATATTAATTACGTATATATATTTATTACGAACACGAATAAATATATTAAGTCACGATCGATAACTAATTAAAACACGTAAAACACGAACACGAGAACACACGAGAACACACCAATATTTTAGACACGAAAAAACATTCGGGTTGCCCCTTGTGGGCCCCATTACCACGAAATTAGGAAGGGGAGGATGGGCTTAGCCCATCAAAATTTTACTAAAAGGGTTTAAGGGATTTTTCACTACTCATTTACAATTACAGAAGATTTTTAGCAAAAACCTAAAAACCCTCTTTCCCTTTTCTTTTGTGCCGCCACCTTAAGAACACCATAAGTAGGTGTTTGTTGATCTTGGATCTTGGAAAATTAGTTGGTGATCGTGTTTGTTCTTCATCCTTTTGATCCAAGAATTCGGTAAATCCTTTTTAAACCTTTCCTTTTGATTTGATCTTTTAAATATATCAAGAACATGTTATGTTTTTACAAAAACCTAATAAATAAACATGGATCTAACATTATTTGGGGTTTAATAAAATCAAAAGTATGTTTTTAAGGGGTGTTTGTTTTGGCCGCAGGCTGCACCGAACCCGAAAGGGGTTTCGGTTTGGCCAACCGACCACCACCGAGACCATAAGGTCCCGGTTGGTGAGTGTGGGTCCCACGGCTGCATCAAGACACGGGGTACCCCGAGTTGGTTCGGGGTACGGTGTCGATTTCATGTCCGGTTCAAGGTTTTGATTCTAGATCCGGTTCATGGTGTATGTTTAGTTGTTATGTTTTATGATCTTATGTTAAAATTTAAATTAATAAAATGACATGATTAATTTAATAACATGACTTAGGTTATTTTAATTATTAATAATCATGAAATTATTTAACCTAAGTATTTTATATTTTAGACTTATAATTACTTCATTATTTAAAAACCATGATTATAATTAATTAATTAACATGACTTAGGTTATATTATTAATATATAATAATACATGTTTTAACCTAAGTATTTAACTTTATCTGATTAAAACATGTTATACTTTAATTAAATATTTTAACCTATAGTTTAATTTAATTACATGAAATAATTATTAAACTATATATTATATAATATGACTTAGAAAATAATCATGAAAATACTTAGGCTTATATACTTAGCTTATTTAACTAGCTTATTATTATGGAAACTTTCTATTTTTAGAAACTTAATTAAATAAGGCAGCTAATCTATTTATGGAAACCTTCTATTTTTAGAAACTTATTTATTTCAGGCAGCTAATCTATTTATGGAAACTTATTTAATTAAGGCAGCTGATCTATTTATTGAAACTTTCTATTTTTAGAAACTTATCTATTTTAAGCAGTAATTCTATTTTTGGAAACTTTCTATTTTTGAAAACTTTCTATTTTTGGAAACTTTCTATTTTTGGTAACTTTCTATTTTTGGAAACTTTCTATTTTTGGAAACTTTCTATTTTTGGAAACTTTCTATTTTTGGAAACTTTCTATTTTAGGAAACCTTCTATTTTTGGAAAGTTACTTATTATTACACAGTAAGTATAATAACACATGAAATACCAGAAATACTTAATCAGATTAAACAGAATATAAGATAAACACGGTTTAAGGCTTTAAAACAGTAAAACTTGGTAAGAACACATAAAATAAGCTAAGAGATGACATAAAACCAGCTACGTATTTAGTAAGCAGATACTTATTCATGTATGTATTTATGTAGCACTAGTGATTCGGAAGTAGGATTTCTCTCAGTTCATCTTCTTCGTTCATTGGACATAAGGTATGGATTCCCGTCCTTTCAGTATGGACATTCTTTCCTTATTAGGATTCCCCGTATGCAGCCAACTATTTTCCCGTAGTATAAGTTACGTGTTTTATTTCTTATGTTTAATTAAGATTACCTATAGCCATATACATGCATGACCAGTTTCACCTAGTTATGGAGGTACCATAACCATAACATTAGAGGCACTGATGTTATGACTTCACCACGGCGGAGTGATTGCTCGTGGTGTCCCTTCAGCTTTTGGCCATTTATATTATATTTATCATGTGGGGTGTATGGGTGCATCCTAGTTACATGTTTTCAGTCAGGATTTCATGGTGAATGTGGTGTGTGCCTTGCATCCTTCACAAGGAGCTGATCCCTCCTACCCAAAAACCAGTATATTAAATTAGAGGCAGCCCCTCTAATTTGCATGATGAGGTCACCCCTCCAAGTATTCATGCACGGTGGATTTTCATGACCTATATTGGCTAATGGTAAAATATGCTAAACAGTTTTCATAAGATAAACATAAGGCTTTTCAAACTATAAAACCAGTTTTATGAACATGTTCCAGGTTTTCCAGGTTTTCCAGGACTTATACATTTCCGCTGCTATTAAGTCTTTATTATGCTTAGTCATTCATATTATGTCTATATCCGTGCACTGAGCGTTTTGCTCAGCCGTTACTTTCCTTTCCATGTCCCAAAACGGCAGGTACCCTAGGAAAGACTCGAGCATTTGGAGGACGTGCATAGGATGGAAGCTGCTAGAGATTTCTTTTCCTTTTTGCCTTCATATACTTATGCTTGTTTAGTCTTTCATTCAACTCTTTTACTTTATTATGTTTTGGGCTTATGTTTGGGGAACCGATGTTTGATTCTGGTTTACCCTATGGTCATGTAATGTTTTAGACATTTATCCTTGTATGCTTTGATGACACGCCATAATTACGCGTGACATTCCATTTATCAAAATGGGGCGTTACAGTTTTACTAAAATAGGACATCATTTGTCCCGATTGTTTGTTTATTGATTTGGACCCGAATGATTGTATGACCCGATGTATGATTATATGACCCGATAGATGAAATGAAATGGATTATTAAAGTTTGGTTATGTCACTAAAAGTCCCATTAGCATGAATTGTGAACTACCGGGATTTGGTAGACGCTTATGCATATAATAGTACTATTTGGGGACGATCACCCCAGTTCGCGCCTTGACGGTTGATCCCCGTCGTGCCACATTGATTGGTAAGCGAATTTATGTATGAGAATATTTACACAAGCGTGATTATTGTGACGACACGCTAATTTAGATGGGAAAATGAGTTTCGGGTTAGCTACCCGTTGTTTGTTATAGTAAGGTAACAATGTCATGCGGCTTATAATAATCCAATTAACAAAAATACTGCTATACGCACTGAATTACAATGAATTTCCTGACTAGCAATACGGGGTCTTATTATTGATTTTATGTTCGTGTTTTGGTTTTTCATAACCATATTCATATAACGGTTTTTATTTAACTCTATACAACGTTATAAAACGTATTGTATGATGTTTTTAACGACAATGATTCGTATAATGATTTTGAAGGCAAAAGCCTATATTATAATTTTTGATAAGGATTTGTATAAAATGACTTTGGCTATTTTATGGCCTATTACAAAGATTTGTACAAAATGATTTTCGGTAATAATTTTATACCGATGTTATATTGATGGATTTAATTAAAAATCTATGAATTCACTCGGCGTTTTCGCTGACCTTTTCTTTTAACATGTTTTATCTCAGGTACTTGAAGGTAATTCTCGGGAAGACAACAAGAATTCATGGCCCGCACTTAATTAATAATTTCCATTCAAATGCTTTGTAAAACCTGTATGAAATACAATGACTTGGAACCTATGTAAAGTTGATATTTATGAATGGAAATGCTTTATTATTAAACGACGCGATTTTTAAGCGTTGTATATGATGTGAGTAATGTACTATCCCGTAACACCAACGAGTCTTCCGCTGTGTTGAATTGTATAAATTTGGGGGTGTTACATTAGGTCTCCAAACTATAAGCCAAACGCCCACCTAACCATACCCATGACCTCTGTAAAGGAAACCCTATGCCTTCACATATGTTAGCTAACTCCTCCCTTTTGCCCCAACCTTAAAGCTACTGTTAAGGCCCCGATATATATATATATATATATATATATATATATATATATATATATATATATATATATATATATATATATATATATATATATATATATATATATATATATATATATATATATATATATATATATATATATATATATATATATATATATATATATATATATATATATATATATATATACTTTTGTCTATCCGAATTTTACTGATTTTGAACATACAAAAAGTTTGTTATGATTAGGGGGTCTTACCCTAACCCACAATCTTAGCCCCAATGCAGATACTTCCTGTAATATATAAACCAACTACCATGTTCGTTTGAAAGTCCCAATATAACCGTAAGTACCCCAAACAACCCAAAACATAAAAAGAAAACAGGCTGATTTGAAAACTGTTTTGACCTCCGACTGTTGTAACCTGTTTTGACCCACTTCCCCACCTCCAATTTAGTTATCGTTTCTTGCATTTGAAATCCAACTCAATTACCTTTCTAGGTATACTTGGATCGCAAAATAAGAGTTTGTAGAACTCTATATATGGTCAAAACAATGGACCAAAAATTCTGCCCAGTTTTAAAAAAACGATTTTCTCATAATTAATCTAATTAATCATACATAAACCCTAATTAAAACCTAAAAACGATTTCCAATGATAAAAACCAATTAAGTAGATCATTAATTACAGATTATTAACAAAAACTAAATAAAATTATGAATCTCAAACCCTAACCCATCATATTAGGTTACATACGTAAATTAAACGTTAATTAAGCATAGTTTTAGTGCATACCTTAAACCATAATTGAATAATTGGGTTTTCTTCATCCACCATTGTTAATCACGACTCATATTAGGTTTGGGAGAAAGAAAAATCGTTTTGAGGGCTAAAGGGATTAGTATGGGTAATTAAAACTAACCAGGAAACCTAATAGTACTCAAACTGGGCTCCCCTTCCCTTCCTTAAGCAAAATTCGGCCCAAAACCAAGCCCAATACCCTATGGCCTACTTTTTTAATTTAATTACTGTAAATTAACTATTAATTATTATTACCTTAAATTCCCTTAATTTATTTCAGCTCCTAAAGCCTCCGAAACCTCAAAACCGCAAAACTGGTCAAATTTACGCGTATACCGTAAAAGACGTAAAAATATACAGTTTTATAAAAATTCTTAGAATATAAAATAAACTATATAACTAAGTCCTAAATGACTTAAAACCATCCCGAAAAATACTCCCGTCACTAAATACCTCTTCCGAGACCCCTAAATGCAAAACCCTAAACCGTAAAAATACGATTTTCTATAATACATATACGTATACGTAAACCACTAAATAACACCATCTCATTTCATAGTCACTACCATGTGAGCTCATGAACATGAAATCATCACACATCGTTTCACTCACAAGGTACCCCGTACCCAAAACGATATCCAAACCACAATCTATACACACCAATTAGCACATAAACACGTAAAGACACGTAACTTGCACAAAATAAAACTAAGTGATGAACCTCAAAACCGTGGTTGTCACACACGCCCAATCGGGTGATGTATCGGTTTTACTCTCCCCATTTCACACCGGGAAGTGAGGATGAGTGCTTTGACCCGGGAGGTGAATTTGACCATTCTATGATTGACACCTTTACGGCTTTGCCGCTTAGTGACCATCACCTATCTTGGGGGGATAACAGTTTGCTTCCTTTACCCACCTCACCTCCCATGGATCACGATTTCACATACTTTTCATATGTTGAGAGGACTTTTCTACCCTTCAAGATTTATCCTTCTGCCTCTCATTTATTATGTTCCTCCGGGATCGAGGACAAGATTTTTATCCCGGTATTAAATTAGAGGCTTCCCCATGGACCATTTAATTTGGGGTCGAGTCAGGCTCGTGACTCGGTTAACAAAAACAAGCACTTCTCGGGAGGCAACCCGCGTTATCTATCCTTCTTTATCCGTTTTTATAATAAGTGTAGGGGGAGCCCCGTAGGTGTTTGTTGTTTTCTTTCTTATGATGTGTAGGGATTGGCGCTTACAAAGATCCACTTTTGAGGACTTTTGACGACCCGTGATTCCGTGTACCCGTCTTCTCGGTTTTATCCTAAACTCTTTTGATTCACTATTTTATATTTTTCAATATTAAAATAGGAATCACTTTAGTTGTCTCTTTCTTAGCAAGATTTAACCAACATGCACAATTTCCTAAATGTAGGGGAGTTTACTTCCACATAATGTTTATATTAAGTGTAGGGAGACTTCTATCGAAGTTAAGTGGGCTTTTCCATTAATTTGTCCTCATTTTAACCAGAAAATTGATTTTTTGACATTTTTCAAAAATTTTGATCTATTTTGGCCTAGTTGTATTTCCCTTTGTTATCGTTATTTTCTTTCATTACTAGAATAAATAAATAAAATAGTTTTTATGAGTTTAGATATCTTCGATATATTAGGCCTGTCCTGAATCTTTTGACTCAACCCGAGTTTACTTATTTGAGTTTACTCTAGCAAGTATCCTTAACGTTTTTAAATCAAGTTTTGCTAGACTTTTATATAGGGAACTTTAAAACGCGAAAGTCTTAACTCTTACGGGTTTAAGAACAAGAACTCTTCACAAGTTCCTATAATTGATCCTAGAAAGTCGTTTATCAAGGGAACTTTAAAATGCACATTCTAAACTTGAAAAAGTCTAAGAAGTTGCAAGATCCTATAGATGACTTGAAAACCCAAAACTTTTATTTAATAGGCTAAGCATCCACGAGTCTCATTCCTTGAGATTTTAGATTGTGGAGAACGAGAGATGATAGAGTCAGTTATAAGTTTTGTACTCTTTCATGAATTTATGTGAGTTAATAATGATCTTTTTCTCCCATCGCTTATTGATAAATAGTTGCAATAAATGAGGTCGTACGATTTGAAAAGTTACTTAGCTTCTAGCCCAAGATCGTTTAAAATTTGCTCGATATTAATTAAAGTTCATAGCCAAAGCATAGCTTATTGAAGCGGGATGCGAAGATTGGCGAGTCCGAAAAATCCCTAACAAGGCATGAGGGCTACATTTTGTTGCTAAAGATCCAAAGTGATGTGAAGAATCATTTATCAAAAATCAATATGAAGGATCGAGACACAGGACGAAAAGCAAATACTCCCCTAGAAGATCATGGAGAAGTCTATCCGAAAAGGCCCTAACAAGGTATGAGGATAAATAGATCCAAGTCCTAAAAGGAGGCGGATCGTTGTATATCAAAATCCCAAATAAAGATTGGAGAAAAATGAAGAAGTCGTGGTCCAAGTTTGAAGAATCTCTCAAAAACTTCAAGTAAAGAAATTCCTATTATGAAGAGAAGACCATTATTTCAAGATCATCTCTCAAGATTCGAAGTATGAAGTCAATGCCAAACATCGGTCCGAGAAAGGTCTCAAATTACGAAACGAGTTATGCCAAGATATGAACATTATGAGGTTTTGAGAAGCAATTTTAAAAGATTTTGTCCTTTATCTAACTATTGATTAAATCGTCCTACTTTATTTTTGGCCTAAATAAATTATCGAAATAAGTCAACAATGCATCCTCGTGATCATTCAAGACAAGTATAAAATATAAGAGATACACCTAGAAATAAGGGAGTCTAAGTGAATAATTGAGCCACATGAGTGAGTGTTAGCTTTACTAACTTATAATAACAATGATCTCGTTTTTAAGCTTGGTATGGGGAACGTGAAACTTGAGGGTGATAAACATTCATGACACCAAAGCCCTAATGTAAGTCTTTGATTTCTTTACTTGTTTTCTTCCTTCAAACATTTTGTAATTTTTTATCTTTTTAAGTTTCCTTAGTGTCTTGTGTTTAATAAAGGCCAAGGTGGGTTAATTATGATAGAGAATGTAAAGCTTGCTTTGTAACTAATGCATTGCATGAGGGCATTGCAATGGTCAAGTGTAGGGGATTTAATAAGTGTAAAAACACTTATCCTTTTACCACTTAATTATAATAAAAACAAGACAAAAACGTATATTTAATGTCGTAAAAGGCAGAATTATGTGTGGTTTGTGTTTTTGTTGTGTTTTAGGACCAAAATATGAAAAAGGAAGAAAACACGGGTTTTCACGGGCTTTTATCGAAGAAAAAGACAAAAGACGAAGTCAAAAGATCAAGAGTGCAAAAAGAACTGAAGTCAAAGACCTATTCTGAAAATTTATCGAAGAAAAAGTCTAAAGACGGAAGTTAAACAAAGTCGAAGAACCAAATCTAATAAAAGAACAAAATTAGAAGACGGGTTCATTTTATATCGACAAATCCCGAGACAACGTCGAGAAAGACGTAGAAATTTAAAGACGAGAAGAAAAAGTGAAAGAAGAAAGCATCAACACCTAACTTTCCTTCCTCCTATATATACCCTCCTAATGCTTCATTAGGAGCGGTTAGTCAATTAGGAGTAGATTAGATAAATCAGAGTAGGAGTATGAGTAGATTAAATTACTTTCTCTAGATTTATTTCATGTTCTTAAGCTTTCATCTTTAATCTTGTAATTTTGGATCTTGAATCATCATCTTAATTTCAAGCTTTTCATAATCATTCTCATTCTACCTTTCTTGTTTTAATCTATTGTTTTGTTTTCATAATCATGTAGTTTGTTTAATTCTTATGCTTATTGTTTAATTGATGTGCTTGTTTGATTGTTCTTATGGTTTTGATGTGTTTGATCTTTTTAGCTTATTGTGTTTAGTGTTTATTATGTGCTTTTCTTATTTTTAATTAAGTGCTTTTGATAGTTTAATCTTTTAAAAGTTGATTTTTAATATTTTGATTATTTAAAGTTTTTAAAGTTTTTGAATTGTGGCTTATTATCTTTTTCTTAAAATTATTTTGGTTAAGTTTTTGGTTAAGTGCTTAATAGATTTTAGCTTATTTGAATTTTTGTATTACCCAGATTCATAAACCCTAGTATCCCGAATTAGGCGTAGATTCATTAGTCCGACTTGTGCTAGTAATAACTTCATTCTGAATTGCACCAAGCACAACACATTCCGAACAAGGTAGGAAATCATCATACCGGATTGTGTAGCTTACACTATTCCATATTAGCATCTTGTTGTGATTCCGTATTGTGATTGTGACACAGATTCCGGATAAGAGTTAGCATTGTATTCCGGATTGAGCAAAAGCATTGGGTATTCCGGATTAAACTCAAACATCGATTCCAGACTGTTTACAAACCAGGCATTCCGAATTGCGTGTAAGATCTAGATTTCGGATTGTTTTGGGAGACCACATTTCGGATTAAGTGCTATACGGATTCCGGATTGTATCTTTAATCTTGGAATCCGGATTAGGTTATTTTCCATGTTATTCCGGATTGTGTATGTGTGATAGATTCCGGATTGTTTCAAGTTTTAGGATTCCGACTTATGTTTATTTTGTTTTCCCGAATTAGATTTTTATTTAAATTTTCCCGCCATTTTTATTAAGTTTAATTTTCAAAGTGTTTTGTCCTAGTTTAATTTTCAAGTTTTATTTTTATAAAGTTTTCATTTTTAGCATTTACTTTTTATAAAGTTTTAATCTTTTGTCATTTATCTTTAAAAGTCTTTATCTTTAGTTTTAAATTTTAAAGCTTTCATCTTTATTTAAGTTACTCAACGACATTTTCTTTTCATACCAAGAACGACCGAGTCACACATTTAATCCTTTTTCAATTCGAATTGAGTCGAGACGATTTTTTCTATATTAGTAGACCTATTAAGGAAGAAATTGCATGCCAAATTTTTTTCAAGTTAAAAGCAATTGATGGATAAGTCATCATTTACGAAGTATAGTACACTCTTAAACATTACAAGTAATTGTTACGAATGTGTTATCAAAGGAGTAAGAAAGTAAACTACACACTAATATGTTTCACCGATTATGAAACATTTACAATGTTGTATTACTGATTTTGAGTCTATTAAAATATTCTCTAATTCAGTGGGAGTTACAAGCTTTGTTGTCTTGGTAATAACCCATGTTATCTTTAGTATGTCCTAAGATAATTACTTTTGAATTGTTGATACTATTATCTTCGTAGGATAGTCATGTATTCTTGTTGATTAAGTGGTTCTACATCTACTTGTAAAAGCTAATATATATGACACAATCATATTTTGTATAGATGAACGTTAGACGTGATGTTTATCTAATGTATGAGGTTGTTCCGTGCACAAGTGGGAGAAATGAATGTTGTGTGCAAGAATAACTCATAAAGATATGATTCTCTTGACTGTAAGATAAGAGACTAACAATCTAATTAATATTAGATGAAAGTTAGATCATGTGTCAATATGATTAAAAGACTACTTAAAAGTATATATATCATTCACATTAAGAACACTTGTTGTTTTGATTTAGTCATGTGAGAGCTTGGACTAAATTGTAAACACAAGGATAAAATATCCACATGTCGTGAGATTGGGCGTAGATTATTTTGTAGTTTCTTAAGATGGATTATTCCTGGAATGACATAAATACATAGAGTAATCTTATACTACTATAAAATATTTATGTATTATTGGAATTACATAAATAGACATAGTAGTGAATAACTTGAAAAGATTGTTGAAACCTAGTGGTGTTCATGTTTACTTTAGTTATACATGTTTATGATTTATTGTATAAAGTCACAAACATAAAGTCTTGAAAGACGTATTATATAAAGTAAGACGTTAATGTATTGTCTCTACTTCACTAAGACATATACATGAAGTCATTTTCAAATGACTTAAAACATATAATGGAATTATGACTTTTATGTTTTAAAGACATGGAAATGAAGTGACTTTGTATTAGAAGTACTTGAGTTATAAAGCATGCAAAATGGTTAGGAAATCTATTATACCATTAAGATGATTTAGTTGGTATATAGGTAAGCCGTATATTTATCTTGAATGTTGTTAGATTGACTTACAATATCTCCCTAAATGAAATACAACATTGTTATGGTATGTTCATTAGAAGAATCGAAATGATGATTGATTCAAGATAACTATATCTTCTTTTCTTCCAAAAGATATCAAGGTTAAAAAGTTGAGTATGACTTGAGATAAGAAGGTTAATAAGATACCATTATATATGGGTTGTGATGAATCACGTATGATCTTAAAAATGAAGTTCAGATTTTGCTAAACTACTTATGAAGTGGGTTGTTAGAAAATAAAGAGTTAGGAACTGTCATTGTGTTTTGTAATGTCCCAATAGACAACGTTGAAGTGTTGATCTATTTGCTATGTATTTAAAGATTAACTTTAAGTTACTAAAAGCAAGTGGGAGTTTTGATCTTGAAAGATAAATTACAAGATACATAATCTTCTAAAATACACTAGTAATTATAATGAGGTAGGCGTGTTAATGCTAACTCTCAAGATAAAGGAATTTAAGTCATAGGTCCGCAAAGATATCTCGGATATGCGAGTAATATGCTGAGAATTATGAGTTACAAATAATCATTGTGATTTGTTACCAAATATTGACTTGGGTAAACTACTCATACTATGAATGTTATAGATGTTGTCCAAACAAGATAATCAATTTTAGATTTGGTTTATCTTAAATAGTTTGACTAGAAATTAAAGATAAGTTTCGTCAAAGAAAGGGAGAAACGGCCATTGTGGTGGTTTAAATTCTTGTGTCGAAATTATATGGACAAGATTGTACACATATTTAACGTATGTATTATGAATAGATTATTAATCACACTTAAGTGAATTAATTGTGATTAAGTATTCTTTCCTAAATGCATTAAATATATAAAGATTTTGGTGGTCATATTTTAATTGACAAAATTGAATATTTATGAACTCTTTCTTGAATGACTACTTGAGCACGGACTTAAGTAATCGAAAGGAGTTTTATTAATTCAAATAAATATTTGGAAAAGTACAAATTGCAATTATTCATGAATGAATAAATGCAGGCATCTAGGAAATTATTCTTATGTTTAATTTGAAATCAAGATTAGATTTATATTTGAATAAGATGATTTTTAAGTATTCCCAAAAGCTAGTGGGAGTATTATGGTTATTTTCTTAAATTATATATGTTGGATATACATATAAGAAAGTAAGTTTTCATTCAAATTAAATGTTGATTTGGTTTAGATTTGAAGTAAAATTTTACTTTGAAGATTTAGAAAATAAGATATGCATAACCTTGAAAACAAAATAAATTTATTTATTTTGGAAATACAACATGATATGCCATGTAGTAAGTTTATATTGATATTTAGAACATGAAGAAATCTAAATCTGGTTTTAGAAATTTTCATGTGTATCACGTTGTATTTCTCATGCTTAAAATGCAAGATGATTTGAATATACTGATCTATTTGAAAGTTATTAAATAACTTGTGTAATGAATATTCTGAAGGAATATGTTTGGAAATAGAATAACTTCCTTGTCTTGGATCAGCTTCCATATTTTATAGATGAGTAATTTGTCAATAGTTGTGCAAATTATCATAACCAACAAACTTGAATGTTTGGTTGGAATCAAACATTACATAATAGATATTATAGGTAACGTATTTGTATCTTTAAATGACAAGATATCAAAACTTGAAAAGATATAATTGAGGTAACACTCAATATTAGTCATGGGATCTTTGAAGATGACATGTTGATTAAAGTTGCATTATACATTAAAGAAGTAGAATACTTAGAACTTCAAATGTGTTTTGGAAGTTTAGTGTAAGAAATTGGTGATCGAGGATGTTTCACAATTTTGATACCATGTGGCAATAAATCTATTTGAATGCACATATGCAAGAATTTCAATAATTGAATTATTGAAGAAAGTATTCTCAAAATTCCAAATAGGTCAAGATTGGTTGTTTTATGCTTTGCCAAACAAGTGTGAAGGTCACTACTAGAGGCATGATGCATCGACCATGTTTTTCATGCATTGATCTATTTAGTATTTGGATAAAGGATGTTAAGACATTATTAATTTAATGGAATAAAGATGGGGTTTCGTTTATTCTTGTTATTTAATTTTGTATCCTATTTTACATGTTTTAATCCATGAATAATTTGTTATGCTAAATGTCCGTTGTCGATTAATAATATGGGAATATTATTAAACTAAGACAATTCGAAATTGCGATAGAGTATACTTGAAAGTATATGATCAATTTTGGATGATATTCGATGATTCGAGTATTGGACTTATCCCAACTATATGATTATACTTTGTGGATCTTTGTCATCAAGTAAATCATAAATAGTTATCCTCAGACCTGAGATACCAGGAAACTGTCGTGGATCTGGTGCATTTTTGTGAAATAATCTAACGCTAAACGTAACTGGTAGCTATAAGGGTTATTTTCAGAAGTGTTGCAAAATTCATAAGTTTTGCTTGTAGTCAATATGGAATTTGTTTCCTTCAAATTTATTTTGAAGTTTAATACAGCTGGGCCCCTTGTGGGATTAGTAAGATGTTTGTACGGCCGTACCCAAAGTCTTTCTAAACTATGTTTAGAAGTTTTGGTAATCTTGCTTGAATCCGATGAACGAGAAACAAAATGGTTAATGAAAGGAATGACTAAGATCCATATCCTTATTAACGTTGTATTATAAATGAAAGGATAACAATAATGATGAATCATTAAAAGGTTTTATCCAAGAAACCTTACTCGAGTTGTACTAGAGACATTGCTAGTGTAACTAGACGCTAGTCAATGTAATCACGATATTCAAAATTTGTCCAAGTTGGAGCTGAAAGTTTATGGACATAAAGTTAATAGTCGTGTGTTAGGGTCGAACTCGGAATTACGGGATTGCACACAATACGTAGAGTTAATTTATTAATAAATATATTTATATGTTTATTAAATTAAATCGAGCAATAACTTTAACCGTCGTAAAATTTAGGAGCTAAGGACTTAACGGTTAAACGTGGAATAAACTAGAAGAGAAAAGGAAAGTCCAGAAACCCCTATGGGTTGGGCTTGGCCGGCGGTGGAAAAAATAAAGAAGGAAAAGGATTTCTTTCCTAATTAGTGTTAAACTTGTATTACAAGTTTAATCACACTATATAAACAAACCTAACCCTTCATTATTTTTCACTCCATCTTTTTTCTCTCTTTCTTTCCTGCGATCATCACCAAAGGCAAACACCTTCTTTAGGGTTCCTTTTAACCTTTGGTTTTGATTTGTTAATCAAGTCCTAGCCCCTCTCTAGGGTTGTTGGGTTGATTTTCCACTAAACGTTTTAAGCTCGTTTTTGACGTACCAGTATTACGGTTAGCTCGTTGCATTACGTGTGTACACGAACGTGATACAATCTCATTATAGATAGAATCTTGGATCGATTAGCAGAACGGTAAGGGGTTAATCATTGATCTTCATAAACCCTAATTTGGTGAATCGTTCTTGTTCGTTGGAATTGCTTTGCAAAAGGCACGTAACCTTAATTCGATTAATTATAATTGTGTTATTATTATGATCTTGTTAAATCGCTTCCGTTATGTGTGCTTTGATCTTATTTAGGGTTCTGTATAATTGTTATGAACTTCATAAACCTTCAGAAGACATAAGGAGCAATGAGATGTTCTTTACCTCGCTCAAATCCCTTACTAAAGGCTCTGCTAGCATTATGAAAAAAGTTAGACAGAGAGATGATTAATCAGAGTTTCATAAAGAAGTCTGAAAGTGCTAGAGGTAATTTCTTGCCTTTAATGATATATGATCCTAGTCTTGGTATGTTGAATATTGCTAAATGTTTGATGAAAAGAAGGAAGAGTTTTAGATTCCCTAATTTCTTAGCTAAGAAACAAGGTTTTAAAGAAATTGTTGAGGAATTTTGGTGTAAACAGGTTTTTGGTCATAACATGTTTAAAGTGGTAAAAAAATGAAGATGCTTAAGCCCCCTTTGAAGAAGTTGGCTTGGAAAAATGAAAGTTTGAAATAGAGAGTAGAGAAATGTAGGGAGGACATGAAGTTTGCCCAAATCCTTATGGAGGGAAATCCTTATGATGATTATGTTAAAGAAAATAAAGCTAAGTGTCTGAATGAGTACTTAAAGTCTATTGATGATGAAGAAAGCCTTTTATTGCAACAAACTAAAGTGATCTGGATTAGCAAAGTTGATAGAAATACTAAATTCTTCCATAATATAATCAAGAGCAGGGCAAATGTTAATAGGATATATAGTATTTGGCTATTTGAAATGAGGAAGGTAAGAGATTTGAAGGTGACGATGTTGCAAAACAGTTTGTGAGCCACTTTAAGAAATTTCTGGGTACTCGTGATAATATTCTAGACTCGGATGTGAAGGATTTATTTACCAAAAGCATTAATAGTGTGAATGCATATTTAAGGGTTTAAGATATTATTGATAAAGAGATTAAGGAGGCCATTTCTTGTATTGGTGAGAACACATCCCCTAGCCATGATGGGTTTAATTCCACTTTATTCAAAAGTTCTTGGGATAGCATTAGAAAAGATGTATGTATGGTTGTCCATGAGTTCTTTGACACTAGCAAGTTATTAGGTGAATTAGATTATCTATTATCCCTAAAGTTCAGCAACCAAACAAAGTATCTTAGTACAGACTGCATAAGCAAAGTTTTGACAAACAAAATTAAGGGTGTTTTGGATAAGATTGTGAACTTAAATCAAAGTGCATTCATTCCTGGGAGAATTATTCAAGAAAATTTATTGCTATTTTAGGATCTTCTTAAAGGCTACACTTGTAAGAATGGTCCTAGCATGTGTGCTCTTAATAATGACATTACAAAGGCTTATGACACTATAAACTGGTCCTTTTTAGAAAAGGTATTGATTAACTTTGGTTTTCACAATAGGATGGTCAAATGGATCATGACATGTGTTTCAACTGCTTGTTTTTCTATTAGGGTTAATGGTGAGAGACATATCTATTTTAGAAGTAGTATAGGGCTGAGACAAGGTGATCCAATATCTCCTTACCTATTTACCCTTATAATGGAGGTGTTTTCTTTGATGCTAGCCACGAATTTGGAAAAAAGTAATAGCTTCAAGTATCACAAGGGTTGCAAAGATATGAAGTTAACTTACCTATCTTTTGCTGACGATATGTGTAATGGTGATTTGAATTCTATTAATGTAATCAAGGAATCCTTAAGGGAGTTTAGCTATACCTCTGGTCTTATTCCAAATACGGATAAAAATACTATTTTCTTTGGAAGTGTGAGTGAAGTGATGAAGATGAAGATCTTGGAGGTGTTACCATTCAAAGTGGGAAAACTTCCTGTCAAGTATATGGGAATTCCTCTTATTGCAAGAAGCCACGGGTATAAATGATTGTGAATGTTTAGTGGATAAAGTTAGGAATAGAGTTCTTGATTAGAAAATAGAGTTTTGTCTTATGTTGGGAGGCTTCAATTGATTGCTTCTATTTTATTTGTTATGCAATCTTATTGGGTATCTATTGTGAAATCCCAAAGGCTACTTCAAAGGAGATTAAATTTATTTTTGATAGGTGTGTAAACACCCATCCTTTTTACCACTTAATTACAATAATAACCGAGCCAAAACGTGTATTTTATGTCATTTATGTCGGAATTATGCGTGGTTTGTGTTTTGTTGTGATTTAGGACGAAAAGGTGAAAAGTGGGGAAAACACGGGCATTCACGGGCTTTTATCAAAGAAAAAGACGAAAGATGAAGTCAAGAAGTCAAGAGTGCAAAAAAGAACGGAAGTCCAAGACCAATTCTGAAGATTTATCGAAGAAAAAGTCAAAAGACGGAAGTATACTAAAAGCCGAAGAACTCGAGTCTTATTTATGAAGAAAATTCAAAGACAAGTCCAAAAAATCCCGAGACAAAGCCATTAAAGTCCAAGATTAACAAAAGATTAAGAGAGAAGGACTTAAGTGTGCAATTAAGGAAAATATGAAAGAAGGAGGAAGCTTCCTAAGCACTCCTTAATCTCCCCTATATATAGATTAGGATTAATTCATTTTCATTGGGTTGGATAGCTTGACAAACTATTTCTTCCATTTTACTTTCCTGCACATTTAAATTCATGTCCATTTAATTACTTGTCAAATTTAAATACATGTCTTGCACCTTAAATACCTTTAATTTCAAGTAAGTTTCCATTTTAATTCTTGTCAATCTTTATTTTTATTGTCAATCTCCTATCTACCTTTCTTTATTTAATCTTAATCTTCATGTTTTATTGTTTATGTTCATGTTCTTGATTTTTTATTGATTTATTTAAGTGGGTTTTGATTATTTTGGTTATATTTGTTAGTTTGATTGTTTTGATTTGTTTGATTATCATTAGTAGATGTTTTGTGATCAGTTTGATTTAATCTTGTGGTTGATTTTGCTTAGTTTTGATTAGATTCGTGTATATCTTGTTCCTTGTTCTTCGTGTGTCTGTTACTGTATTCCCAGGTTCTATTCTTCCCCAGTTATTCCGAGTGAAGTATTTTGTGCAACTATATTCCGGATCAGCAAGTTCATCCGAAATAATTTATTATTCCGGATCAAAGTGTTCTATTCGGAATAACCTAACATTCCGGATCAAGGGTTAGCAAAAGGTTCATCCGGAATATCTAATATTCCGGATCAAGGAAATTATTCCGGATCAACAGAATATTCCGGATCAACAGAACATTCCGGATCAACTGAACATTCCGAATCAAGATATTCCGGATCAAGGCATTATTCCGAATCAAGGGCTTCCATCCGGAATAAGTGACATATTCCGGATCAAGGAGTTCTATTCGGAATATTATTCCGGATCAGCAACATTCCGCATCAAAGACCATTATTCTGAATCAAGACTTTATTCCGGATAAGTGACATATTCCGGATAAAGGATTTATTCCGGATCAAGGAATTTGGTGAATATTCCGAGTAAAGAAGAACATTTCGAACGAAGGTGACATTCCGGATTAATGTTTATTCCGAATGAGGTTTATTCCGGATGAGCTAATTTTCAGGTTCTTTTAAGTTTCTGTTTTTAATTTTCAAGCTTTACTTTTCCCGCCTTTTACCTAGTCGCACTTTAAGATTGATTGCCTTAGATTTATTTTAGCCTTGCCTTAGTTTTTAGTTTTAGTTGCGTTTTAAGTTTGCCTTAGATAGATTTAAGTTTGCGTTATTTACTTTTAGTGCCTTTTAATTTCCGTCACGCTTTTAAATACTTGCCATTTACTTTAAATTAGACTTAGATTTACTTTAAAGTCATTTTACTTTAATTGTTTTGTACATTTATTTTAAAAACAACCAAAAATATTTGTTTCACCAAAATCAACTGAGTCGTACTTTGAACCGAAAATCAATTCGTTAAGATACCGAGAACTTAATTTTCTTACTAGGTAAAAACCCTTCATTAAAATGGCGCCGCTGCCGGCTCTTTTCGTAAAGATTAACGGTTTTCTGTGAGAGACGCGTTGCTTTTTGGGATCCGTTCACTCGTGAACGTTATTTTTCGTGTCAAAATTTTTCAAAAAAATCCCAAAAACATTTGAAAAATCATAAAAAGCATTTATTTTTCAAAGTTTTTGCACCAAAAATATTCCTCTTTATCCTCTATTATGTTTAATTCTTTTCTTTACCCCTCTTATTCATAATTATTCATGGATTCGTCTTGCGAACGGTGTGGGCGACCATGGCATGGTTTTCAAACATGTCAATGGTGTACTTGTGAGCGGTGTGGTTTTGATATTGACGATACACAATTTGGATTTTGTCCATTTTTCAACTCAACAAATTCATACTTCTCCTCTTACAATACTTTCCCACCCTCTCCCGTCTATGACAATCCCTATCCTCAAGACGCACCGGGTTTTTCTCCATACCCGTGGTGCTATATTTGTGGGGGCCCTCACGATGCTTCTTCTTGTGATCCGTCGAAGGTCTTTGAGAAAGTTCCGTGCTATCATCCCAGTGTTTATAACTTTGAGCCCCCACGTCACACTGTCAATCATCAACCCTTTTGTGCACTTCCTCCTGAACAACTTGCCACAATTTTTGACAACTTTCAAAAAGTTCAAGAAGCTTGCAACAAGATGATGGAGAAATGTCAAGCGGATCAGCAACAAGAGTAGGTATCTAAACTTAATGCTTATACTCCTCCTCTTGTGCCTCCATATTATTATGACAGTGATGACAATGAGAGTCCTATTTCTTGGACCGATGAGAATGCTATTCCTTCTCACGACTTGCCGGCTCTGGAGCCTAAGGATTCAACCATCCTAACGGATGAGGATATTAGCACAATTCCTGCAAAGGAATCCGACGAATTCAATACGTCTAGTGCTGATAACCTTGTCCCAATTCCAAGTGAATCTGAGTTGACATCCGACAGTGACGATGAGTATGATGCACTTTCTTCTGATGATGTTCCTTCCACCAACACTTTGGGAGAGGATTCTTTGGCTTTCTCTAATCCTCTTTTTGATCAAGATGATGATTTTACTTCTAGTGATGACGAGTCACTATCTGATGAAGACGTTCCGAAGGAAACTTTCAAGATTTATTCGAACCCTTTATTTGATTTTGATGACGATTACATATCTAGTGAGGTGAATCCTCTCTTTGATGAAGGGATTGAGGACAGTGATAGCTCTGATTCTTCTACTATTGATGAGCATGCTTTTTTAGCCATGCCCGCTTCTATCGCAGAGGTGGAGAGTTCTGACTCTACTGGAAAGGTATCGCAGGTGGAAGGTAATTATTCTCTTACTTCTCCTACTATATTGCCCCCTCATCCCACTGAATGCACGCCCAAGCGGGTGATGTATCAATTTCCCTCTCCGGGAAATGAGGATGAGTGCTTTGACCCGGGAGGTGAAAATGACCATTCTATGATTCATAACCTTACGGCTTTGCCAGTTGGTCCGCATCCATTGTCTTTGGAGGATGACAATGTGATTCCTTCACCCACCACACCTCCCGTGGACCAAGATTTCACATACTTCTCGTATGTTGAAAGGACCTTCCTATCATTCAAGACTTATCCTCCTGCCTCTCCTTTATTATATTCTTCCGGGAACGAGGACAAGGTCTTTGATCCCGGTATTACATTTGAGGCTTCCCCATGGACCATTTTGTTGATCTCAAACTTAGATCGATTAAGCTTTGTGTATACGAGATTAGATCAAGTAATACACGTAGAGAAACCTTTGCTTATGAATAAAGTAACTAAGTGTTATGCGGAATTAACACTTAATCTAAAACACAAAGATGTTAAACAAACTTTCACTTGTATTAGAATAAACGAACTTGATTACAATGAAAGAGGTTTAACTTGCGAAAACTTATGAAAACTGATGATTAACATTAACCTAAAAGATCTTCTTTTATAGAATAAGAAGTCTTGTACAATAAGCTACGAATCAACTAATCTAGGTAAAGATAATAATAGAAAATACAATGTTGAGCTTATCTTTACCATACACAAATAAAGAAACAAATAAACAAAAAGATTCGTATGAAGATATATTCCATCAGTGCTAATCTTCAAGGCTGTCAGCGTTGACCTCTTCAATGTCAACGCTTGGCTGTCAGCGTCCAATGTCATCCTATCAGCGCTTGAATTCTTCTTATCAGCGTCTAGTGAACTGACCCATAATTTATTCCCAACACATTTAATTCGGGGACGAGTCAGGCTCGTGACTCGGTTAACAAAAACAAGCGCTTTTTGGGAGGCAACCCAATTATCTATCTATCTTTTTCTTTGTTTTTACCTTAAGTGTAGGGGGAGACCCGTTGGTGTTTGCTATTTCCTCTCTTCTACTAATCAGGGATTCGAGCGCTCAATGATCCACTCTTGATGATTTTTGACGACCCGTGATTCCGTGTTCCCATTTTCCCGGTTCTATCCTAAACTCTTTTCGATTCACTATTTTATATTTTCCAATATTAAAATAGGGATCTCTTTAGTTGTCTTTTCCTTAGCAAGATTTAAACAAAGTGCACAATGTCCTAAGTATAAAGGAGTTTACTCCCACATGCTTAAACATTGAGGACAATGTTTATCTTAAGTGTAGGGGGGACTTCTATCGAAGTTAAGTAGCCTTTTCCTTGTATTTGTCCTCATTTTAACCGGAAAATCAATTTTTCGATATTTTTCAAAAATTTTGATCTATTTGGCCTATTAGTTTTTCCCTTTGTATAGTTATTTTCTTTCTTTGCTAGAATAAATCTTTAATAAAATGGTTTTAATTTTCAAACGTTGTGAATCTTTTGACTCAACCCGAGTTTACTTATCTTAGTTTACTCTAGCTAGTATCCTTAACGTGTTTAAGTCAAGTTTTGCTAGGCTTTTATATAGGGAGCTATAAAACGCGAAAGTCTTAACTCTCACGGGTTAAGAACAAGAACTTTTCGCAGTTCCTATAATTGATCCTAGAGAGTCGTTTATCAAGGGAACTTTAAAATGCGATTTCTAAACTTGAAAAAGTCTAAGATTTTGCAAGATCCTATAGGCGACTCGAAAACCCAAAACTTTAATTTAATAGGCTAAGCATCCACGAGTCTCATTCCTTGAGATTTTAAACTGTGGAGAACGAGAGATGATAGAGTCAATTATAAGTTTGGTATTCTTTCATGAATTTATGTGAGTTAATTATAAGCCTATTCTCCCATCGCTTGCTAATAAACTTATCTGCAATAAATAAGGTTGTACGATTTGAAAAGTTACTTAGCTTCTAGCCCAAGATCGTTTAAAAGTTGCTCGGTATGGATTAGAGTTCATAGCCAAGGCATAACTTATTGAAGCGGGATGCAAAGATTGGCGAGTCCGAAAAGGCCCTAACAAGGCATGAGGGCTATATTTTTTTGCTAAAGATCCCAAGTGATGTGAAGAATCATTTATCGAAAATCAATATGAAGGATAGAGACACACGACGAAAAGAAAAAACTCCCCGAAAGTCATGGAGAAGTCTATCCAAAAAGGCCCTAACAAGGTATGAGGATAAATAAAGCCAAGTCCAAAAAGGAGGCGGATCGTTGTATATCAAAGTCCAAAATAAAGATTGGAGAAAAATGAAGAATTGGTGGTCCAGGTATGAATCTCTCAAAACTTCAAGTGAAGAAATTCCTATTATGAAGAGAAGACCATTATTTCATGAACGTCTCTCAAGGTTTGAAGTATGAAGTCGCTGCCAAATATCGGTCCGAGAGAGGTCTCAAATCGCGAAGCGAGTTATGCCAAGATATGAACTTTTTGAGGTCCCGAGAAGCAGTTTTAAAAGATTTTGTCCTTTAGCTAACTATTGATTAAATCATTCACTTTATTTTCGGCCTAAATAACTATCGAAATAAGTCAACAATGCATCCTCGTGATCATTCAAGACAACAATAAAATATAAGAGATACACCTAGGAATAAGGGAGTCTAAGTGAGTAATTGGCCCACATGAGTTCGTGTTAGTTTGCTAACTTATAATAACAATGATCTCGTTTTTAAGCTTGGTTTGGAGAAAGTGAAAACTTGAGGATGATGATTATTCATGACATTTCCAAAACCCAAGGTATGCTTTTGATTTCTTTAATTTGAATGTTTATAATTTTCTATCTCTTTAATAAAGGCCAAAGTGTATTGATTATGATGAAAAATATAAACGTGCTTTGTAACTAATGCATTGTATGAGGACATTGCAATGGTCAAGTGTAGGGGATGTGATAGGTGTGTAAACACCCATCCTTTTTACCACTTAATTACAATAATAACCGAGCCAAAACGTGTATTTTATGTCATTTATGTCGGAATTATGCGTGGTTTGTGTTTTTGTTGTGATTTAGGACGAAAAGGTGAAAAGTGGGGAAAACACGGGCATTCACGAGCTTTTATCGAAGAAAAAGACGAAAGATGAAGTCAAGAAGTCAAGAGTGCAAAAAAGAACGGAAGTCCAAGACCAATTCTAAAGATTTATCGAAGAAAAAGTCAAAAGACGGAAGTTTACTAAAAGCCGAAGAACTCGAGTCTTGTTTATGAAGAAAATTCAAAGACAAGTTCAAAGAAATCCCGAGACAAAGCCATTAAAGTCCAAGATTAACAAAAGATTAAGAAGAGAAGGACTTAAGTGTGCAATTAAGGAAAAGATGAAAGAAGGAGGAAGCTTCCTAAGCACTCTTTAATCTCCCCTATATATAGATTAGGATTAATTCATTTTCATTGGGTTGGATAGCTTGACAAACTATTTCTTCCATTTTACTTTCCTGCACATTTAAATTCATGTCCATTTAATTACTTGTCAAATTTAAATACATGTCTTGCACCTTAAATACCTTTAATTTCAAGTAAGTTTCCATTTTAATTCTTATCAATCTTTATTTTTATTGTCAATCTCCTATCTACCTTTCTTTATTTGATCTTAATCTTCATGTTTTATTGTTTATGTTCATGTTCTTGATTTTTTATTGATTTATTTAAGTGGGTTTTGATTATTTTGGTTATATTTGTTAGTTTGATTGTTTTGATTTGTTTGATTATCATTAGTAGATGTTTTGTGATCAGTTTGATTTAATCTTGTGGTTGATTTTGCTTAGTTTTGATTAGATTCGTGTATATCTTGTTCCTTGTTCTTCGTGTGTCTGTTACTGTATTCCCAGGTTCTGTTCTTCCCCAGTTATTCCGAGTGAAGGATTTTGTGCAAGTATATTCCGGATCAGCAAGTTCATCCGGAATAATTTATTATTCCGGATCAAAGTGTTCTATTCGGAATAACCTAACATTCCGGATCAAGGGTTAGCAAAAGGTTCATCCGGAATATCCAATATTCTGGATCAAGGAAATTATTCCGGATCAACAGAATATTCCGGATCAACAGAACATTCCGGATCAACTGAACATTCCGAATCAAGATATTCCGGATCAAGGCATTATTCCGAATCAAGGGCTTCCATCCAGAATATTATTCCGGATCAGCAACATTCCGCATCAAAGACCATTATTCCGAATCAAGACTTTATTCCGGATAAGTGACATATTCCGGATAAAGGATTTATTCCGGATCAAGGAATTTGGTGAATATTCCGAGTAATGAAGAACATTCCGAACGAAGGTGACATTCCGGATGAATGTTTATTCCGAATGAGGTTTATTCCGGATGAGCTAATTTTCAGGTTCTTTTAAGTTTCTGTTTTTAATTTTCTGTTTTTAATTTTCAAGCTTTACTTTTCCCGCCTTTTACTTAGTCGCACTTTAAGATTAATTGCCTTAGATTTATTTGAGCCTTGCCTTAGTTTTTAGTTTTAGTTGCGTTTTAAGTTTGCCTTAGATAAATTTAAGTTTGCGTTATTTACTTTTAGTGCCTTTTAATTTCCGTCACGCTTTTAAATACTTGCCATTTACTTTAAATTAGACTTAGATTTACTTTAAAGTAATTTTACTTTAATTGTTTTGCACATTTATTTTAAAAACAACCAAAAATATTTGTTTCACCAAAATCAACTGAGTCGTACTTTGAACCGGAAATCAATTCGTTAAGATACCGAGAACTTAATTTTCTTACTAGGTAAAAACCCTTCATTAATTTTCAATAAATCCTTATGGTTTAATCGTTCTAATAGCAAGGGTAAATCTAAAGTGGCTTGGAAGCTAGTGTGTAAGCCTAAATGTGAAGGTGGTCTGGTAATTAGACAGATGGAAGAATGGAATGAGGTGCTTCTTACCAAAACATATTTGGAGGCTCATTAGTATGAAAGAAAGTTTATGGGTCAAATGGGTCAATATAGTGAAGTTAAAAGGTAAAAGTTTTTGGGATATTGAAGAAGGAAAGAATGAGGGTTGCACTTGGAAGGAATTGTTAAGAATCAGGGATAAATTAGACCTTTTTTATTCATACAAGGGGAAGTGGAAGTAAGATTTTGATCTGGAATGATAAATGATGCTCTCTGGGTAATCTAAAGTCTATAATTACAAAGAAAAGGATTTCAGATGCAAGATTGCATGATAGTTGTACAATTGATGAGATGATAGAGAATGGTCAGTGGGCTTGGCATGTTGAGTGGTTTCAATAGATTCCTATTCTTAACAAGATTCCTATTATAGTTTTAAGGAGTAATTGGAATGATCAGGTGAAATGGCTTAATAAGGAGGGCAAGGTTGTGAATTTATGCATGATAAATGTTTGGTGGGATTTAAGAGATCAAATCGAAAAGGCTAAATGGCGGAAATTAGTGTGGTTTAGTGAGTGTAATCCAAGGAATGCTTTTATATTGTGGATGGCAATGTTCTATACACAAGACAGAATTATGAAGTGGAATAAAGGGATTTTTAGGTGTCCTCTTGTCACACCCCCAAATTTCAGTGCAACGGAAGACTGGATTTGGGTTGCGAATTCTTGGCATGAAGAGTACTTGATGCGAGAGAACGACCTCTACATGCCAAAACAACAATACAGACTCTACGTAATCCACATAGTAGGATACCTAAGAAAAACATTGCTAAAGTGTTGATGTATGGGAAAGTGTCGGTGTATTTTAATGTAATACGTTATAGAGCAAATTAAAAAATTTACCTTTAGGAAAAGTAATAGTCTAAAATTCGCTAAAGACGGATTAATTAAACACGAGAGTGATCCCGGTTCATTGTACACGAAGAAATTGTGAATTTGAGACTTTCATTTTGATTAGGACAATCGATTTGAATTGGTTTTGCTTTTTTATCTAAATAAACCTACAAATTAATTAAAAGTGCATGAACCATTCTCAAATTTAATCTAAATAAAACATTCTATCTAAAACTCTATGATTCGAAAATTTAAATGACGAAACTAAAAATTTAAGACAAGCTAATCGAGACAATTTAAAAATCTATTATTTATTTATCTATTTATTTTATTTTTATTTATATATTTTCTATTTAAAAACTAATTTAATGAAAATTTACAAACTGAATTTTTGATACGAATATTAAACATATTGAAATATAAACGTGTATAAGAAAAAAAAAAACAAAAGTCTGATAAACGTTTAAAATATCATTTTAAAGAAAAATGTGTTTTAATTACTATTAGTAATACTTTAACAAAAAGCAAGCCTAGCCCAAATGGTTAAGGCGTTGAGCTTATGAGGGGCAGGTCTTGAGGGCAGGTCTTGAGTTCGAGACCTGCAAGTGATAGATTTTTGGTATTATTTTTTTGGAGATCAGATTTTGAGTCAATTATTCAACATTACATAATGATATACTACTGTATAATAACAAATTAATCAGGCATGATCAAAATAAAATAGCAAACACCAAACACTCTTAAACAACTAAAATACCAAGTTTTAACAGTAGACTATTCAAACACAAACACCTTAATCAATCGAGTAAATCAATTCAAAAAAACAGTATTCAAACAAGTGAGCTTAAACAGCTATACCAGCAATCTCAGTAATTCAAATCATATATCACAGCATATAAAATTTCAAATAATCAGTAAGAAATAAGCGGAATAACTAGTTAATAAGCAAGACGAAGAAACACAGCAAAATCAACTATCAAATACCCCTATTTAAACATCTATTACCATCTTTTAGCATGAACACATTACTGACATAACAAATCATACCACAAATTTATTACAACGGCTATCCATAAATGCAAATTTCTTAAAATCATCTAAGCAGTTTAAAACATATACTAAAATCATTCACATCAGATTAGCAAGCAGAATGACTAAAAAAATAATAGATTATTAAAAAGAAATTCTATTACAATCAAGCCTAAAAACACATTACAGCCACCATAATTCGAATCATCACAACCACATTACACAACAAATAATCAAACTAAAACAAATTCATAAAAACATAAATCAAATACACACTAATCCATTAACTAAGTATACAAGCAGATAGTATTAAAACTTGGAAAATAAAATGAGCTTAACCCTTTTAAACGATGATAACCATTGGTGAAGAAGGTGAGCGCTGAGCTACCTTAGACTCGACTTCAAACAATTAAACCACCATAAAAAAACAAGATCTCGAACCACCATCAAAAACAAGATCACGAACCACCTTCATTTTCTCAAAACGTCGAACTAACACATGATCTTAAACCCAACAGCTTATTTATTTAACATCTATCTAGTGGGGATAAATGTGTTATTCCCAAATCTACTTAATTGTTCAAATAAGCTACGATTTAAGCTTATTCACGCAATACTCAGTTATAACAGTTTTTTAGATTTAATATTGCAATTATTTAAACACAAAAACAAAATGTAAATTAAAGAGATTATGGAATCGAAAATCAAACTTTTATTAAATCAATCAATCATTACAACTTTAATAAAAGAAAATTACAACTACTGACTAAAAACTAGCATTATAACTTTAAGTAAAAGGAGGGATACAAATTACAGAATAAATGGGGGTTTTTATATCAAACCCGAGAGGTGAGGGGTGAGGTGTTTGTTGGAGATGAATCGATCTTGGCCCTTAATTCAGAATCTTCCCTTTCTCTTTCATCCTTGTTATGATCTAAGGGTTGTGATTTGCCTACCCTCACACGGATTGCCACCCTGGCACAAGGTGTGTTAGTTTGCTGCTGAGGTGGAGGGATTTCATTTGTTCTATGTCAGGTTTGCAAGTATTCAACCAATGAGAATGAAGTTGTGATGTGTTGATAATGCCACGTGGAGCCTTGTACTAAGTATCTCTGTGTTATACACGCACCCTTTCCTCCTTATTTCTCTGAATTAGTGGCGCGTGACTTCCAATTCTTGATTAGTTGTAAAGCCCCAATTTTCTAGGGTTCTTGATAGCTGCTCTGTTCTTCCCCTTATTTCTCTCTTCTCGTTTCTCTTTCTTTTTATTTATTTGTTTTGACGAAAAGTGTTGACCAAAGGATAAATAAAACGTTTTCCACTGTCCTAAACTCTTTGCCTTTTGGGCCATTTGAACCCAACATATAAAAACTTTAAACCGTCCACTGATTTTCCTTTGGGCTTGGACCCAAAATAATAAACATTCCATTCGTCCCAATGATTTTTCCATTCTTGTTGGGCTTTGAATGGACCATAACTTAACCAATCTTCATAAATGGTCTTAAAGGCCCATTAAGCATATGTGGGACCTACTTGGCCCAAAATCCTTTAAAAACAATTTCGTCTTTTGGCTTTTGATGAAATCTTTAAACTCGTGTTGATCTTTGCCAGTTTTTGTGATCTTGGTACCTACACACATGAAACAAGAAAACAAGCATATACAATACCATATTCATATGTTTTATGCATTTTAAGTCCGTATTGTGATATAAATTATATGAGTAATTACACTCATATCAAACTCTCCCTTGCTAAGCAATTGCCTTGTCCTCGCGCAATGATAAAATAAAGCTACTAACTACACTTTTATTCAACTTTTGACACTTTATTTTGCAAAGACATAATGTATTGCTTTTATTATTAAAAATAACTTTTAAGATGATAAAACTCGAATAGATTCACCGTCCTCAACTTTTCACTCTTTCCATGCCAAGTTTAAAAACAAGATCATTGTCAATCATAAGTTCCAATGTTAAGACCACTTATACAAGTAATTTGTGTTAAACTCAATCTCCTTTATTCCTAGTTGTATCTCTAGATTTTAAATTTTGTCATTCACCCAAAGGCTCATTTGACTTATTTAATAATTATTAGTCCAAAAATGAAGGCAAAAACGGTGTAAACTCAACACTCAAAACCTAAACTCAACCTCAAAAACCGTTGTCACTAAAGAAAGACCACATCAAGGATAACTTAACACGATTTTAGGAATAAATTCCCGCATCCGAAATTTGGCTAACAGGACTACTTAAAGCAACAATAATTCCTCCAAAGTCGATTAGACCTTATTAATGGAGTTAGCAACATTTACATCATACACCTTGAGGCTCTTTAAGATGTAAAAGTACTCTTTATCTATGATCCACACCCTAAGGCTCCTTGGACATAAATAAGGGAATTTACATTCATCATCCACCCTAAGGCTCTAATGATGAAGCAATTTTTATTAAACACTTCACCATGCAATACACCCTAAGGCTCTAATGACAAGGTTAGTGCTACATGACTCCCACCCGAAGGCTCATAGAGAACATGTTTTTATTTATTCTTTTTTATTTATGATATATATAGTAAGCCAAATTCCGGAATCCCATGATCAAAAATTCCATGACGCTCACACCCTCAATGTGTTCTTACTTTAATTACAAGGGAAGAAAAAAAGGAGTTACGAGTTAAAATATTGAACCCAAACCGCTAAAAACTTCATTTATTAAATAATTAAATATTCAAACGTGAAAAGATAAATACAAGGAGAAAGAGTAACAAAAAAACTTATTAGCCTCAAAACTTATGATCAACTCTATCATCTCTTGTTCTCCATATTGTAAAATCTCAAAGATGTGAGACTAATGGATACTTAGCCTTGCAAGTCTAAATTAAAACCATATTAAATCAAAGTTTTGGGTTTTCAAGCCATCTATAGGATCTTGCTTCTTCTTAGACTTTTTCAAGTTTAGAATTTGCGTTTTAAAGTTCCGTTGATAAATGACTTTCTAGGATCAATTATAGGAACTTGCGAAAAGTTCTTGTTCTTAAACCCGTATGAGTTAAGACTTCCGCATTTTAAAGTTACCTATATAAAAGTCTAGCAAAACTTGATTTAAGCATGTTAAGGAATGAGCTAAGGTAAAAAACCAATCGAGTCGAAAACTATTCTTATTTTCACCAACGCAAAGCCTACATTTGTGTCAAAAACACTTATTTTCTTTATTATTAAACATAAAATTGCACTTAAAAATTTAAATTTTTTTATGAAAAATGAGAAAAATGATTACGTTTGAACATGACAAAAGCAAGTGCAAGCGATTATATCGATTGACTCCCCCATGCTAAAACCAAACATTGTCCTCAATGTTTCCTAGCTCAAGAGTAACACCCCCTTGCTAGAACACGAAGAGTCGAATGTAAAAGTCCTAACATGGTAAGAGTACGCAAATCTATAAGCCGTTTATTAATTATGCTTTAAGATAAAACGTTAGTCGATAAAAATCAAAGGATAACAAATTTCCCATTTGACAATCAAAGTATAGAAGCTCGAGTGGACCGGGAAAAAACCGAGCACGAGATTCTTCAATGATTAGGGTCATACCTAAGATTCACATCACAACAAAACACGAGCTCGAGCTTGAAAACATCAAGCCTTATTAGTGTTAGAAAATAGAAAGAAGATAGAATGTATGGGACTCCCCACAAGGCATCTCGTTTTTGTTAACCGAGTCATGAGCTCGACTCAATCCCCGCATTCATTGGTCCTTAGGGAAAAAGGTGAAAACCGGCATATTGGAATTAAATCCATCATAAAGCACGATGACGGGGTCAATGATCACATCCTCATTGTCGAATGACAAATGAGAGGATGAAACTCCAACACAAATCTCCAAAAGGAGATCGTGGTCAATGTCACAAATCATGAAATGGAAATAGTATACTCCCCGAGATAAAATCGCACCAAGATGATCGAAAAATCTTTCAATTATTGCATCGGTAAAAGGCCGAGATTTCCCTAAATCAATGATTCTGGGATCGAATACCTCG
Organism: Glebionis coronaria; assembly: GCA_025667525.1. Lineage (NCBI taxonomy): Eukaryota > Viridiplantae > Streptophyta > Magnoliopsida > Asterales > Asteraceae > Glebionis > Glebionis coronaria. The sequence continues at coordinate 162,578,613 of CM046878.1, read as the reverse complement.
TCCTCGGGAGAGAAAGGAATAGACAACACGGTGTCTTTCCCCCATGCTAATCCATAATCATGTAAAACACATGGTAATGGTGGGGTAAAGGTCTCATCAATAGTGGTATCAACATGCATAACCTTGTTGACCTTGTCACTCTTTGGAATGTGAACAAAGGGGTCATGATACTCAAAATAAGTCGCATGAAAAACCCGCACATTAAGATCAAAGCGAGTGGGAGGGAGATTTGGAGTAGAATTATCAAACGAATATTCCCTAAAGAAAATTTCTCCCTCCGGGTCAACATTATCATCATCATAGATAGGAAATTCGACACTCTCCTTTTGTTCATCATAGTGATCAAACCAAGGGTTTTCAAAACCGTCATTAGAAACGTTCTCAAGATAGAGAGTGTTTTCCTTTGATTCATAAGACTTTTCCTCAAATTCCTAAGGAATGTCTATGGAAAGAAACTCATCAACCTCCTTAAAGAAGAGTTAATCATCACAAGAGGTGAGAGATGAAGGAGGTTCGATGGTTTGGTAAAAATCCATTGGAGAGTCCTCAATGTTAATCACATTAATATCTTCATTTGGATCAGTGCTCTCAAAATTCTCTTTAAACAATGGATTATCGTTCCATGAAACTTCAAAAAGAGGATTCGAGTAAGTCACATAAGTGCCATCATTCTTGTCATCACAAGAAATATCCGACAAAGTATCGAGTGTGTCACACTCGGTTACAAGATCATAATTCTCATTAGAGGGAAGTTCATCGGAGAACTCCTCGAGAATAGAAGGTAAATCACGCTCGATCTCGGAAAAATCGTCATCGAGATCGAAAACGTCTTCACTTCTCGGTGGAAGTGGATCAAGAAGAGCAACAAGTTCATCGACGAACTTATCTAACGAATAGTCACTAACCTCACTCGGTGTGAAGTTAGGAATCAAAGGATCTTCAATGGAAGAATGTGCCTTAGTATCATCAGTTTGGTCCTTCGGAGGGAGTGGAGACGAGGTAATATTAAAACACGTTTCAATGGAGCAAACATCTCCCTCCAGAATTAACTTTTCACCTTCTCGAAATGTGGGGTCTATGATTTTCTTACACCCTTGTAAATGAGAAAATCCATTTTTGTTTTACTTTCAAAAGTTTCAACAAGTTTTACACTTTCCACATTTTTAGAAACATATATTGGAACTTTTTCCCCTTTAAAAACAACATTTTCATCCCCATAGAATAATTTTATCTCTTCTTTCCTCATATCAACTAGAACTTGAGCCGTGGACAAAAATGGACGTCCCAAAATTTAAGGCACACGAGGGTTTGTTTCATAATCAACAATTTCAAAATCGGCAAGGTACAAAAACTTCCCCACTTTAACAGGACATCTTCCGCTATACCAACCGGGAAAGCGGTGGTTCCACTAGCAAGCTCAATGGTCATTCGAGTGGGAGTAAGTGGTGATAGGTCTAGAGTCTTCCACATGGATAAAGGCATTAAGTTGATGCTAGCTCCTAGATCGGCTAGAGCTTTGCATTCCTCAAGCCCTTGGAAAACACAAGGTATCAAAAATTGGCCCGGATCTCCATATTTCTTGGGATAGAAATCAAGGAAAACCGCGGAACAAGTCACATCCAAAGTAGCCTTGGTAACATCTAGAAATGTCTCTTTAGGTAGAGGATTAAACTCGATCACATCTTGTGGTTTAGGAACCGAAGTGATGGGAGTAACCGGTGGTGGGATATGAGAAATATTTTTGGAAATGTGATTCTCTTAAAGTCTCCGGGTTCCTTTCCACTTTATAAGAAACATAAGGTTGAGGTCGAGAAACCAAATTCCTATCCAAAATACTATCATTGTGAACGGTGATGGAGTTAATCTCTCCCTTCGGGTTTGGAATGGTGTTGCTAGGTAAGCCACCCGGAGTAGAGGAAGAGGGTTTGCACATTACTGCTTCAAACATCGAGAGTATTTTGTTCTCAAATTTAGCTTGATTTCCCTCAATACGGTTTTGGCTTTGCTCTAATCTAGCTTGATTAAGCTCAATCTTGTTATTTCCCCCCTTGATCGTATTTTGAAAATCGAGTTTCAAAGTGTTCATTTGTCCTTGAAGATTATTTTGAAAAGCTTTCAAATTTGCCTCATTCGTTTTGATATAGCTTGACAAATCATTTTGGTTGTTGTTTTGAAAACCTTGATTGTTTTGATTGCCATGATATCCATTTCCTTGATTAAAATTCCCTTGGTTACCACGGTTTAAATTATTCCCATTGTTTCCATTGTTGTATCTATTTTAGACCGGTGGAAAACCCGGTGGAGCAACATGGTTTTGACGAGGAGCTTGACCGTTAGGGCCATAAGTTCCCGTCGCCGCAAAATCACTAGCTTGATCAAACCCCATGGTTGAACAAGCATAATTCGGATGTGCTCCACCACATAATACACAAAAAATCTCAACCGCATTAATCGAACCATGAGGACTCTTCCAAATCTCATTCAAAATCGTATCAATCTTAGAGTCCAATCTAGCAATCTCGGGATTGGATGAATTCACATGAGAAACAACCACTGTGTTTCGTGAATATTGAACTATAGATTTATTCTCAATGATACCCCACGCGTCTCTCGGAGTTTTTCTCAAAAGATTACCACCCGCGGCGACATTTAAAGAATCTTGTTCAACCATATTAAGTCCATTATAAAAAGTATTTATTTGGTGTAACTCTGTGAAACTGTGGTGTGGACATTGTCTCAACAAATCCTTAAACCTTTACTGTAACACCCCCACAATTGTTATGCGCAGCGGAACTACAACAATGGGTGCTACACAGTATTCATTGCACACAAGAGATATCAAACGACGCTGAAAAGACGTCATCTTAAAATTCAACATTCAAAATTTTTAGATAATACATGTCCACAGTTTTTCCAACCCCAAATAGTGCACAGAGTTTAGCGTTTTCGGTCCCCATGAATCTCAACCCCAAAAACTTCAGTTTTACAACCACATGACATTAAACATAAAAATTGTTTAAGTAGAAAAGGAGGGAAAAACAAGCGGACGCCAAGCCGATCACACAACATCCATCCCATGCATGCTCCATCCTACTGCTCAGCGGTTACCTGAAATACATGCCAAAAATTTGGTCAACGAAAACGTTGAGTGGAATTCATAGGTTTTTCAATCCATTTGAACGTATATATAATAAAAACCATTCGTGATCATTTATAGTCTTGTCGATCAAACAAACTATAATCAGGATACTGACAATTGTGTTTAAGCTCATGACACTAATCCGTTAACTCAATCACCCGCGTAAATATACCGGCATGATTCAGATGAAACCAGTGCCCCTTCTAAAGGCATCAGTTGCAATTATACCTTATTTCTCATACAAAATAATCTACCGCAGAACTTACTATAAGTACAGCTTCTCGGCTAGCATTGGGTCGTTAACCCCGTAGTACTACAAATTGCATAAGCGGCTATTTCCCCCTTCGCAAGGGCAAGACAATAGTTAATAGTTCATGAATTTAGGGACTTTTGCAACTTTGGTACTCAACACAATTTCTAAGGCAACTTTCGGGTCTAACAATCATTCATGATATACGTTCCTTTTAAAAACTAGCATGCATTTCCCTCGCGGGTAAAACAATTTGAAATAATATAAGCGAGGCTATAAATTCACACCTTAGATATTAAGTAGTCGGTAGTTCGAGGAGTGATCACTGACGATGTTACGGATGCCCGGGTAAATCAACACCTATCACAAATAACGCGTAATGAGTAATCTCATTTAAATACTTACGGTACTGTATAAAATACATATATACAAGTCACTTAAGACAAATATAACTCACGCCAAAAACAAAAACAACAAGTATCATTCATTTTATACCATTCATTCTTATAACCTACGTTGTCCATTTTTACCCATTCTCGCCGGTACTTGACTAAAGTACGGGCTGTTTTACCTTATTAAACCATGCTTATAAAATTTGACAAAATTTCCAAAAATCCTATATGACCTGTAGATAACATGTTTTTAAGTCCAACAAAAGTTTTCACTTTTACGACCCGTTACGCAACTCATTTCCACGACTACATTTTACGGGCTGAAATTGCGCTTCGACCAATTTTGACCACTTTGACCTATATGAAAAATACCTTTGACTTCCTTGACTCATAAGTCAACATATAGACTCATTTGTACAGGTTAGGGACCAAGTTTTGACCCTTGATCATTCACCAAATTATACTTGTGACCCTCGGGATTTGACTAAAACTTTGCACAAATCCGGATTGTGAAAGTCCTCGTCTCCCGGTACCCGATCTTTAAAATGTCATAACTTTTAGCTCGTTTTGAGTCACGGGCTCTACCTTATACCAAATTAAAGCTAGAAAAACCCTCTATCACTATATTTAGTTTCCAAGACCTGGAACAAAAATCATTTTTCCAAAATAGACCAAATGTTTCTGCCTAAAAATAACCATACCAAAAACATGCTTAGACTCGATTCCAAGACTTCTAACCAACACTAAACATCATCCTAAGCCTTCCCAAACATATCCTAACATCAAACTTCCTTCCTACCCCTATTGATCAACCAATCTCAATATCAAAAATCAAAGAAAATAACATGCAAGTAATAAAACCTATATGAATCTTTCTAAAACAACAAACCAAACACAAATATAACATGCAAATTCAACAACCACCATGGCTCCCCAAACACCCCCTTTGCCGTGGGGTTTGGGTGACCCAATCACCACAACCAAATTAATTTTGGTGGGTTTTCTTGGTGTTTATACTTCCATAACACTTAAAATTAACATGCATTAGCTCTTTAAGCCTCAAAAACGAATTTGGATAATATGGAAAAATCTTGAAAATTTTTTATCAATGCATGTTGGATTTGAGCACATGAATAGGTGGGTAATGACCAAACTAAGCGTGGTCTAACCTTAGATTTTTGAAAAATCAAGTAGAAAAGATTTTAGGTGGATTTTTGTTGGGTTTGGGGTGTGCCGTGAGCTAGAGAGAGAAGAGAGGGAGTGATGGTTTTGATTTTTGGTGAAATGTTGTATGTGTTTGTGTGTGTTTCAATTTTGGCCCTTTTTGATAGTTAGGAGGGACCTTTGTGCAATTTTGGGCTTCTTTTGTCCTTAAATAGAAAACGACCTCAAAACTTTACGGGTTTGACTCATTTGTCAATTTTGAAAATTTTACGGGAGTCGGAAATCTTCCCGAACGCTCCAAAATATTTTTGGGATACTTTAAATGTACTTGGAAGGCTATAAAACTCACCCGACTCAACTTAACACGAACCGTAAATAAAATTCTCGAAAAATTACATTATCGATAAATCGTCAAAAATTATATAAAATTGGGCATCTCTCGGGATCGTAATCGTCATCGTCCTTCTCAAAACGTCAAACGTAAAAATTATAACCTCGAACATCGGTCTTAACCAAAATACTTATAATTATAGAAATTAAAATTTATCAAAAATTTCAAAAATTAGCGTAATTTAGGGTATCGTTAATGACCTCGATTCTAGGGTGTCACATCCACCCCTCCTTAAAGAGAGCGACGTCCCGGCGCTCGCCTCTTCTTGTACTCACATTTCGTGCTACTGGAACAAATGAGGATACCTTTCCTTGAAAAAGTCCTCACGTTCCCAGGTGTATTCCGGTCCACGCTTAGAATTCCATCGGACCTTCACAATGGGAATCCTACTATGCTTCAACCGCTTGACCTCCCGGTCCATAATTTCCACAGGTTCTTCCACAAAGTGCATTTTGTCGTCTAGTCGAATCTCGTCCAAAGGAATCGCCAATTCCTTGTCCGCCAAACTCTTCTTCAGGTTCGATACGTGGAACGTGTCATGAATAGCACTAAGCTCGGTCGGCAATTCTAACTTGTACGCTACTGGTCCAATTCGTTCAACGATCTTAAACGGTCCAATATACCTCGGACTCAACTTTCCTTTCTTCCCAAAACGAATCACACCCTTCCACGGCGATACCTTGAGCATAACCATATCTCCAACTTCAAACTCCAACGGTTTCCTTCGGTTATCAGCATAACTTTTCTGTCGGCTTCTCGCAGCAAGTAGTCGGTTCTTGATCTGCACGATCTTCTCTGTCGTTTCTAACACCATTTCGGGTCCAGTCAATTGACTTTCCCCTACTTCACTCCAACACACGGGCGATCTACACTTCCTTCCATACAATGCTTCGAACGGTGCCGCTTTGATACTCGCGTGATAACTATTATTGTACGAAAATTCCACTAGAGGCAAGTGGCGTTCCCAACTTCCTCCAAAATCAATCACGCACGCTCGGAGCATGTCCTCCATCGTTTGAATCGTTCGTTCACTCTGGCCGTCAGTTTCCGGGTGATAAGCCGTGCTTAAACTCAGTTCAGTGCCCATCGCACGTTGAAGCGATCTCCAAAATTCCGACGTAAATCTACTGTCGCGATTCGAAATGATCAATAACGGCACTCCATGCCTACAGACGATCTCCTTCACGTACACGCTGGCGAGTTTTTCCATGCTGTCCGTCTTCTTCATAGGTAAGAAATGAGCAGATTTCGTCAACCTATCCACAATTACCCATATCATATCGCTTCCACTAGGAGTCCTAGGTAAACCCGTCACAAAATCCATTGCGATTTTCTCCCATTTCCATTCTGGGATTTCCGGTTGTACCAATAATCCAGATGGTTTCTTATGTTCTGCCTGAACCTTCGCGCAAGTCAAACACTTACTAACGTAACGAGCAATATCCGCCTTCATATTCGGCCACCAATAGACTTTCTTCAGGTCGTGGTACATTTTATCCGATCCAGGATGTATCGAATACTTCGACTTATGCGACTCATTCATAACCAATTCTCGAACTCCAGGCTTTCCTTCCTCAGATGAACACAGTGGTAACCAAATCCGATTCTCAAAATATCTTAGTCCGTCAGATCTAATCACAAAAAGAGGTTTCAACATTCGTCCCAAGTTTTCGGCTTCAACATTCCCTTTCATCAATCCTCTCTCCTGAGCCTTTAGTATGGTTTTGGTTAAGTCAACGCTCTCACTCATCACTAAAGCTCTAACCCTCAAAGGTTTCTCCCGTTCTTTCCTACTCAATGCATCCGCTACAACATTCGCCTTCCCAGGGTGATCGCGAATTTCGCAGTCATAATCACTCAGTAGTTCAACCCATCGTCTTTGTCGCATATTCAACTCCTTTTGATCTAAAATGTGCTGCAAACTCTTGTGATCAGTGAATACAACACACTTTGTCCCATACAGATAGTGTCTCCACAACTTCAACGCAAAAACCACCGCTCCTAATTCCAAATCGTGCGTCGTGTAGTTCTCCTCGTTCTTCCTTAATTGCCTCGACGCGTAAGCTATCACCTTTTCACGTTGCATTAATACCGCTCCATAACCTTTACGAGACGCATCACAATACACTACGAAATCTTCGGTTCCTTCAGGCAATGATAAAATCGGCGCTGAACATAACTTATCCTTGAGCGTATCAAAAGCAAGCTCTTCCTCAATTCCCCATTCATACACCTTATTCTTCTCGGTAAGCCGCGTCAATGGTTTCGCAATCAACGAAAATCCTTCAATAAACCTTCGATAATACCCAGCTAAACCCAAAAATTGTCGAACTTCAGTCGGCGTCGTCGGTGCTGACCATTCCCTGATTGCTTCGATCTTAGCAGGATCTACACGAACTCCCTCACTATCAATCACATGACCTAGAAACTGCACTGATTCCAACCAAAACTCACACTTAGAGAATTTTGCATACAGCTTCTCCTTCCTTAACAACTCCAAAATCTTTCTTAGGTGCTTCTCGTGCTCCTCCCTACTCTTAGAGTAAATAAGTATGTCGTCGATGAAAACAATAACAAACTTATCTAGATACGGCTTGCACACGCGATTCATAAGATCCATGAATACAGCAGGCGCGTTCGTCAACCCAAACGGCATCACTCGAAATTCAAAGTGTCCATACCGCGTACGAAAGGCAGTTACAGGAATATCCTCCTCTCTTACACGCAGTTGATGATACCCTGATCTTAAATCGATCTTTGAGTATACACTGGAACCTTGTAATTGATCGAACAAATCATCAATCCTCGGTAATGGGTACCGATTCTTAACCGTCAGCTTATTGAGTTCTCTATAGTCAATACACATTCTAAACGAACCATCCTTCTTCTTTACGAACAACACTGGCGCTCCCCAAGGTGATGAGCTCGGCCTAATAAATCCTTTGTCCATCAATTCCTTCAATTGATCCGCTAACTCCTTTAACTCAGATGGTGCTAAACGATAAGGTGCTCGTGCAACCGGCGCAGTTCCTGGCACTAAATCAATTCGAAACTCGACCTCACGGGTAGGCGGTAAACCTGGCAACTCGTCTGGAAAAACGTCCGGATACTCGCGAATAACTGGTACCTCTTCGATCCTCGCCTCTACATCACCATCGCTCGAAACTTGTGCCAAAAACACATCGCATCCGCTCTCTACGTACTTCATCATCTTCAAACACGAAATCACCTTCAAACGAGAAGTGCATTCGTCTCCCTTTACCGTCAAAACCCTATTCCTCAGCGGAATCTGCACCAATCTCTCACCACAGACGATTGTAGCACTGTGCGCCATTAGCCAATCCATTCCCACAATCACGTCAAACGATCCTAGCTCTATAGGCATCAAGTCGATTTTAAAAGCGTAGTTTCCTAACTTCAAGGTACACCCTTTCAGTATAGAATTCGTACTAACAATTTTTCCATCGGCTAATTCAACATTATAACTAGTCGTTAACAACACCGGTTCTCTATCGATATGACGACTAAATCTAACGTCTACAAAACTCTTGTCGGAGACAGAATCAAATAAAATACTAGCATAACAAGCGTCTAGCAAAAACGTACCGGTAACCACATTGGGACCTTGTGGTTTATCAGCAGTTCCCACTTGATACACAGCAGCCGCATTATTTCCTCCCTGTCTGTTCCCTGCCTTCGGGCAATTTGCTTGCACATGCCCTCTTTCTCCACAGCTATAACATCCTCTCATCCTGATAGCATTAGCCCCAGTGGCTACTCCTCCCGTTCGACAACTAGCTGTCCTATGCCCTGCCTTTCCACACTTGCCGCATGCCGGCGGGCAATTTCCAACATGATACAAATTGCACTTTCCACAGTGGGGATTCACTTTCACACCTCTAGGGTTTGTCACGGCCCTCATCCCTTCGTTCCTTCTCTGATTAAACTGCTGATTACGGTTCGGCCCTTGGTTGTTTCGGTTTCCTCCTCAGTTCTGGCCTTGGGATTGATTGCCTTGTGCTGCCTCCCATTTTCTTTTGTTGCCCTCCGCAATGTAATTCTGCTTATCCTGAAGCTTAACGTCCATCAAAGCGTGTGCCATTTGAACCGCTTCGTCAAACGTTCCAGGTTTCGACGAAGTTGTTTCACCCTTGATGTTGCTAGATAAACCCTTTATATACTGCTTCATTTTCTTGGCATCATTGGCAAATATGTCCGGACACAAAAGACTTAACTCATTGAATCTCCTGGTGTAAGCAGCTATATCGTTGTTCCTTAAGGTCAAATGCCTCAATTCGTCCTCCAATTGCCCCAATTCCTCCTCTGGGCAGAACTTCTTGGTCAACAAAGCTTTGGTTGCATTCCACGTTCTCGCATTCGCCACAGCCAATCCCACCGTAGCTACCTGGGTGTTCCACCAGCTTAACGCATCATCCAGAAATGTAGCTGCTGCAAACTTTACTTTATCCGCCTCTGCACAACCACTGATTTCAAACGTACTCTCAACTTTTTCCAACCATCGCCTAAGTTCTAGGGCTCCACCCGATCCACGGAACTGCGTAGGACCGCACTTCATAAAGCTTGAATAGGTACACACTCTCGGGGCTGGTTGTCTCCCCGCGTTCCTTCCTGGATCCTGATTTCTCCCAGCTCGGTCCGCTTGCAACGCATTAGCTATCGCTTCCTGAATCATGTTGTTAACACGATCGGCAGTCAACTTTGGAGGCATTGTTTTATCGAATATCTCTTTCTGCAAGACAAGAAAATAGAAAAACAATGTAAGTATTCATATCAAGTTTCCCAGACATAAAATACATACAACGACACATCACTACGGAGTTACTAATATTCATCAATTCACACCACAAAAGATCAAATTTAAGACATATCACAGATCATGAAAGGTAACATAGATTGTATTGATAGTTAACCAAAATCGTGACAAGTAATGCCACTACAATCATTCACCACAAAACATCAAGTACTTGAGTTTCTCGTCATAATACCATCATACAAAGGTCTAAAATAGTTCTATTACAATGATCAAAGAAAAATACAAAACAAGTAACTAGGCATGTGGTGATCCACACTGCCTCTTGGATGGCGGCTCGTCGTCGTCTTCCTCGGTTTCCTCATCACTCACGTCCTCGTCCACATCATCCACTTTTCCCTTTCCTTTCTCATCCGGCCCACATTCTGTTTCCTTTCTCATCCCTGATGTGGATCCATGCTCAATCGCTACCTGATTTCCCACCGAAATACAAGCACCTCCAGTGGGCGGCTGAACCATGAAGTCATTCGCCTCCATCTCCACATCGTCCACGAATCTCCAATCCGGGGGCAATGAATCCCTCACACGATGCTCCCAACTCTGCATCCTCGACAACCTCATCTGATCTTCCCTCACACGGTCAAGACTAGCACTTAAATTCGCAACCATTGATTTCAAACTGTTGATGGCACTTGTGTTCATCATCCCATCATACGCAATTCTTGAAGTCCTTTCCAACAGTCTTTGATGTTCCCTTTCAGTCTTATCAAACTTCTTAATCACCCTAGTCTCAACTACAAACCGCTCATACATTAACCTTTCCATCCTCCCCAAACGACCTTCGGGATCCCAGTAGTGACTCGGTCTCGGAAAATAGACCCTTGCAATATTCTCATGAATCGATGGCGACTTGGATGACTCTCCACTGCTCCCATTACTATTGTCCATCGGGCGATCAAAGGGTTGCTGCTCATAACGACCAGTCGGTGGTACCTCATAACCCTTCGGCGAACTCGGGGATTGAAACAAATCGGGTTCGGTCTGGCCTACGGCATCCTCGGGAATGCCATCATCCAATAGCTCCTCGGGCTCTTCTTCAGAATCCTCATTGTCGTCACTACTCATGCTGAAATTATCCACCTCACTTTCGCCATTGTCGTTTTCCGGCCCTATTTCGTCTTCTGGAGCGATCCATCCATTATTATTGTCCGGCGGGTTCGGAGGAAACGGTCCCCCTTCGTGACCTACGACGTAATCGTTCCCGTTATCGTTGGGCGGTACCTCGGCCATTCCTGCAATAACAGCGAATTTCGGAGGGTACATAAGTAATTATACAATAATTATAAATATATGCATGCAAATGCAATGCAAAGGTGGTACATATGCCCGAAATGTAATAATATGATGCTCATGCATGATTAATATGAAAATTACGATGTCGGATATTTCACGTAAAATTTAACGTCTACATATAGTAATTCCATACTTATATAATAATTACCCACATATATACTTTACTCAAAAGTATACGTCAAATGCCATAAATACAACAATAAATCTTACCGGAGCCATGCAGGATAGTTGTGTGTGCTTGGACCCTTTCTTACAACACCAAAAGTTATAGTTTAGGATTTTCAAAAACGACCTAGTTCTCTATAACTCGTGGCTCTGATTACCAATCTGTAACACCCCCACAATTGTTATGCGCAGCGGAACTACAACAATGGGTGCTACACAGTATTCATTGCACACAAGAGATATCAAACGACGCTGAAAAGACGTCATCTTAAAATTCAACATTCAAAATTTTTAGATAATACATGTCCACAGTTTTTCCAACCCCAAATAGTGCACAGAGTTTAGCGTTTTCGGTCCCCATGAATCTCAACCCCAAAAACTTCAGTTTTACAACCACATGACATTAAACATAAAAATTGTTTAAGTAGAAAAGGAGGGAAAAACAAGCGGACGCCAAGCCGATCACACAACATCCATCCCATGCATGCTCCATCCTACTGCTCAGCGGTTACCTGAAATACATGCCAAAAATTTGGTCAACGAAAACGTTGAGTGGAATTCATAGGTTTTTCAATCCATTTGAACGTATATATAATAAAAACCATTCGTGATCATTTATAGTCTTGTCGATCAAACAAACTATAATCAGGATACTGACAATTGTGTTTAAGCTCATGACACTAATCCGTTAACTCAATCACCCGCGTAAATATACCGGCATGATTCAGATGAAACCAGTGCCCCTTCTAAAGGCATCAGTTGCAATTATACCTTATTTCTCATACAAAATAATCTACCGCAGAACTTACTATAAGTACAGCTTCTCGGCTAGCATTGGGTCGTTAACCCCGTAGTACTACAAATTGCATAAGCGGCTATTTCCCCCTTCGCAAGGGCAAGACAATAGTTAATAGTTCATGAATTTAGGGACTTTTGCAACTTTGGTACTCAACACAATTTCTAAGGCAACTTTCGGGTCTAACAATCATTCATGATATACGTTCCTTTTAAAAACTAGCATGCATTTCCCTCGCGGGTAAAACAATTTGAAATAATATAAGCGAGGCTATAAATTCACACCTTAGATATTAAGTAGTCGGTAGTTCGAGGAGTGATCACTGACGATGTTACGGATGCCCGGGTAAATCAACACCTATCACAAATAACGCGTAATGAGTAATCTCATTTAAATACTTACGGTACTGTATAAAATACATATATACAAGTCACTTAAGACAAATATAACTCACGCCAAAAACAAAAACAACAAGTATCATTCATTTTATACCATTCATTCTTATAACCTACGTTGTCCATTTTTACCCATTCTCGCCGGTACTTGACTAAAGTACGGGCTGTTTTACCTTATTAAACCATGCTTATAAAATTTGACAAAATTTCCAAAAATCCTATATGACCTGTAGATAACATGTTTTTAAGTCCAACAAAAGTTTTCACTTTTACGACCCGTTACGCAACTCATTTCCACGACTACATTTTACGGGCTGAAATTGCGCTTCGACCAATTTTGACCACTTTGACCTATATGAAAAATACCTTTGACTTCCTTGACTCATAAGTCAACATATAGACTCATTTGTACAGGTTAGGGACCAAGTTTTGACCCTTGATCATTCACCAAATTATACTTGTGACCCTCGGGATTTGACTAAAACTTTGCACAAATCCGGATTGTGAAAGTCCTCGTCTCCCGGTACCCGATCTTTAAAATGTCATAACTTTTAGCTCGTTTTGAGTCACGGGCTCTACCTTATACCAAATTAAAGCTAGAAAAACCCTCTATCACTATATTTAGTTTCCAAGACCTGGAACAAAAATCATTTTTCCAAAATAGACCAAATGTTTCTGCCTAAAAATAACCATACCAAAAACATGCTTAGACTCGATTCCAAGACTTCTAACCAACACTAAACATCATCCTAAGCCTTCCCAAACATATCCTAACATCAAACTTCCTTCCTACCCCTATTGATCAACCAATCTCAATATCAAAAATCAAAGAAAATAACATGCAAGTAATAAAACCTATATGAATCTTTCTAAAACAACAAACCAAACACAAATATAACATGCAAATTCAACAACCACCATGGCTCCCCAAACACCCCCTTTGCCGTGGGGTTTGGGTGACCCAATCACCACAACCAAATTAATTTTGGTGGGTTTTCTTGGTGTTTATACTTCCATAACACTTAAAATTAACATGCATTAGCTCTTTAAGCCTCAAAAACGAATTTGGATAATATGGAAAAATCTTGAAAAATTTTTATCAATGCATGTTGGATTTGAGCACATGAATAGGTGGGTAATGACCAAACTAAGCGTGGTCTAACCTTAGATTTTTGAAAAATCAAGTAGAAAAGATTTTAGGTGGATTTTTGTTGGGTTTGGGGTGTGCCGTGAGCTAGAGAGAGAAGAGAGGGAGTGATGGTTTTGATTTTTGGTGAAATGTTGTATGTGTTTGTGTGTGTTTCAATTTTGGCCCTTTTTGATAGTTAGGAGGGACCTTTGTGCAATTTTGGGCTTCTTTTTTCCTTAAATAGAAAACGACCTCAAAACTTTGCGGGTTTGACTCATTTGTCAATTTTGAAAATTTTACGGGAGTCGGAAATCTTCCCGAACGCTCCAAAATATTTTTGGGATACTTTAAATGTACTTGGAAGGCTATAAAACTCACCCGACTCAACTTAACACGAACCGTAAATAAAATTCTCGAAAAATTACATTATCGATAAATCGTCAAAAATTATATAAAATTGGGCATCTCTCGGGATCGTAATCGTCATCGTCCTTCTCAAAACGTCAAACGTAAAAATTATAACCTCGAACATCGGTCTTAACCAAAATACTTATAATTATAGAAATTAAAATTTATCAAAAATTTCAAAAATTAGCGTAATTTAGGGTATCGTTAATGACCTCGATTCTAGGGTGTCACATTTACCAAGCATCTCCAAACGATTCATGCACTTTTTGTTCAAATCTAGTTATTTGGTTCTTAAAGTGAGTTGTTTTAGATGGTGGAAAGAAATAATTCATGAACTTAGACACTAAATCGTCCCATGTCAAATCGAACCCGGTGGTTCCTTTTCATACCAACGCTTAGCGTTTCCCTCGAGCGAGTATGGAAAAAGCATGAGCTTAATCGCGTCATTCGGCACATATCTAAACTTGAGAGTCGAGGTGATACGAAGAAAATTCCGAATGTGAGAATGCGGGTTATCCGTCTCATTGCCTCGAAATTGGTTGGCACGAATGAGTGAAAAAAGACCCGTCTTAATCTCATAATGATCCGCCAAAATAGCCGGCATAACGATTGCTTCCCCGTACCCTTCGGTGGGTGCACAGAGCAATTCCTCCATTTTTCGGTTATCGACCATATTAATAACAATAGGTGGAAACTCGGGTTCCACTACTCGTTGTTGACGATTTCTATTTCTACGAGAATTGTTTTTAAGTCTACCGTGATTAATCAAAAGTCGATTAGAACGTAATTGCATAAACCAAAATGACGAGAATTTAGAGGGTTGAAGAAAAGAAAATAGATTAGAAGAAGATTATTTTTTGGTATTTGTATTTTTCAAATCAATCAAGGATTGATAAAAACACGGAGTAAGGATAATTACTATGGAAGTAAACTACCCTCGTTCGACTTTGAAACGTAGGTGAAAGCCTAAACGTCTCGAGGTTCAATAAGTACACAACGACAAAAATAAGGTATAATACTACTTGAGTTGGCAAACCAATAATCGGTCGTCCCTCTTAATATACGCACAAGCAAGCGGGGAAACGAGGTGGCACAAAGCACTTAAAAACCTTTTTCCTTAGACGGCATTTTATAGCTCGTCGCCTTATACCCACCTTATAGTTTTTATAAATCGAGTTCAAACTTTTTATTAGTATTTATCTATTTTGCCTTTATTCTTTGTTTTGGATTCGAATACAATAGCTAGGTGATGAAATCCCAAATAAGGTTTGCGTTTTTACGCTTTTGGAGGTAGGTGAATTTATTGTTCTACATAATATAATTATTAGCAACAAAAAACACGAAAAACGATATTTATATTATTTATATAGAAAAATAACAAAACTTTCTAAGGATGGAAAGGGTCTTCAAATCAACGATCAACAAATCGCCACGAAAGAATCGTACACAATTTCCCCGGCAGCGTCGCCAAAAAATTTTGATGTGTGGGAAAGTGTCGGTGTATTTTAATGTAATACGTTATAGAGCAAATTAATAAAATACCATTAGGAAAAAGTAATAGTCTAAAATTCGCTAAAGACGGATTAATTAAACACGAGAGTGATCCCGGTTCGTTGTACATGAAGAAATTGTGAATTTGAGACTTTCGTTTTGATTAGGACAATCGATTTGAATTAGTTTTGGATTTTTATCTAAATAATCCTACAAATTAATTAAAAGTGCATGAACCGTTCACAAATTTAATCTAAATAAAAACGTTCTATCTAAAACTCTATGATTCGAAAATTTAAATGACGTAACTAAAAATTTAAGACAAGCTAATCGAGACAATTTAAAATCTATTATTTATTTATCTATTTATTTTATTTTTATTTTTATTTATATATTTAATAAGTGTGTAAACACTTATCCTTTTGCCACTAAAATCAAGGAAAAACAAGACCTAATCATGTGTTTAATATCGTAAAAGTCGGAATTACGCGTGGTTTTGTGTTTTTGTGTTAAAATAGGTACAAATGATCAAAAGGAAAGAAAACACGGGATTTCACGGTCAAATGTTGAAGAAAAGTCCAAGAAAGAGACGAAGTGAAAGTCAAAAGATCAAAAGTGTGCCAAAGATCACGAAAACCGGCAATTCAAACACGGTTTTGAAGAAATGAACAAGAAAGCCAAAATCGAGCTCGATTTTATCGGATTTAATCTTTTTGAAGATATTTGAGCTTTGTGGGTCCCACATTTACTTATTGGGCCCACAAGCCCATTTAAGAAGATGTTGAAGTTGCTATTGGATCAAAAGGCCCAAATACAAAATGTTATGATACGGATTGGAAGAAATATTTGGGCCAAGCCCAATTTGATGCAAAATGGAACGAAAAGAGTGAATAACTTCTCACTTTTGCTAGTCAAACCCCAGGTCAACACAAACACAAATGTAAATACCACCAGCTCACCTCACACGTGTTACACACTTACTCACCCCACTTTTATAACTCCCCATTCACTTTTTACGATACAAACAATAAAATCCCATTTACCCACCATTTCGATAAAAACAAAGAAAAAAACCCTTTCACATCTTCATCTCCCCAACACAAAACACAGCCTCCATTGTTTTTTTTACCCTAACCCTAAATCACCCTATCATAAATTACCCATCAAAAAATTGGGGGTTTTATTGTATTCGTGTGATTCACACGAATACAAATTAAATCCCCATGTTTTTAGCAGGAGAACACTATGGTGGTCAATCCTACATGGCACCAATCCCTTTTGTGATTGGCTATACCACATCACCACAAACCCTCCCACCAATCAGAAAAGCCCGCGTCATTCTCAAACTAGCACAACAAACACAGAACTGCCAGCCTGGCAATCTGTGTGATGCAAGAACGTTTTTCATCCGCAAGATCAAGAAATGAAGAGAGAGAAGGTAGAAAAGAAGTGTTTAACGACTCAAATTCAATTTCTTCCCCACGAAGCTTCTTGAAGAAGCTATGGGGGTTGGCTATAAAAACCCCCCTCATATCTGTAATTTGGTTGCCTTTTTTTTATTTTAATTTTTATTTCTGAAAAATAGAATTAGGGTTTAATGTAATTTTATGTTCAATCAAGTATTGTACTCAGTTTTTATATTAATGAAATTTCAATTTTCTTAAATTCTTGTCTCGTTTAATATTATTACAATTAATTTTAATTTTAAGATCAAATAAATGTTAAAGTAAAATAAAAAGGAAGTACTCTTTCCCCACTGGGAAGATAAAAAGAAAAAAATAAAAAAATATATTGGTTTGTTACTGTTTATGGTTCATGGTTCGATGATGATGGAGATTGGGTAATAACGGTGGTGTTTGTTTGGTCTCGGTTTCAAATCATAGGGGGTTCAGCGCCCACCCTACTGCCCAACGGATTCATCATATGGTGCTTGTTCTTTTTTTTTATTTTATTAAGTTTAGTTTAAGATTTGTTTGAATCTGCTTGAGTTTTTAATACTGTTTGGATCTGCTTAAGTTTATTGGTTGATGATTTATATGTTGCTATTTTAAGTTTGTTTGGATATTATAACTGCTTAATTCATTATATGTGTTTATTTAGTTTGTTTAAAATCTAAGTAGTTAATATCTATTTTGGTAATAATCTGTTATCTGCTTCTTAGTTTATCTGCTCGTAAGAATTAAGTTGTTAATCTGCTTAGTTAACCTACTTTTGAGTTTAAGTTTGTTTGATTGTTTTAGTAATTATTTGGATTTAAGTTGGTTTGAATCTGCTAGGGTTTCGGTTTGTTACTGGTTTGCTTTTTGTCATTGAGTAGTATTAAGATTAATTTGCTTATTAGGTATTTAGCTTATTTAGTTATAGCTTATTTGTTTATTTTAATAGTTGTTGTTTGGTTTTTCAGCTTATTTATTTTTATCTGCTTAGTTAAATTGTTGTTTTGCTTATTCTCAATATTTTTATTTACTTATTTGCTTATATAATTTGCCCCTTTGATAAACTGCTTTCTGCTTATTTGATAGGACTGGTATTGCTTATTTGGTTTACTTTATTTGCTGATCTTTGCTGTGATAAAACTACAGATCCATTTGATCTGTGAGTTTCATTGTCCAAAAATAATTATTAGCAAAAATTAAAATCCAATTTCGTCCATAGAGGGATTCGAACCCTGGACCTCTCGCATAATAGTCCACAGCCTAACCAATTGTGCTAGGACCTTTCTTGTGTTTGTCTTCTCAGCATTTAATTAATATAGGTATTTTAGTTTGGCAGTTTT
Organism: Glebionis coronaria; assembly: GCA_025667525.1. NCBI lineage: Eukaryota > Viridiplantae > Streptophyta > Magnoliopsida > Asterales > Asteraceae > Glebionis > Glebionis coronaria. Next base: position 162,559,993 of record CM046878.1, on the reverse strand, counting down.
TAGTTATTTATTTAAATACTAGTTTTATAGTTATTAATTTTGATTAAAAGTTTTTCTTAATTATTTACTTTTATTCAGTTTATAAAAAAAAATAAAAAGACTAAAAAATATTTTATTTACTTTTAGGAATTTTGAATGTTTATAAATTTAGTTTAAACTTTATTTAATATAAATTAGTTTTGTTTAAAAATAGATTTCATCTAAAGTTACTAGTTTAAAATTAATTAGATTTAAATATTTTATTTAAGTTTTAGTTTAAAATTAGTTTTCAAATTTATTTAAGATAGTTTTAAAATAGTTAATTAATTAGATTTTAATTAAATTGTTTTCAATTAGTTAAAAAAAACAAAAAGTTTTAGTCACCAAGAACAATTTAAGTCTTACGTTTAAGTGGAAATCAATTCGAGTCGAGTCAAGGAAACGAACATTAATTGTTAAATTGGACTAAAAACCCTTATATTAAAATGGCGCCGCTGCCGCTTCGCTCGTTACGATTGACGATTTCGTGAGACGTTTGGATTTTGGGATCCGTTCTTTTTGAACGTTAATTTTCTTGCAACAAAATAAAAAATACAAAAAAAAATCAAAAACTTAAAAATACAAAAAAAATTAAAAAATCAAAAAAGCAAATTCTTTCCTAAGATTTGCACCAAAAAAATTAAAAAAATACAAAAGTAATACTTTTTCCTAAAAGTATTACACCAAAAATATTACGTATTAGTGTTAATTTTTAGTTCGATTTCCTTCGATTTTTCTTGTGAATATATATTTTTCTAAAAATACAAAAAGATTTTTCATTTATTATATTATATTACGTAGAACATTAATTTACCTACTTTTCAAATAAGTCTTAGTTGGGATTTCATCACCTAACTATTGTATTCGCATCCATAACGAAATAAAAAGGCAAAATAGATAAATACTAGTAAGACGTTTGAACTCGATATATACAAACTATAAGGTGGGTATAAGGCGACGTGCTATAAAAGGCCGTCTAAGGAAAAAGGTTTTTAAGTGCTTTGTGCCACCTCGTTTCCCCGCTTGCTTGTGCGTATATTGAGAGGGACGACCGATTATTGGTTTGCTAACTCAAGTAGTAATTAAGTATATATTTTTGTAGCTTTTTCATATTGCACCTCGAGTGGGAGAATCCTTTTCCTCTCAAAGTCGACCGAGGTCTCCTACCTCATTCCTAAAGTTTTAATTGTATGCGCACTCGCGCGCATACATACATACCGATTGGTGTACCAAACACTTCTAATTCTTCCAAAAAGAAGAAGAAGAAGAGAAACAAAAAGACCGTCATTCAAGCCGATCCTGAGAATCGAGCTTTCGACAATACGATGGCAACGTATAATCGACCAATGATTGAGATTCTCCAATCTCACGTTGAAGGAAACGATGATGCGATTGTGGTGCCGGATATTGGAGCTAATCATTTTGAACTTAAAACGGGTTTTATTCAAATGATTTCCGCTACACCATTTTTAGGCCGTACTAATGATGACCCACACGCTCATATATTAGCCAACACCATCAAATACAATGGGGTGCCACAAGAGGCCATTCGTTTACAACTCTTTCCTTTTTCCATCAAGGGACAAGCCCGGATTTGGCTTGATAAGGAACCACCCCAAAGTATTACCACATGGATTGACTTGGAGACCAAGTTCATAAACTACTTTTTCCCACCATCACGGACCACTTCTTTAAGGAATGAGATCATCACCTTTGAACAACAATATGGGGAAACGTTTAGTGAGTCTTGGGATCGATTTAAAGAGCTTTTAAGAAAATGTCCACAACACGGTTTCACTAAAGTACATCAAATAAATACGTTTTACAATGGTTTAACTCTAAATGACCAAGACTCACTTAATAGTGCCGCGGGGGGTAATATTCTTGTGAAGTCCATGAACGAGGCTTGGGCCATAATTGAAAACAAGGCTAAAGTGCAAACCAAGAGTGTTAGGGCTACTATGGCAAGTGCTAATTCTAGTGAGAATGATAAGAGCATTGATAAGCTTACGTCGCTTATAGAATCACTTGCTCTAAAAACCGCAACCCTAAATGGTCAAGTTAATGCCATGAAAGAAACTTGTGAAACGTGTGAGACTTGTGGTGGACCACATTCATATTTTAATTGTGACAAGGTTTACAATAATCAACAAGAAGTTTATGCTTATAACAGCAATGAAAATGAGCGGATTCATTTCAAACCAAATGTTGATGTTAACCATTTGTCTTACAAGTCTAATAACTATTTGGCTCCCCCGGGCTTTGTAGCACCACAAAAACCACCCCCACCCGCCCAAAATAGGAACCAAGGTCCTCAACGGGGTAATTTTCAAGGAAATTCTAATCAACGGGGTTTTAATCAAAATCAAGGGAATTTTCAAGGGAAAAACGAAGGGTTCAATGACCAAAATCAAGGATTTAATAACCAAGGTTTTCAAAATCAAGGATTTAATCAAGGTTATAATCAATATCAAAACCAAGGTTTTCCTAATCAAGGTTTTAACAATCAAGGGTATAATCAAATGAACATGCATAATCCTCAAATGGACTTGGTTCTACAAAAATTGACCGACCATGAACGAATTATGAGAGAGATGTAAGAATCGACCGATAAGAAATTTTTTACTATGATTCAAACCCTTCGTCCCCAAGGTGCCCTCCCTTCAAACACCGTGACCAATCCTAGGGCTGATGTTAATGCTATCACTACTAGGAGCGGTAAGACCACCGTAGAACCTTCCTATCCCCCACCTAACCAAGGACCCGAGATACCTTCTTCTTCTACCCAACCTCCTTCTTCTTCCACTTGTGACATACCACCCGTTATGCCTTCGTCTACACCTTATGTTCCACCGATACCTAAATTTTCTACCACACCTTCGGTTCCCAAACCGGTTCTTTCACCTTCCATTTCTATTCCTCCTCCTCCACCAAAGGATGTGAGTGAGCAATCCACTCCAAAGCCTTCATCTCAACCCAATATACCTTATCCCTCAAGGTTGCGGAAAGAGAAATTGAAGAATAAGGATGATATTCAAGTTTCGAACTTCCTAAAAATGTTCAAACAATTGAATTTTAATATCACCTTTGCCGAGGCGCTCGCTCACATGCCTAAGTACACTAAGACGTTTAATGACCTTTTAAGTGATAAGGAAAAATTGCTCGATATTGCCAACACCCAATTGAATGAGAATTGTTCCGCGGTTCTTTTGAGAAAATTACCGGTTAAGTTAGGAGATCCCGGTTGATTCCTCATTCCTTGTAATTTTCCAGGTGTTGAGAATTGTATGGCCTTGGCGGATCTCAGAGCGAGTATCAATCTTATGCCATTGTCCGTGTGGAAACAATTATCTTTACCCGAGCTAGTCCCCACTCGTATGACATTGTAATTAGCTAACCGTATGGTTGCTTATCCGATGGGGATAGCCGAGGATGTTTTTGTAGGAGTCGACAAATTCACTTTTCCTGCCGATTTCGTCGTAGTCGACTATGAAATGGATCCTCGTGTTCCTTTAATTGTGGGACGACCCTTCTTGAGAACCAGGCGTACATTGATTGATGTAGCCGCGGGTGAACTTATCATTAGGGTTGGGGATGATAAAATCGTCTTTAACATGGGTAAACTTTCCAAACTTCCCGATGAGCCCGAATCCGTGAATTACATCGATGTGCTCGACAAAGCATGCGAAGAACATTTTCACGAGGCTTGTAAGAGCGGGATTTCTCCTTTACCTCATGTTGAGACCGTAGCTTCTATTGCTCCTTCATTGACTCCATTTGGAGAAAGTGATTTTCTTTTACAAGAATTTAAAGCAAGTTTAGGGGATGTGGATTTAAAATATGATGATTCTCCCACCGATTGGGAAGAAGACATTCGTACCATTGAGAGACTTCTCAATGAGGACCATATTTCTCCACCTACTCCTAAGGAAGTTACAAACGATGATCCTAATTTGACTAAGTCTTCCACCTACAATCCACCGGATTTAGAGCTTAAGGATTTACCGTCTCATTTAGAGTACGTTTTCTTAGAGGATGATAATAAATTACCCGTCATTATTGCTAAGGACTTAAAAGAAGATGAAAAATCCCGACTTATCGATGTGCTTAAGAATCATAAGAAAGCAATTGCTTGGAAAATCTCGGACATTCGAGGAATTGATCCTAATTTTTGTACTCATAAAATTCTCATGGAAGATGACTTTAAACCCGCAATCCAAAATCAAAGAAGGGTTAATCCAAAAATTCATGAAGTCATTAAGAAAGAAGTTATCAAACTTCTAGATGCCGGAATGATTTACCCTATCTCGGATTCGCCATGGGTTAGTCCCGTCCATTGTGTGCCTAAGAAAGGCGGAATCACCGTTGTTCCCAATGAAAACAACGAGTTGATTCCTACTCGACTCGTAACGGGTTGGCGAGTTTGCATAGACTATCGTAAGCTCAATGATGCCACTCGTAAGGATCATTTCCCTCTTCCTTTCATGGATCAAATGCTCGAGCGTTTAGCGGGTAATGATTTCTATTGCTTCTTAGATGGTTTTTCTGGATATTTTCAAATCCCTATCGATCCAAAAGACCAAGAGAAAACCACATTCACTTGTCCCTATGGAACATTTGCTTACAAAAGAATGCCTTTCGGCTTATGCAATGCTCCAGGGACTTTCCAAAGGTGTATGATGCCGATATTTCATGACATGGTTGAAGAAACTATGGAAGTCTTTATGGACGATTTCTCGGTCTATGATGATTCTTTCTCTTCTTGCCTTGCTAATTTAGACGTATGCTTAAACGGTGTGAAGACACTCGTCTCGTTCTTAATTGGGAAAAATGTCATTTCATGGTAAAAGAAGGCATCGTCCTCGGTCATAAAATTTCCAAAGCCGGTATCGAAGTCGATCGTGCTAAAGTTGACGTCATTGCTAAGTTACCTCCACCTACCACCGTCAAAGGAGTTAGAAGTTTTTTAGGCCATGCGGGATTTGATCGACGTTTCATCTAAGATTTCTCGAAAGTAGCTCGTCCAATGACTCATCTCTTAGAAAAGGATGCTCCTTTCATCTTCTCTCAAGAATGTCTCGACTCTTTCGAACTTCTTAAAGGTAAATTAACTAAGGCACCGGTCTTAGTCTCTCCAAATTGGGAGTTACCTTTCGAGCTCATGTGCGATGCTAGTGATTTCGCGGTAGGAGTGGTTTTAGGTCAACGAGTTAACAAACATTTCCAACCCATTCATTATGCTAGTAAGACAATGACGGGGGCTCAATTGCATTATACCACTACCGAAAAAGAGCTTTTAGCCGTAGTGTATGCTTTTGAGAAATTCCGCCCCTATCTTGTGCTTTCCACCACCATCGTTTACACCGACCATTCCGCCTTGAAATACTTGTTGACCAAGCAAGATGCTAAACCGAGACTCCTTCGTTGGGTTTTGCTCCTACAAGAATTTAAAATCGAAATTCTTGATAAAAAGGGAGCGGAAAACCTAGCCGCGGATCATCTTAGTAGACTTGAGGATCCTTATCAAGGGGAATCTCCAAATCAAGATATTAAAGAATCCTTTCCCCTTGAGACCTTAATGTCTATTAATTCCAATCTTGATGATACCCCATGTTTTGCGGACATTGCAAACTATTTGGCGGGTGGTGTTCTTATCGAAGGATTATCGTCCCAACAAAAGAAAAAGTTCTTCAAGGACGTTAAAACGTACTATTAGGACGACCCTTATCTTTTCAAGCAATGTACGGATTTAATCATTCGTAGATGTGTTTATGGGCCGGCGGCTTTACAAATCCTTGAAGCTTGCCATAAAGGACCCACCGGTGGTCACTTTGTCCTAATTACACCGCTATAAAAGTTTTCGACTCCGGACTCTATTGGCCCACCATTTATCATGATGCACATGAAATGGTTAAGCATTGTGATGCTTGCCAAAGACAATGCAAGATCACACATAAAGATGAGATGCCTCAAAATTTCATCCAAGAGTGTGAAATCTTTGACGTATGGGGCATCGACTTTATGGGGCCATTTCCATCATCCAAAGGAAACAAGTACATCCTCGTAGCCGTTGACTACGTATCAAAATGGGTTGAAGCAAAAGCTTTACCTACTAACGATGCGAGGGTGGTTGTTAACTTCTTGAAACAATTGTTTGCTCGATTCGGTGTACCTCGTGCTATTATTAGTGATCGCGGGACTCATTTTTACAATGATCAATTCGCACGAGTCATGGCTAAGTATGGTGTCAATCACCGACTTTCCACCGCATATCATCCTCAAACTAATGGTCAATCCGAGGTTTCCAACCGTGGTCTTAAGAGAATCTTAGAGCAAACCGTGGGAGAGCATCCTGCCTCATGGGCCGATAAATTAGACGATGCTTTGTGGGCTTTCCGTACCGCTTATAAGACACCTATAGGTTGTACCCCTTATCGCCTTGTGTACGGAAAGGCGTGCCACCTCCCCATTGAGTTGGAGCATAAGGCTTATTGGGCCTTGAAATGGGCTAATTTTGACATAAACAAAGCCGGTGATCATAGGAAAATCCAACTCAATGAACTTAATGAACTTAGGAATGAGGCTTATGAAAATTCATTAATCTACAAGGATAAGACTAAGCTCATTCATGATTCCAAGATTAAAAACCGAGAGTTCCATGTTGGTGATCAAGTTTTACTCTTTAACTCTCGGTTGAAAATCTTTTCGGGTAAACTTAAGAGCCGTTGGTCCGGTCCATTCACCATGGCCCAAGTCTTCCCTTATGGGACCGTTGAGTTATCCCAACCAAATGGGCCCAACTTTAAGGTGAATGGCCAACGGGTTAAGTTGTACTACGGAGAGGACATCTCTCATGAGATGATTCCATCCCTCTCCACATTTCCCTGGAATTAATTCGAGAAATCGAGTCGAGCTAGAGACTCGTGATAAATAAATCAAGCATCGTTTAACTAGGTTAGATTTTTACCTTTACCATCCTTTCCACCCTTTTTCACCTTCATCCATTTCCACCAATAAGTGTAGGCGGAGCCAAGTAGGTTTTTTGTGTGTTGTGATGTTGTGCAGGGACATGTGCTTTGATGATCCACTTTTGGTATTTTTGACGCGACCCGTGATCCCGTGTACCCGGTTCTATCAAAACTATTGTGATTCATACATGTATATAAATAAAACAAATAAATGTAATCACTTTAGTTGTCCCTTCCTTAGCTCGATTTTAAACAACGTATTCAATGTCCTAAGTGTAGGGGAGTTTATTCTCCCACATGCTTAAACATTGAGGACAATGTTTATATTAAGTGTAGGGGGACGTCTATCGAATTTTAGTGGGCTTTTCCAAGAATTTGACCCCATTTAACCGGAAAATTTTAAAAAAATTTCAACGTTTTTCAAATTTTTGATCTATTTTGGCCTAGTAGTATTTTTATTTATTTTCCTTTTGTCATCACATCGTAATAATTTCCATTTCAAGAATAAAGTCAAAAATAAATAAATAAATAAAATGGTTTTAACAAGTTTAGATATCTTCGATATATTAGGCCCGTCGTGAATATTTTGACTCAACCCGAGTTTACTTATCCTAGTTTACTCTAGCTAGTATCCTTAACCATATGGACCTTAATTGGTTTATTAGGCTAAGCATCCACGAGTCTCATTCCTTGAGATTTTAAATTATGGAGAACGAGAGATGATAGAGTTGATAATAAGTTTAAGGGTTAATTTTTGCTTATATGGTTTTTGTGGCTCTTTCTTCCCGCTTGTATATTTAATTGCTTAATAAATGAGGATTCTTGCGGTGTAGATTCGATATCTTAACTGTTAGCCAAATCTTTATTCTCCTTGTAATTAAAGCATGAACACATTGAGGGTGCCAACGTTGTAGACTTCCGACTAAGGTGGCTTATAACCACTAAGTAGGAGGTATTCAGACCATGGGACCGCGGAATTTGGCCTACTATATATATCATAAATAAAGGAAGAATAAGATTAAAACATGACCTCAAGGAGCCTTAGGGTGTGGGGCATGTAGCACGAACCTTGTCATTAGAGCCTTAGGGTGTATGGCATGGTAAGTGTTGAATACAAATTGATAAAAAAAATCAATTCCCTCGTTTATCGTTCAAGGAGCCTTAGGGTGTGGACAATAGACGGGGAGCATTTTTACATCTTAAAGAGCCTAAGGGTATATGATGTGAACTTTCTAAACTCCACATAAAGTCTACATGACTTTGGAGGAATAATTAATAAGTAGTACTATTGGCCAAATTTTGGGTCCGGGAATTTATTCCCCAAATCGTGTTAAATCATCCTTGATGTAAGCTTACTTTAGTAACAACGTTTTTTAGGACAAGGTTAGGTTTTGAGTGTCGGGTTTGCACCGTTTGGCCTTCATTTTTGGACTAATAATTATCAAATAAGTCAAATGAGCCTACGGGTGAATGACAATAAATAAAATCTAGAGATACAATGTAGGAATTGGAGAAAGAGTACTACACAGTTGTCTTATATAAGTGGTTTTAACTTGAGGACTTATGGTTAACAATGATCTCGTTTTTAAGCTTGGTATGGGGAATGTGAAACTTGAGGGTGATTTATATTCATGACACCAAAGCCCTAATTAAACTCTTAGATTTCTTTACAAGTTTCTTCCATCAAATAATTTCCATGTTAATAAATCCTTAATAAATTTTGTTTCCTTTAAAGTTTTTATCTTTTCGTCGTAATAGTAATAGTAATAAATGCCGAGATGGATTAATTATGAGAAAAATGTAACTTTATGCTTTAAAATTATGCATTGCATGGGGTCATTGCAATGGTCAAGTGTAGGGGATTTAATAAGTGTGTAAACACTTATCCTTTTGCCACTAAAATCAAGGAAAAACAAGACCTAATCATGTGTTTAATGTTGGGAATAAATTAAGGCCAGTTCACTTGAGTGCTGACAAGAGTAAAACAAGCGTTGACAAGAGCAAAACAAACCCTGACAGCCTAAGCATTGACAAGATAAAGTCAAGCGTTGATACATTGAAGACAAGCACTGATGGGAAGATATACTCTACGCGTTTATTGTATTCTAGATTACTTCTAGTAAAGATAGGAACAACAATGTATTTTCTATATTTATCTTTACCTAGAATAGTTGATACATAGATTATTGTACAAGGCTTCTTATGTCTATAAAAGAAGACCTTTAGGTTATTGTTTCATATAAATTTCATTCGTAAACTACTTTCATTGTAAGCAAGTTTGATATCATTAATCAAAGTGAAAGTTTGTTTATATCATTGTGTGTTCTTGTTTAAGTGTTAATTCCGCATAACACTTAGATTATCATAAGCATATACAAAGGTTTCTCTAAGTGTATTACTTGATCTAATCTCGTATACATAAAGCTAAATCGATCTAAGTTTGGGATCAACAAGTGGTATCAGAGCTTGTTGAGGAACTTTTGATCTTAAAGAACACAAGAACCCTAAAAATCACCAAAACCCTATATTTCTCAAAAACCCTAACAACATCATGTCAGAAATAACCTCCTCCTCACCTTTACCAAAAATCAAGATTCCCATGCTTGATGCAACCAACTTTGAATTGTGGAAATTCAACTTTGAGCAATATCTAGGGATCTATGACTACACACTCTGGGAGATCATTGAATATGGAAACACATTCGATAAAGCCCAAAAGATTGCTGATGCTATTTCTCAAAGATCAGCTGTTGCTGGATGTTCTGAAAAAGATAAGAAAGAAAAACCTGAAGATGGTAGAGTTGTGGCTACTGAAGACATAGCAAAGAAAAGGGTTGACATGAAAACCCTAAATATTCTGAAAGTCTCTTTGGGACAAGAGAACCAGCATAAATACAGAGGTTATGATTCTGCTAAAGACCTTTGGGCAGCTCTTGAAGTTGCATATGGTGGCAATGCAGATACCAGGGAAGAAAAGAAGAAACAACTCATGCATGATTATGCTGTTTTCAAAGCACAACCCAATGAGAAGCTGAGTAGTGTGAGAAGCAGATTGCTTGACATTACAAGCAAATTGTCCTTCATGGGGACACAACTTGGTGATGTTGACATTAATGCTACTTTTCTTAAAAGTCTTGGTGAGGCATGGAAGATTGAGGCAAGATCTATTCTTGCCAATAATACTTACAAAAGTTCCACATTTGATGACATTTATAACAAACTGAGGCTGTTGGAAGATGAAACTCTTTTAGAGCATGGAAGCAAGTCCACCAACAGTAACATGGCCTTCTTCTCTCATAGTGAAGGTCAATTCAATCAGAAGGACTCTTACATACATCCAGTTACTGGATCATCATGTGTCAGCGCTGGAACAAGTCCTGTCAACGTCTCCTTTTCAGACGCTGACACATTCAAAAGTGACTCCCCAAGAGTTAAACCTGCTGGTTTGGATTTGGATACTGTATGTGCTTATATTGCTTCTTTGCCCAATGGTTCAGTGATTACATATGAGGACCTTGAGCAGATAAGTGATGAGCACTTGGAAGAGATGGACATTAAGTGGAACATGGCTCTTGCTAGTATAAGAGCAAACAGGTGGAACAGAAGGTTTAAGAAGAAGATGACCATCAATGTAAAAGACACAGCTGGATTTGATAAATCCAAAGTTGAATGCTACAACTGTCATCGTATGGGGCACTTCATGAGGGAATGCAGATCTCCTAGAAGATCTAATGCTGGTAAACCCTCAAGTCAAGTTGTTAAAGCTCAGGATCCTAAAGCCATGGTTCTAGTTCAAGGAATTGATGGTATGGGATGGGATTGGAGCTATCTGGCTAAGGATGTGGAAGAGGATAAAGCTTTGGTTGCTGAAATTAAAGAAGAAGAGCATGTTGAATATGCTCTCATGGCATACTCCTCCTCTTCATCTGATAATGAGGTATACAATGATGCTTTTTGTAGTAAAGGTTGTAGGTTAAACACTGAGAAACTTAACAAAGAAGTGTTAAGATTATTAAGTGATGTGAGTACTGAAAAGTGCAAACTGTCTAATTACCAACTAGCTCTCACTCAAACTGAGAAAACAGTTTCTGAATACAAGAAAATGGAATTTGACTTAAAAGATAAAATAAATATCTTAAAACATGATTTAAATGCTAGTATGGATATTAGAAACATCATGGAAAGGGTTAATGGTGAGTTACAGGCTAAATTAGATGAGGCCATTAAGAATAAAGACAATGTTGGCCTCAAAATTCAAAGATTTGATAGAGCCACTCAAACCTTAGGAGACTGTGTGGGTAAACAAAGGGATCCTAAGGACATGACTGGGATTGGGATGAAAGACTACTCTGTGGTTCCACCACCAGCTGGTGACTTCTATGGTGTCCAACAAAAGGACCTATCTTGGACTGGTTTGCTAGAACTCCAAGAGGAGGAATTCATTCCTCCACCAAGAGTTGTCACCCCAGTTGAAGAGTATCAACAAAAGTTGACTGACCTGAATGAATGGAAGAAAGCTAACCCTACATTATTTGTTAAGGGTGGCTTGCTATGTGAAAGTCCTAATGAGTTAACACCCATTAAGGTTACTAACCCAATCACTGGTAAAGCTGTTGACCATGGCTCCAACACTGATAGAAAACCTAGCATTAAGTATGCAGAGATGTATAGGAATACTAGGTCTCCTAAGAGCCAAGTTAGCAATGATGGAATAGGCTTCTTCTCTTCTAGACCTAGGGCCGTGTCTAGAAAAGCCTGTTACACTTGTGGTAGCTTTTCACACTTGGCATATAAGTGTGTCAACGCTCCCAAAGCCAGCGCTGACAGGAACAATTTCAGCGCTGACAGGAACAAAGTCAACGTTGTTAGGAAGTCAAACGTTGTCAGACCCAAACCTTGTGTGCAGCAAAGTCCACAAGTGATTAGACCTGTCCCATTCTTTACTAGAGGGTCTAACACTCATGGACAAAGACCATTTCAAAAGACAAACACCTGGTCTAATAGGCAATGGGTTTCTGTAGCAAACCCTAGGTTCAACGCTGACAAGGGTAATTTCAGCGTTGACAAGACCAATTCCAACGCTGACAGAAACGTGACCAGACCTAAATATTTGCAACCACAGGGTAAGGGGTCTAAAGCTTCTTCAAGCTTAACATGGAGACCCAAGAAAGATCAAAACCCTAATGATAATGGGATTTCAATGACCTGCAATAGATTTAATTACATTTCAAAGGTCATTACAAAACCTATTGGGGTTAACTGGGTATTTCATCCTAAGAAGGATGAAAATGGGGTTGTTGTGAGAACTAAGTCTGTTCTTATTGAACAACCAGATGAATCCAAGTATTCTAAGGCTTGGGTTCCCAAAGAAAACTAATTTGTTTTCTTTATGTGCAGGGCATTCAAAAACAGGTCAATGATTATGGATATTGGGATAGTGGATGCTCAAAGCACATGACAGGGAAGGAAGATTATTTAACTAACTTCACTCCCATTAAGGATGGTGATAAGGTTTACTTTGGAGGCGGATATGGTACTATCACAGGATAAGGAACCCTTCTCACCAAGAACTTGCGTTTTGAGAACGTATTTCTGGTAAAAGAACTTGATTACAATCTTTTTAATGTATCACAAGTTTGTGATAACAAAAATAAAGTTCTGTTTAATGATACTCAATGTTTGGTGTTAAGCAAGGATTATAAGATTCCTGATGAGAAATATATTGAATATAGAACACCTAGGCATAAAGACATATACAATGTGAATCTGAATGGGATTAGAATGAATAATAATATGTCTTGTTTTTATGCTAAAGCTTCAGTAGATGAGAGTAATTTGTGGCACAGGAGACTAGGGTATATAAATTTTAAGAATATAAATAGGCTTGTGAGACTTGGTTTGGTTGATGGTTTGCCTGAGAAGGCCTTCCACAATGACCACTCTTGTGTTGCATGTCTTAAAGGCAAGTAGCACAAGGTCTCATTCAAGTCCAAACAGGTGCATTCTAGTTCTAGACCTCTTCATTTGCTTCACATGGACCTCTTTGGTCCAACCAATATAGAAAGTTTGAATGGTAAGTCATATTACTTGTTATCACAGATGACTTTTACAGGTTTACTTGGACATTCTTTCTAGCTATGAAGAGTGACACAGCTGATATTCTAATTGATTTTATCACTCAGATTGAGAAGAAGTCTGGCAATGAAGTTAAAATGCTTAGGAGTGATAATGGTGGTGAATTTAGGAATAAGAAGCTAGATGATTTATGTGCCAGGAAAGGAATTACTAGGCAATTTAGTATTGCAAGAACCCCATAGTAAAATGGGGTTGCTGAGAGGAAAAGTAGAACCCTAATTGAAGCAGCTAGAACAATGTTGGCTAATGCTCATTGTCCTATAGCCTTTTGGGCTGAGGCTGTTAATACAGCTTGTTATGTTCAAAATAGAGCATTGGTTAACAAAATTCAGAACAAAACACCTTATGAGTTACTTTGGGGAACAAAACCTAATATTGGTTTTCTCAGACCTTTTGGTTGTCATGTAGTAGTTTTAGATACTAGTGATGCCTTAGGGAAATTTAGTGCAAAAGGTGATGAAGGCTACTTCATGGGGTATTCAGTGCAGAGCAAGGGATTTAGGGTTTATCTTAAAGAAGAAAAATGTATACTTGAAAGAGTACATGTTAGGTTTTTAGAGAATAAACCTAGTGATCCTGAAAGTGGTCCTAATTGGTTGTTTGACTTGGAACCTTTATCTAGAACTTTAAATTATATGCCTGTCACTAATCCAGACATTGTGAAGGTAACTTCAAATGTTGTGGAGGAACAAGCTGTTGATGTTTCAGGTACACAGGTTCATGAAAAGGTTGGATCACAAGTAGACAAGACATCTCCTATACAAGAATATGTTACAATTCCTATTTGGACAGATGCTTTTGCTGCTGCTGCTGGTAAAGATAATGGTGGTTTCCAAGTACCACTAGATACAAACATGCATGGTCCTTCAGGCGCTGACAAAGGCAAATCTAGCGCTGACAAGACCAATTCAGACGTTGATGGTTCAGACGTTGACAACAACAGTTCAAGCGTTGTTGGCCCAAGCGCTGACAAACAAGGTCCAGGCGTTGATAACACTTCTGCACATCTTTTCTCTTCCATTTTTGAGCAAGGTGAACCTTCCAATATATATGAAGAGGTTCATCCTCATGTTGATGAAAGAGAGTCTGATGAAGAAGATATTGGCAACATGGAGAATGAGGTTGAGGACACCAGACTTTTTGAAGGAGGAGTTCTCACTTCCACTATGAAGAATCACCCCACTTCTCAAATCATTGGTGATATTATGACTCCAGTTTAGACTCGAAGATCTCATCAAGGTCTTGGTGGGTTTATTGCCAATATACACAAGAAGGTTGATACCCTTCTTGTGCAAGCATGTTTGTTTGCTTGTTTTCTGTCACAACAGGAACCCAAGAATATATTTGATGCTCTCAAAGAACCAAGTTGGGTGGAAGCAATGCAGGATGAGCTTCACCAATTTGCAATTCAGGATGTTTGGGAGCTGGTTGATTGTCCCAGATATGTCAGACCTATAGGGACAAGATGGGTTCTAAGAAACAAGAGAGATGAAAGAGGCATTGTGGTCAAAAACAAGGCAAGGTTAGTGGCTCAGGGATATACACAAGAGGATGGGATAGACTATGAGGAAGTCTTTGCACCAGTTGCAAGGATTGAAGCTATAAGGATCTTTTTAGCCTATGCATCCTGCATGGGCTTCACTGTCTATCAAATGGATGTCAAAAGTGCCTTCCTCTATGGTACAATTGTTGAGGAGGTATATGTGATGCAACCTTCTGGTTTTGAGGATCCAGAGAATCCAGACAAGGTGTATCGAGTCAAGAAGGCTATGTATGGACTTCATCAAGCCCCAAGAGCATGGTATGGTACTTTGTCTACTTACTTAGTAGACAATGGATTCAAAAGGGGCACCATAGATCAGACACTATTTACAAAGAAGAAAGGTAAGGATGTGTTGCTTGTTCAAGTCTATGTTGATGACATCATTTTTGGGTCTACTGATCCAAAGATGACTGAGGATTTCTCCAAGCTTATGACAGACAAATTCAAGATGAGTGCTATAGGGGAGATGAACTTCTTTTTTGGTTTACAAGTTCAGCAGAAAGAAGATGGTATCTTCATCTCCCAGGATAAATATGTGGCTGAGATCTTGAAGAAGTTTGGTTTTTCTCCACATGAAAAGAGGGCTACTACTCCTATGGATAAAGAACATCCTTGGGGAAAGATTGGAGATGGGAAAGATGTTGATGTCAGGCACTATAGGTCCATGATTGGATAATTGATGTACCTTACAGCCTCCAGGCCTGATATCATGTTTGATGTGTGTGCTTGTGCACACCATCAAGTGACTCCCAAAGAATGTCACCTTTATGCTGTGAAGAGGATCTTTAGGTACCTAAGATGCTACCCTCGTCTTGGTTTGTGGTACCCAAATGATTCACCATTGGAGCTGATTGCATATTCAGACAGTGACTATGGAGGTGATAAATTTGATAGGAAATCCACAACTGGTGGATGTCAGTTTCTTGGGAGCAGGTTGATATCTTGGCAATGCAAGAAACAAACAGTGGTGGCTAATTCTACAACTGAAGCTGAGTATGTTGCTGCAGCTGCTTGTTGTGGACAAGTTTTGTGGATTCAGAACCAGCTTTTGGACTATAGGTATAATTTCATGCATACCAAGATATTTGTTGATAATAACAGTACTTTATGCATCATTAAGAATCCTGTACATCATTCTAAAACTAAACACATAGAAATTAGACACTATTTGATAAGAGATTTTTTTGAAAAAGGTTTAATACAACCAGATAGGGTTGACACTGAGGAAAATGTGTCAGATTTACTAATTAAACCTTTTGATGCTAGGAGGTTTCAATACTTGGTAACAAGTATTGGAATGATCAATCTCACATAATATATGTTTTGGAGTCTTTTTGTAAAAGTATGTACAGGATGATGCATTGTTATTGGTCTTATTGATGATTTAGAATTTCCACTATATTTTTCTAACACTGACAAAGATTGCTTGAACGTTGATAAGTGTTTTTGTAACGTTGTCAACAATATAATTGTCTAACACTAACAAAACTTCCTTCAACGCTGTCATGTGTTATCGGGGCGTTGTCAGCAACAATGTTAGTTTTGTGGTTTTCAATTTAAATGTGCAGGTGGTGTTAGCAGTATACCATTGGATACAGAGTTACTTATGGATCATTGGAGAAGCATTTGGACAAGTTTTTATTTATGGATGATGGTTGGAATTTTTAATTCCTATCTTGACATAAATTTTTATGTTCATGCATGTTTTTAGCAACTTATGTATCATAGTTTAAGGGGAGGTTTTAGGAACCTTTAGGATGTTTGGGTATCCATATGATACTCTTATCACAATTCTAGATTGTGTCCACAGGTGAGTATGAGTTAGTTTTACTAAATCACGAGGCATTGTAGCATGCAAAGTTGATATACTATGCATGCTGCCAAGACATTTTTGGCCTAGAATTGGTTGTGGTCTGTTGGGAGACTTGGGAATAGTTTTGTTATGGGATTTACCTGGGAGTAACAAGGAATTTTATAAGGTAACTTAGTTGTTAAGAGTTTTGGTTAGCAAGGGACACTAGAGGACTGTTATGTCTATCTTGTATAAGCAAGTGTGCATAACTGGACAGTGCTTGCCGCCCTATAATAATTATCAGCTTTTTGGTTATCTTCTCTAGGATAAATTACTTTGTTAAGGTCATTTTTCATTTTTAACCATTTTTATTTTTGGACGCTGACAAGTATTTTTCCAAGCGTTGTTGTGACCAATTTAGACGCTGACATGGCTATTGGCAAACGTTGACAAGATTATAGCCGTTGGGCGTTGATAGGTTATTTTTGACCGTTGACACTCAATGGGTCCTACCCAGTTGTTACTTTTTGACATATTTTTAGGCCGTAATTTTGGGAGTTGATAACTTACATTTAATGCATGAGATAAACTTATTATTTTTTAATATTTTCATGATTACATTTTGAAAATACTTGCCTATTTTTGGGCCAATCACATGCATTTTCTTCTCCTATATATTTGGCTCCTATTTTTAAACTGGGTACCTATAATTCTTGTCTAACACAATTTTCTCTTATCAACTTCATCTTCATCACTCACTTTAAACAGCTTTCAACAATGGCACCAAAGTTTAAACCATCAGAATTGGAATTGGGGTTCAGAAGCCAACATAACATGATCGCGTATCTTGAAGCTGATGATGCTCTGTTTCCCCAATACACACAAATGGTGGTGTATTTGAACGCATCTCCTCTTAGGTATGCTCTTTATCATGCACCACTCATTCCTGTCACACATATTAAACAGTTTTGGAAC
The DNA here is from genome assembly GCA_025667525.1 of Glebionis coronaria. Classification (NCBI taxonomy): domain Eukaryota; kingdom Viridiplantae; phylum Streptophyta; class Magnoliopsida; order Asterales; family Asteraceae; genus Glebionis; species Glebionis coronaria. Next base: position 162,542,562 of record CM046878.1, on the reverse strand, counting down.
ACTGTTAGTTCCTCAACAGTTAATAGAGTGACTACATTGACTTCTATTGTTCATGGGAGACCTTGGGTGGTTACTGAGGCTTTGGTACGCCAAGCCTTGCATCTTGATGATGCTGATGGTATAGCCACCCTTCCCATTAGTGAAATAGAACAAGGACTAAGGGCTTTGGGTTATCATTTTCCTGATGAAGGAACTTTAAACAAATATCATAACAGGAGTTTCCCCCAGCCTGGAAGTACCTCATACATGTCCTCCTACAATGTTTGAATCCCAAATGCACTGCACACAATGAGATCAATAGATCTATTACAAGTGCTATTGTGTGTATTGCAACTGCGCAAAAATTTAATTATTCTAAAATGATTTTTGAGGGCATGTGTAAAAATAAGGGGAACAAAATGACTTTAGCTTATCCCCGATTTTTACAAATGGTTTTTGATGTTCAAGGATAATGCACAAGGGATCATAATGATTTTTATGAGATCCCTGTGCAAAAGAAAGCAATTTTTATGAAGATGAACTCACCCCCACATCGTGACCTACCTTTAACCCAAGCTATGCTTGCTGTCATTGCAGCAGCTCAACCCCAACCAGACCCCCAACCTCAAATTGACCCAATACCTGAACCATTACCTTCACCTGAACATATGCAAATTGACCAAGAACCCTTCAACGCTGACACGTTAAATGTTGGCGTTGATGTGCCTATTTCCAACATTGACACACAACCTTCACAAACCCAAACACCCCTTAACCAACCCACATCCACCCAATCCACATCTTCTTCTACACCCCCTGAATATAGGTTGATTAAACGCCAAAGGACTACTGGAGTGTTCTCCTCTGGTGGTCCTAGCCATGTAGCAGAGAGAACCACCACCACAAGTGTGGCTGGTGATATGGATGAGGCTGGGACTATTGGTTATGGCTTAGAAGTTGGCCAAGGCAGTCCCACCATCATTAGGTCCTCATCCATGCCCAATGAATCTGACTTGGGAGGTCAAATCCCCATTTTAGAAGAGGGCAGACTGGCACCAATGACCCTAATGGAATTGACGGCAGTCTGCATGCGCTTGCAAAAGCAAAATGCAGACTTGGTACAAGTTGTCAGCACACAAGGCCTTGAACTCAAGCAATTGAGGGAGAGGATTGTTATTTTGGAGACTGCTAGTGCAAGGAGAGGGATGGAGGAATCTTCCAAAGGGGAGGAAGATCCAATAAATCTGAGTGATAAGGGCAGCCATGATGGTCAATCTTTGGATGTTGTTGAGGCCCTTACAAGTTTGAAGAAACAGACAGGTTTTGATACGTCCTTAGTCTCTCCTACCAAATTGAATTTGTTATTTACAGCCATGTTGGAGGAAATTGCAAAAGGCGCTGAGGCAGGAACTTTGGGCGTTGACAAGGAGAAGTTGAATGCTAACATGAGTATTTTGGGCACTGACACAGCAAAATTGGGCGTTGACAGACCTGCACATGAGGGTGATGTATCCCAGTCATCATCTATCATCAAGGAGGTTTCTTCACAGGTATCACCATCTACCTTACCAACAATTGATCCATTAAATTAGGGTAAGGGCATTATGGTGGAAGAGGTTGTTCCAAAGAATGCAGCTCAAGTTGAGTTTGATAGAAGATTGGCTGCACAAATCATGGAACAAGATAGAAAGGAGGTGAAAGAGTCACCATTTGTTGTCACTTCAGAAGAGAGAGAAGGAAGTGATGAAGCTAGCTCAGACTCAAGTTTTATGATTATAGAACCAGAAAGACTTGAGAATGGGGATGAGTTGGCCAAGGAGAAATTGAGAGAATTGAAATTGCAGGTTGACTTTGATATGCCAGAGGTGGTTCAAATGTATAATGCTTGGGAAGAAAGATGTATGGAGAATCCACACTTGACCATTTCAGATCAGATATGGGGTTTGGAGATTCTTCTCAGAGTACAAAAAGATTGCCAGGTTATTTTGAAACAAAAGGCAAGCAATATTCTCTCAGAGTTGAAAAGGGATAGAAGGGAGTTATACTGCATGTTGCTCAGATGTCATGGAGTAGGATGGACTTATCAGAAATTGAGGGCATTGACATTTGATGAGTTGGAATGCAAAGCTTATCCCATCTGGGTTAGAGTGCAAGAAGCAAACACTCTCAGACTTCTTTCTGATGAAAGAAAGGAAGAACTTGTAGAGGAAATGGAGCTCAAAAAGGCAATGTTTGTTCCCAGACCAGTGAAAAAGGGAGTTCCTTTTGAGTTTCCCAAAGATATGGATCCATTATTTCCAAGTGAAGCTGTCATAAGAAAGAGCCTCAAGCTCTCACCATTAGAAGCTTCAGATATGGTGCAAGTGTTACCACTAGATTCCAGAAATCCAATTGTGAGCTATGAAGAAGATGAATGTGGATTTTGGAAGATTGACGGGTATGGCAAAGAGGTTCACACTTTTACCACTCTCATATCTTTGTTTGCAAGTTGTGATAGAGAAGACTTGGTAGACCTATGGAGGTTGCTAGAGACCAAGTATGAGGCTGAAGCACCAACTTCAGCAAATGGAATAAAACTGTGGTCCACATTCAAGAGAATGTGTGGATCAAAAGATGAGGATCCTGCTATTTGGAAGGATCTTGAAGATGACCTCAGTGGTCTTCAATGGAGATTGTATTCAGCTGCTGGTGTTTATCATTTGAGTTCTACAAAGTTTGCTGAGTGTCTACTTGTGGATGGTCAGTATTTCATATCCAAGGCTATCTTGGAGAAGATGAAGAACACTCAGCTGGAAATTGATTATTCAAGTGATGTGGCAAAAGACTTGATCAGATTTATTTATTACCAATATGAGAAGGTTTGTAAGATTCCTCCTAGTCCTTAATGTTTATTCAGAAACTTGATCATAAGAGTGGATATCAAGTTTAGGGGAGGATTGTTGGGAATAAATTAAGGCCAGTTCACTTGAGCGCTGACAAGAGTAAAACAAGCGTTGCCAAGAGCAAAACAAACGCTGACAGCCTAAGCGTTGAAAAGATAAATTCAAGCGTTGATACATTGAAGACAAGCACTGATGGGAAGATATACTCTACGCGTTTATTGATTCTAGATTACTTCTAGTAAAGATAGGAACAACAATGTATTTTCTATATTTATCTTTACCTAGAATAGTTGATACGTAGATTATTGTACAAGGCTTTTTATGTCTATAAAAGAAGACCTTTAGTTTATTGTTTCATATAAATTTTCATTCGTAAACTACTTTCATTGTAAGCAAGTTTGATATCATTAATCAAAGTGAAAGTTTGTTTATATCATTGTGTGTTCTTGTTTAAGTGTTAATTCCGCATAACACTTAGATTATCATAAGCATATACAAAGGTTTCTCTAAGTGTATTACTTGATCTAATCTCGTATACATAAAGCTAAATCGATCTAAGTTTGGGATCAACATTTAATATCGTAAAAGTCGGAATTACGCGTGGTTTTGTGTTAAAATAGGTACAAATGATCAAAAGGAAAGAAAACACGGGATTTCACGGTCAAATGTTGAAGAAAAGTCCAAGAAAGAGACGAAGACAAAGTCAAAAGACCAAAAGTGTGCCAAAGATCACGAAAATCGGCAATTCAAACACGGTTTTGAAGAAATGAACAAGAAAGCCGAAATCAAGCTCGATTTTATCAGATTTAATCTTTTTGAAGATATTTGAGCTTTGTGGGTCCCACATTTGCTTATTGGGCCCACAAGCCCATTTAAGAAGATGTTGAAGTTGCTATTGGATCAAAAGGCCCAAATACAAAATGTTATGATACGGATTGGAAGAAATATTTGGGCCAAGCCCAATTTGATGCAAAATGGAACGAAAAGAGTGAATAACTTTTCACTTTTGCTAGTCAAACCCCAGGTCAACACAAACACAAACGTAAATACCACCAGCTCACCTCACACGTGTTACACACTTACTCACCCCACTTTTATAACTCCCCATTCACTTTTTACGATACAAACAATAAAATCCCATTTACCCTCCATTTCGATAAAAACAAAGAAAAAAACCCTTTCACATCTTCATCTCCCCAACACAAAACACAGCCTCCATTGTTTTTTTACCCTAACCTTAAATCACCCTATCATAAATTACCCATCAAAAAATTGGGGGTTTTATTGTATTCGTGTGATTCACACGAATACCAATTAAATCCCCATGTTTTTAGCAGGAGAACACTATGGTGGTCAATCCTACATGGCAACAATCCCTTTTGTGATTGGCTATACCACATCACCACAAACCCTTCCACCAATCAGAAAAGCCCACGTCATTCTCAAACTAGCACAACAAACACAGAACTGCTAGCCTGGCAATCCGTGTGATGCAAGAACGTTTTTCATCCGCAAGATCAAGAAATGAAGAGACAGAAGGTAGAAAAGAAGTGTTTAACGGCTCAGATTCAATTTCTTCCTCGCGAAGCTTCTTGAAGAAGCTATGGGGGTTGGCTATAAAACCCCCCTCATATCTGTAATTTGGGTGCCTTTTTCTTTATTTTAATTTTTATTTCTGAAAAAAAGAATTAGGGTTTAATGTAATTTTATGTTCAATCAATTATTGTACTCAGTTTTTATATTAATGAAATTTCAAGTTTCTTAAATTCTTGTCTCGTTTAATATTATTGCAATTAATTTTAATTTTATTTTGAGCAAACAAATGTTAAAGTAAAATAAAAAGGAAGTACTCTTTCCCCACTGGGAAGATAAAAATAAAAAAATAAAAAAATATATTGGTTTGTTACTGTTTATGGTTCATGGTTCGATGATGATGGATATTGGGTAATAACGGTGGTGTTTGTTTGTTCTCGGTTTCAAATCATAGGGGGTTCAGCGCCCACCCTACTGCCCAACGGATTCATCATATGGTGCTTGTTCTTTTTTTTATTTTATTAAGTTTAGTTTAAGATTTGTTTGAATCTGCTTGAGTTTTTGATGTTTGGATCTGCTTATGTTTATTGATTGATGATTTATATGTTGCTATTTTAAGTTTGTTTGGATATTATAATCTGCTTAATTCATTATATGTGTTTATTTAGTTTGTTTAAAATCTGAGTAGTTAATATCTATTTTGGTAATAATCTGTTATCTGCTTCTTAGTTTATCTGCTCGTAAGAATTAAGTTGTTAATCTGCTTAGTTAACCTGCTTTTGAGTTTAAGTTTGTTTGATAGTTTTAGTAATTATTTGGATTTAAGTTGGTTTGAATCTGCTAAGGTTTCAGTTTGTTACTGTTTGCTTTTTGTCATTGAGTAGTATTAAGATTAATTTTCTTATTAGGTATTTAGCTTATTTAATTATAGCTTATTTGTTTATTTTAATAGTTGTTGTTTGGTTTCTTAGCTTATTTATTTTTATCTGCTTAGTTAAATTGTTGTTTTGCTTATTCTCAATATTTTTATTTACTTATTTGCTTATATAATTTGCCCCTTTGATAAACTGCTTTCTGCTTATTTGATAGGACTGGTATTGCTTATTTGGTTTACTTTATTTGTTGATCTTTGCTGTGATAAAACTACAGATCCATTTGATCTGTGAGTTTCATTGTCCAAAAATAATTATTAGCAAAAATTAAAATCCAATTTCGTCCATAGAGGGATTCGAACCCTGGACCTCTCGCATAATAGTCCACAGCCTAACCAATTGTGCTAGGACCTTTCTTGTGTTTGTCTTCTCAGCATTTAATTAATATAGGTATTTTTAGTTTGGCAGTTTTTAGTTATTTATTTAAATACTAGTTTTAGAGTTATTAATTTTGATTAAAAGTTTTTCTTAATTATTTACTTTTATTCAGTTTATAAAAAAAAGACTATAAAAATATTTTATTTACTTTTAGGAATTTTGAATGTTTTTAAATTTAGTTTAAACTTTATTTAATATAAATTAGTTTTGTTTAAATATAGATTTCATCTAAAGTTACTAGTTTAAAATTAATTAGATTTAAATATTTTATTTAAGTTTTAGTTTAAAATTAGTTTTCAAATTTATTTAAGATAGTTTTAAAATAGTTAATTATTTAGATTTTAATTAAATTGTTTTCAATTAGTTAAAAAAAACAAAAAGTTTTAGTCACCAAGAACAAATTAAGTCTTACGTTTAATTGGAAATCAATTCTAGTCGAGTCGAGGAAACGAACATTAATTGTTAAATTAGACTAAAAACCCTTATATTAATATTTTCTATTTAAAAGCTAATTTAATGAAAATTTACAAACTAAATTTTTGATACGAATATTAAACATTTTGAAATATAAACGTGTATAAGAAAAAAAAACAAAAGTCTGATAAACGTTTAAAATATCAGTTTAAAGAAAAACGTGTATTAATTACTATTAGTAATACTTTAACAAAAAGCAAGCCTAGCTCAAATGGTTAAGGCGTTGAGCTTATGAGGGGCAGGTCTTGAGTTCGAGACCTGCAAGAGACAGATTTTTGGTATTATTTTTTTGGAGATCAGATTTTGAGTCAATTATTCAACATTACATAATGATATACTACTGTATAATCACTCGGTTAAATCAGACAATATAAACACACTAATTGAAATCGAATAAACAGCAACTAAAGAAACAATCACAGTACAAAAATGCAACAAATTAATCAGGCATGATCAACATAAAATAGCAAACACCAAACACTCTTAAACAACTATAATACCAAGTTTTAACAGTGGACTATTCAAACACAAACACCTTAATCAATCGAGTAAATCAATTCAAAAAAACAGTATTCAAACAAGTGAGCTTAAACAGCTATATCAGCAATCTCAGTAATTCAAATCATATATCACAGCATATAAAATTTCAAATAATCAGTAAGAAATAAGCGGAATAACTAGTTAATAAGCAAGACGAAGAAACATGCAAAATCAACTATCAAATACCCCTATTTAAACATCTATTACCATCTTTTAGCATGAACACATTACTAACATAACAAATCATACCACAACTTTATTACAACAGCTATCCATAAATGCAAATTTCTTAAAATCATCTAAGTAGTTTAAAACATATACCAAAATCATTCACATCAGATTAGCAAGCAGAATGACTAAAAAAATAACAGATTATCAAAAAGAAATTCTATAACAATCAAGCCTAAAAACACATTACAACCACCATAATTCGAATCATCACAACCGGATTACACGGAAAATAATCAAACTAAAACAAATTCATAAAAACATAAATCAAATACACACTAATCCATTAACTAAGTATACAAGCAGATAGTATTAAAACTTGGAAAATAAAATGAGCTTAACCCTTTTAAACGATGATAACCGTTGGTGAAGAAGGTGAGCGCTGAGCTACCTTAGACTCGACTTCAAACAATTAAACCACCATAAAAAACAAGATCTCGAACCACATCAAAAACAAGATCACGAACCACCTTCATTTTCTCAAAACGTCGAACTAACACATGATCTAGAACCCAACAACTTATTTATTTAACATCTATCCAGTGGGGATAAATGTGTTATTCCCTAATCTACTTAATTGTTCAAATAAGCTACGATTTAAGCTTATTCACACAATACTCACTTATAACAGTTCTTTAGATTCAATATTGCAATCATTTAAACATAAAAACAAAATGTAAATTAAAGAGATTATGGAACCAAAAATCAAACTTTTATTAAATCAACCAATCATTACAACTTTAATAAAAGAAAATTACAACTACTGACTAAAAACTAGCATTATAACTTTAAGTAAAAAGAGTGATACAAATTACAGAATAAATGAGGGTTTTTATAGCAAACCCGAGAGGTGAGGGGTAAGGTGTTTGTTGGAGATGAATCGATCTTGGCCCTTAATTCAGCATCTTCCTTTTCTCTTTCATCCTTGTTATGATCTAAAGGATGTGATTTGACTACCCTCACACGGATTGCCACCCTAGCACAAGGTGTGTTAGTTTGCTGCTGAGGTGGAGGGATTTCATTTGCTCTATGTCAGGTTTGCAAGTATTCAACCAATGAGAATGAAGTTGTGACGTATTGATAATGCCACGTGGAGCCTTGTACTAAGTATCTCTGTTTTATACACGCACCCTTTCCTCCTTATTTCTCTGAATTAGTGGCGCGTGACTTCTAATTCTTGATTAATTGTAATGCCCCAATTTTCTAGGGTTCTTGATAGCTGCTATGTTCTTCCCCTTATTTCTCTCTTCTCGTCTCTTTTTTATTTATTTATTTGTTTTGACGAAAAGTGTTGACCAAAGGATAAATAAAACGTTTTCCACCGTCTCAAACTCTTTGCCTTTTGGGCCTTTTGAACCCAACATATATAAACTTTAAACCGTCCATCAATTTTCCTTTGGACTTGGACCCAAAAGAATAAACATTCCATCAATCCCAATGATTTTTCCATTCTTGTTGGGCTTTGAATGGACCATAACTTAACCAATCTTAATAAATGGGCTTAAAGGCCCATTAAGCATATGTGAGACCCACTTGGCCCAAAATCCTTTAAAAACAATCCCGACTTTTGGCTTTTGATGAAGTCTTCAAACTCGTGTCGATCTTTGCCGGTTTTTGTGATCTTGGTACCTACACACATGAAACAAGAAAACAAGCATATACAATACCATATTCATATGTTTTATGCATTTTAAGTCCGTATTATGATAAATGATATGAGTAATTACACTCATATCAAGTGTCAACACAAAGTTGGTGAGTTCCTAGGTTTGAGTTTAAGTAAACAATGAAAATCATTTCTATGAACCACAAGATTCGTATCCACCTGTGACAATATAACACATACAAAGTCACATAGTTTATCTTTACTACTATCTAAGCCTATGACACCGATACGTTAACGAGTCTAACCGACTTTGTGTGTGTGCCCGTGTAGGTGACTAACCCAAGTCACTTGTCGTCTTCAAATGAAATTGTATTTACTTGAACGGACCCATTCAAAGTAAATAGGAGTGTCAACTCCGATAGAACTATCCATAACATTCGCTCTCACTTTGTTGTAACCCAGCTAGGTGACTAACGGTTCAAGATTCATGGGCAGTTATCATTTCGGTTGTTCTGGGACATAGATCAACTAGTAAAGAATAGTTCACTTGTGTTCATGCGTTTAGAAATCAAGTAATGTTCTCACCCCAAAAGATGACAAGACAGTTTTAGAGAGAGGGGCTAGGAAACTCACTTTGTTGATAGTAAAGTGTCGCAGGGCAAAGTAGAATTTTACCAGTAACCTAATAAAATAATATTCATTTAAACCTTGTGTAATATAAAAATAATATACATATATAAACTCGTTCTTAGTTGGTGCTTAGGCTGGAATAATAACAATTAAAGTTTTATAAAGTGTTTCTGGTTATTAATCGGTTTTATTTCTTTTAGTTCTTTATGGTTGGGTTTCATTCTTTTAAACTACGATTTCACAAATAACTATATTTCATATATTTAGGTTATGCATTATAAAGTCATTATAGGTTAATATGTATTCAAATAAAATTTAACTATTTGAGTTTTAAAGATAATATTATTACGATATATGTTTTATTTAATTCCTACTAGAGTACGAATATGAGAACCTAGTGTTTTATAATTAATATCGTTTTCTTCATTATATTGAGAGCTGCTATCGTGTGTCACTTTCGTTAGATTAGCATGATATGTATAATTTACGATTTTTACATCTAAATTCATTTAACGATATTTAAAAGACATATAAGTAATTATGGTTTCGTAAAAACACCATTTTTTAGTGTAATATCTAATGATCCATTTTATAAACTCGGAATTTAACTAGGCGTCTTACAATACATGTTACTAGTTGAAATTTTACATATAATGACCATTTTAAACATTTTCCAAAATTTGAAAACTGTTCAACGGGCCTATTTTGAGAGCCCGTAACTTTGCATACTTTAGAGTTATGACACAAACGAAGTTTCTATGGATAGCCCACTTGGTAGGCTCGGATAATGATTTTTATGAACTAGTCGTGATTTGGAATTTAAGTGGATCAAATTTAGCTTACAAAAACGTAAATCCAACCAGTTTAACACTAGACAGGATGGTTTTTCAAAAACTTTGAAGACGTGTATCTTACTGCTCGTTAACCCTTAGATAAAACGGCTTACTGTTCTAGAAACTACGGCAGGTGAACATTAATATTATCCTTGAGCAAAATTTACGAATTCGGCCTCTTAGAGGCTCGAAATCGCGTCCAAACATGACTCACCCGACCAAACAGATTTGAGACTTTCACAGCTATGACATATTTTAATGTTTTTATTTATATTTTCATTTTAAGTTTCCTGGTTCATTATAACTTTGTTTAAAGTGATTCAAGAGGCTATGGATTCGTAATAAAGTCTAATATTTTACTCTATGACGAAAATTCAGGGGGAGGTGTCTAACTCGGGAAACGTGCAAGATTTATAATCTACCAAATAAGGCTTTTTAACAACTTTTATTATGGAATATTTCTAAACGCTAAGCACCACTTATTTGATGTTTAACATGAATACTAAGCTATTTAACACTAGGTAACACATTACTTACAATGTATTGGTGGTTTGATCAAGTTTACGCCCTATGATGCCTTAGTTTGGTCTCGGCTAGGTTTCAACTTTTACGACGCAAACACGAACACTAAGAAAACTTAATGGCTTGTCTTGTGATCACTTGGAAGACCAAGAATGATACCAAATACTGCTAGAAAGGATTTGAACACGAGTAACACGAAAACCATAAAATCCGAATATAGGGTTTTATAGAAAACCCTAATTAGATTTAGCCACGATTTTATTTTTAGGGCACTTCAAGGTACGAAATTTGAGGGCTGTTTAGAGGGTGTTTAGGGCTGATATTTAATAGTGTTTAGGAGTACCAATGATGGTGGTGATAGTGGTTTACGTTGGTGATTGGCTCATGGCAAAAAACAAGCAGAATTACGGATTAGGCTTGATTTTCATGGTGGTTTAATGAATGGAGACTAAAACTAATAGTAATTATTTATACACCTACTTTAAGCTTACCTTATCACCTAGAATTCAAGTTTTGTGGCTGCCATGGAAGAAAATGGATAGAACATTATCAAAGAAAATATGAAACGAATGGATTTGAGGGTTTTTAGGGATTTCCAATCGGTGTGGGGTTTAGGGGATGGTACGGGCTGAATTATTTTGGTCTAGGAACAGAATTTGTATTATAAGGCAAGTAGATAATCATACAAAAGTTGCATAATCTATATCCTATTTATCTAATTTAATTTTTCCCATTTTCTAGCTTACATAAATCCGTTTAATGACTTCTCTAGCCAAAACCCACGAAATATTTATTATGTAGTGATAATTATGGGCTAACTTGGGTTTATGTACAATTAGTTGGGTTTAATTGAGTTTTACGGGCTTTTAAAATTACTTACGGGCTTTTAAAATTAATTACTGGGTTATTTCAAGTTGTTTAATAATTTAATTGAGCTCCTATGATTAATTATGAAGTTTACACATTAATTTTATTAGTTTGAAGTTGATAAAATTCATTTAGACGTTTTCGTGATCGTTTAGACATAAAAACGATATTTTATAATTAAATAATAAATAAAATATGATTACCACGGTAATTTATTCGATACCTTTAAAATAAATTAATAATGAGAAATATATGATTTGTAGACTTTTTATATTCCGCCATATATAGTTTTTGAAGAAACCATGAGTTGAAAACGTTTATATAACTTTCTATTAATAATTGACGTTGATTTTGATAACTTATGTTAACTATTAAAATAAACTATTATCGACACTTATATGATCTATAAAAATAGAATAAGTCATTACACGTCACATAGATAAAACACATATGCTTTTGTTAGATGGCTTCCGGTTACAGTTAATAACGATTTTTAGATAGCACAATAACTATTTTGTACTTTACAGTAAATAATTAAACGTGTAACTATTGACATCTATATGATTTATATGTTCCCAAATAGTCTGTTGTACATACTATCGGTGATAATATAATTTGTTACTTGTAGGTTACCTTCCTTTTTATAATAAACAATGTTTTAAAAAAAATAAAAAAAATTGTAGCGGTAATTATTTTATTATTTGAGAATAACAGTGAGTTCAAATTTACGGGTTTTCACATTCAATCCACCTTAGAGAATTTCGTCCCGTAATCAAATCTTCGTATACGTTACAATATTTGTCGAGAAAAAGGCGAAAGTGGTTAGTGGTATTCTAGACCTTTTATAGTTTCTTCTTTCTCCTATTTGTTTAGTGTATGGTAGAAAAATGAATACTTTTATTCTAAGTTAATTTTATTCATTTTGGTATTTGTGGTAACTACTACGAGCATGATATTGTTCTATCTAAAGTACACATAGGTGATCAGGCTATGTATATTCCAGATACAACATATAGTGTCCTCCTTTTCGTCACCTCTTTTGTTCATATCTTACTTTTTATGGAATTGTGGAATTTTTTATTTTATTTTATTTTTTACTTTTTTTATTCTTTTATGTGATGAGTTATCGCGTATTCTTATCGTGGTTGGGTATTCTTCGGTTTCCTTTTACTTTTTCATATATTCATTGGAATTTATTTTTAGTTTCTTTCTAGTTACACTTTTATATTAGTGTTTATATTCGATTTGTTTGTAAAATTATGAGTTATTTATTTTACCAATTTTTGTTACATAATATAGTTTTAATTTACTCCTTTTTAGTAGTAATTGTGCTTTAGGCGTGACTACTAAACTTCTGTTACTATTCCTATATATTTCATTCCAGTTATTTCCCAAACTCCTATACATCCTACCGCCCCATTATTAATATATTCAAATTTCAAAATCTTCTCTCACACATCATCCTCAATATTTTTCAAAAACTCTTCACACACACAAATACCCATTTTCTCTTTTAAAAAAATCGGTTACTCTTCTCGATGGACATTCCGATCGAGATTTTTACTCCCGTTATGATTATCATTATTACATCGCTCGTTTTACTTATCTACCCCATGTGTTTATTTTCGGATGGAGATGTTTGTTTTATTTTAGCATTTTATATCTTCGGTGTATTCCCATTACTTTTGTATCTTGTTACATTATGAATGGAAATATTATGGCCTTATTTAATAAGATTTTGTTTTTAATTCGAATTGTTCTTTATTTATCTTTGGTTAATGCTTTAGGTTGTGGTGGTTATTTATTTAATTATGATTTTTTATATATCTTGGAATTGAATAAATAATAAAAATAGTACATGTTGGAAATACGTTTTACGTATAAAGAAAGTCTCTGTCACTCCAACAATATAGTTATAGGCTCGTAGTAGTGTTTAAGTAACATTTATTAAATAGCCCGACCCATGAGCATGTTCATGGGCCGAAGGCCCAAGTCCATTAAGGACTTGGGTATATAAGCCTCTTTCCACCATGGAAAGAGGTGTTGGTTGTTTCATTTCTCACTTTTATAACACATAGTTTCTTTCATTTCTCTCTCTAAGTTTCTCTCTCTAGAAAACATCAACCCTCTTGAATCATAAAGATTATCATTGTTCTACAGTACAGGGTAATATCGGCGGTTGTCGAGTCACTTGATTTGTACTACTTTACATTCATCCAGAAGTTACATTAGTTGAGATCTTTAGTGAGAAGATAGTAGGGATCACTTACGGAGAATTCATAAATGTGTGGGAACTCCAGCTCCACCTGAGTAGGGTTGATATCGTCATCCGTCTCTTAGCTGGCTACATTTGAACTCCCTTCTTGGGCGGACTCATTCGAGGCTTATTGGGGAAGCATTACTTTTATGGGATGGTTAACCGTGTAGCAGATGATGGCGTTCTCCTTGGTGGTAATGGATTGACCTCTATAGGGGCAGTGGGATCTCCGGCCGCTTCCTCATTTGACGAGTCGTGATGGGTGGTGATTGTGACATTTTATTAAGGTAAAACATTTTGTGAGTTCGCTAATATTTTCAAGTGTCGCTTTTACTCTGGTATTAGATTTATTGTTTCATTATCTCTTGGTGGTTATCATTATAATTAAATTTTTAGTATTCGATATTTTTAGTGAAATGATTTTCACTGGTTTGGTGGTGCATTCATAAAATGCATTCTTTTGGTAATTATAGTTACTTCCATGACTATTTGGATATTTAGTATTGATATATACGTATATATGTGTGTATATATACATAAGTATATGTATATATATTTAGCAGTAATATTTATAAGTACCCAAAATTCTTCATGTAATGAGATTATTTAATTTAATTTCATATTTTCGCTATATCTTACTATTAACTAACAGTTAAGCATATAGTGTATGGCATGTTATGTACTATTGTAATAGTATAGTGTTGCCCACTAGATTATGCCATCCTACACCCACGGGTTGTCATGCATAGTCCCACAAACATGTTTTCCACAGTAACGCTTAGTAGTTTAGTAAAAGAAAATAGCATGTCAAACAATTTATCTTTTAGTAAGGATTTAACAATAGACGTTTGGTATGCTAATTTATCATGCAATTTAGAGCCGATTATAGTCTAGAGTTATTAATGCAACCTAGTTCTCTATAATCAAGGGCTCTAATACCATTTTGTCACACCCCCAAATTTCACTGCAGCGAAAGACTGGATTTGGGTTGCGACTTCCTAGCGTGAAAAGGACTTGATGCGAGAGAACGACCTCTACATGCCAAAACAACAATGCAGACTCCACGTAATCCACATAGTAGCATAGCTGAGAAAAACATTGCTAAAGTGTCAACACAAAGTTGGTGAGTTCCTAGTTTTGAGTTTAAGTAAACAATGTAAATCATTTCTATGAAACACAAGATTTGTATCCACGTGTGACAATATAACACATACAAAGTCACATAGTTTATCTTTACTACTATCTAAGCTCATGACACCAATACGTTAACGAGTCTAACCGACTTTGTGTGTGTGCCCGTGCAGGTGACTAACCCAAGTCACCTGTCGTCTTCAAATGAAATTATATTTACTTGAACGGACCCATTCAAAGTAAATAGGAGTGTCAACTCCGATAGATCTATCCATAACATTCACGCTCACTTCTCTGTAACCCAGCTAGGTGACTAACGGTTCATGATTAGTGGGCAGTTATCATTTGGGTTGTTCCGGGACTTAGATCAACTAGTAAAGAATAGTTCACTTGTGCTCACGCGTTTAGAAATCAAGCAATGTTCACACCCGAAAAGATGATAAGTCAGTTTTAGAGAGAGGGGCTTGGAAACTCACCTTGTTAATAGTAAAGTGTCACAGGGCAAAGTAGAATTTTACCAGTAACCTAATAAATAATATTCATTTAAACCTTGTGTAATATAAAAATAATATACATGTATAAACCCGTTCTTAGTTAGTGCTTAAGCTGGAATAATAACGATTACAGTTTTATAAAGTGTTTCCGATTATTAATCGGTTTTATTTCTTTTAGTTCTTTATGGTTGGGTTCATTCTTTTAAACTACGATTTCATAAATAACTAATATTTCATATATTTAGGTTATGCATTATAAAGTCATTATAGGTTGATATGTATTCAAATAAAATTTAATTATTCGAGTTTTAAAGATAATATTATTACGATATATGTTTTATTTAATTCCTACTAGAGTACGAATATGAGAACATAGTGTTTTATAATTAAAATCGTTTTCTTTGTTATATTGAGAGCTGCTATCGTGTGTCACTTTTGTTAGATTAGCATGATATGTATTTTTTACATCTAAATTCATTTAACAATATCTAAAAGACATATAAGTAATTAGGGTTTCGTAAAAACACCATTTTTAGTGTAATTTGTAATGATCCATTTTATAAACTCGGAATTTAACTAGGCGTCTTACAATACATGTTACTAGTTGAAATTTTACATAAAATGACCATTTTTAACATTTTCCAAAATTTGAAAAGTGTTCAACGGGTCTATTTTGAGAGCCCGTAACTTTTGCATACTTTAGAGTTTTGACACAAACGAAGTTTCTATGGATAGCCCACCTGGTTCGCTAGGATAATGATTTTTATGAGCTAGTCATGATTTGGATTTTAAGTGGGTCAAATTTAGCTTACAAAAACGTAAATCTGGCAAGTTTAACACTAGACATGATGGTTTTTCAGAAACTTTGAAGACGTGTATCTTACTGCTCGTTAACCCTTAGATAAAACGGCTTATTGTTCTAGAAACTACGCCAGGTGAACATTAATATTGTCCTTGAGCAAAATTTACCAATTCTGCCTCTAAGTGGCTCGAAATCGCGTCCAAACATGACTCACCCGACCAAACAGTTTCGAGACTTGGATTATTTCACAGCTTAGACAGATTTTAATGTTTTTATTTAAATTTTCATTTTATGTTTCTCGGTTCCTTATAACTCTGTTTAAAGTAATTCAAGAGGCTATGTATTCGTAATAAAGTCTAGTATTTTACTCTATGACAGAATTTCAGGGGGAGGTGTCTACCTCAGGAAACGTGCAAGAGCTATAATCTACCAAATAAGACTCTTAAACGACTTTTATTACTTATGGAATATTTCTAAACGCTAAGCACCACTAAGTTGACGTTTAACATGAATACTAAGCTATTTAACACTAGGTAACGCATTACTTACAATGTATTGGTGGTTTGATCAAGTTTACGCCCTATGATGCCTTAATTTGGCCTCGGTTAGGTTTCAACTTTCACGACGCGAACACGAACACTAAGGAAACTTAATGGCTTGTCTTGTGATCACTTAGAAGACCAGGAATGATACCAAAGACTGCTAGAAAGGATTTGAACACGAGTAACATGAAAACCACAAAATCCGAATATAGGGTATTATAGAAAACCCTAATTAGATTTAGCCACGGTTTTGTTTTTAGGGCACCTCAAGGTACGAAATTTGAGGGTTGTTTAAAGGGTGTTTAGGGCTGATATTTAATAGTGATTAGGAGTACCAATGATGGTGGTGATGGCGGTTTACGGTGGTGATTGGCTCATGGTAGAAAATAAGTAGAATAACGGATTAGGCTTGATTTTCATGGTGGTTTAATGAATCGAGACTAAAACTAATAGTAATTATTTATACACGAACTTTAAGCTTACCTTATCACCTAGAATTCAACTTTTGTGGCTGCCATGGAAGAAAATGGATAAAACATTATCAAATAAAATATGAAACGAATGGATTTGAGGGTTTTTAGGGATTTCCAACCGGTGTGGGGTTTAGGGGATGGTGTGGTCTGAATTATTTTGGTCTAGGAACATAATTTGTATTATAAGGCAAGTAGATAATCATAGAAAAGTTGCTTAATCTATATCCTATTTATCTAATTTAATTTTTCCTATTTTCTAGCTTACATAAATCGGTTTAATGAATTCTCTAGCCAAAACACACGAAATTTTTATTATGTAGTGATAATTATGGGCTAACTTGGGTTTAGGTACAATTAGTTGGGTTTAATTTAGGCTTACGGGCTTTTTAATGTAATTAATGGGTTATTTCTAGTCGTTTAATAATTTAATTAAGCTCCTATGATTAATTATGAAGTTTACACATTAATTTTATTAGTTTGAAGTTGATAAAATTCATTTAGACGTTTCGTGATCGTTTAGACATAAAAACGATATTTTATAATTAAATAATAAAAATATGATTACCACGGTAATTTATTCGATACCTTTAAAATAAATTAAAAATGACAAATATATAATTTATAGACTTTTTATATTCCGCCATATATAGTTTTTAAAGAAACCGTGAGTTGAAAACGTTTATATAATTTTCTATTAATAATTGACGTTGATTTCGATAATTTATGTTAACTATTAAAATAAACTTATTGATACTTATATGATCTATAAAAATAAAATAAGTCATTATACGTCACATAGATAAACATATATGCTTTTGTTAGATGGCTTCCGGTTAAAGTTAATAACGATTTTTAGATAGCACAATAATATTTTCTATTTTACAGTAAATAATTAAACGCGTAACTATTGACATCTATATGATTTATATGTTCCCAAATAGTCCGTTGTACATATTATCGGTGATAATATAATTTGTTACTTGTAGGCTACCTTCCTTTTTATAATTAACAATGTTTTAAAAAAAATATAGCGATAATTATTTTATTATTTGAGAATAATAGTGAGTTCAAATTTACGGGTTATCACACCTCTATGTAACCAAACTAATGATTTTCATGGCCATTTGTTCTTCAAATGTGTATTCTCTAATAAGATATGGAAAAGTCGTAAGGGGATGATTCACATGGAATATAGTTCTACTGAGTGGAAAAACATTATTAAGGACATAGCTGATCTCTCATATAATAACAACGTTAGAAGTGTATTGAGAAGAATTGTTATGGCTACTTCAATATATTATATTTGTAAAGAAAGTGTTAATGAAACCGATGCCTAAAAACATTATTTGTAATAACTAATCTTTCTTAGTTTTGATTAGGGGTGGCAATCGAGTCGTGTTCGTGTTGACCTGTTCGGGTGCACGGGTTGACGTGTTATTATAACCTTACACGTCCCTTTATTAATCGTGTCAAGAAACTCAACCCCAACCCACACCTACATAGCACGTGTTACCTGTTTTTGACATGTTTAACATGTTTAAGTAAATATGTAAAGCGGTTAATAAGGTTGATGCTTTGTCAATTTGACTAATTTATATGCAAAAAAATGTTATAAAGATGTAAAAAATGATAACATAACATACAAATAGTTATGCAACAGTTTCAACGACATGTGAATTATAATGACAATTCACTCCTATTAACTAAATAACAAAATTTATTAAATCCAAATCTAACATAAAAATAAAGTTATATATTAATTTTTAGAGGCTTATGTATATTTAAACGGGTTCACGTGTTGACCTGTTTAATACTTATTCAACCTAAACATGACCCCAAATATTATACGGATTATACGAGTTGACCTGTTTTTTACCCAAACCTGTTTATACTCGACCCATACATGTTTAACTTCGTGTCGGGTTAGTGTCGTTTATCGTGTCATGTCAAAAATTGCCACCCCTAGTTTTGATCACGACAAAGTGTAAAACATTTATCGTCAAAGATAACCGTAACACAAATTATTTAACAAACATTATCATTAAGGTAATAATCATTTAGGTCTTACACAAACATATATTATAGATGTTTAGTGGTCATTAAAAGTGATTAACCTTAAAACTCATATTTATACCAATGTGACAAAATATTTTAAAAAAACTTTCTTTTTAAGAAAATGTTTATTAAAACGGAAAATGGAAATTTGAATTTGGCATATTCTAAATGGTCTAAGAATATCAGTTTTAGGTATAATGTCACTAGAGGGCATTTCCCCATTAGAAGACAAGAAGTAGCGGAGTCTAGAGCATGTGGATCAATATAGTCATGCGGTTCCTTAGTGATATGGAACCGCCGGCCTATTTAATGAGTCGCACTCAGATAGCCATTAGAACTTGTCTCCTATAAATAGTGGATCATTTCTCCATTTTCCAATGAACCTTTTTGGACAGATTTCTACTTCTCTATATTTCAATCATTAGTAAATGATCACTTAATGTGTTAAGTATGTTTACTTATGATTATCTCCTTGATCTCCTTCTTTACCTTGTCCAAAGAGAAGATCACTCACACACTTGTGATGTGATTGAAGATGAAGCCTTGTTGAAGATCATCCTCTCCTAAAGATCTATTCATGTTCATCATATTGTTTATTTGAGTATTGTGTAGATCCAAAGTATGTGTGTATACTTGGATTAGTCTTGTGTAGATCCAAGGTATATGTGTATACGTAGATTAGTCTTGTGTAGATCCAATGTATATGTGTATACTTGGATTAGTCTTGTGTAGATCCAAAGTATAAGTGTATACTTGGATGTGTCTTGTGTGTTAGTTCTTACTAAACTACAAAGTGATGTATTTGTGAGAATGTGTGTTTGAGTTCTCACTAAACTAGAAAGTGATGTGAGTGAAGATTGGTTCTAGCTGAGGATTAGAACTCGACATCTAGCATTGTGTTAGAAAAGAAGATGGGCGATGAATATTATGGATAAATTGTAAGCAACGTTGTAAGGTCTTCTCCGACAAGAAGAGAGCTTGTGGATAAATATCGAGTAAGGTGTACTCGAGGAGTGGAGTAGGAACGAAAAAAGAGCTTCGTTGACGAACCACTATAAATCTTTCGTGTCGTTCCTTAGGTTGTTTATTTCCTTACTCTCTACTTATACTTGTCATTTCATTTAGCATTCCATCATCATAATAACTAGGAGTGAGCAACAGGTCCGGACCGAACCGACTAGGACCTGACCAGACAGAGGACCAAAATTGTCCAAAATCCCGGATCGAAAAGGTTTGGTCCCGTCCGGGGGTCGGTCCCGTCCGGTTTGGTCTTCGATACAGTCATATTAGGCATAATCGACGGGGTTTTGGTAGGATCAAACCGGACCGAGGACCAAATGAGTCTAATACCCCAGACCGAGGACCAGACCGAAGTTGTTCCGTTCGGTTCGGTTCAGTTTGGTTTTCCGGTCCAGGTCACCGGTCCAAATGCTCAGCCCTAATAATAACTCGATATAGCAAATGTTTTGAGACATTGAAAATTGGCATAATCATTATGAAACAAGTTTTCAAGTAAAAGTTATTCCTAATGATGAACTCAATTTTAATTTAAGAAACTATTCAACCCCTCCCCCTTCTAGTTTCTATAGAGAAAAATGCTAGAATATTTACTACTAACTAGCAAAGTACCCGCGCGATGCGGCGGCGGGTACGATGTGACTAAATTCTTCGGCGCAATAATTTGTTTTTCTTAGTTATAAGTTTTGAATCGATAGTTTTTATCTAAAAGCGAGTCCTAAAAACGTAATTTCAATCGAGCAATATTATTACTTATAGCATTATATGTATAATATATATGAAAGTTATGGAAAGTTAGTAAATGGTTAAAGGGCAAAAAAAAACTAAATGCAATTAACCATTCTTGAATTAGACTTTAATTTGATGCAACATGAAAGTATTTTTTAGTATTAATTTTTTTTTGGTATACATGGGTTTCCGACTCGACATTACGAGCCGACTAATCCCAGGGCGACTACCTTTTTGAATAGCCCAGAGTCGTCGCAGGTGAACCTCCGTGGCCACCCTCAAGTGTACACACCTAGTGAGGTTTGAACCCTTGACCTCTTGTTTGAGAATCAAGGACCTTACCACTAGGCCACTTGGTGGTGGTTTTAAATTTTTTTTGAAATATATGTATAATGTTGTTTGTATTACTATAGTATAGATGCTTTTTAATATTCGTATAATGTGCATATATATTGTATATTTATGTAATGAAATTTTTTAATAAGTGTAATATTAATTATGCATTAAAAAGTGTAATGTATTAGTGCATTAAAAAGTTATACATTATGTATAAATATGTGTATGTTATAATTTTAAGTTGTACATTAAGTAGTATATATATTGCTTGTTATTTTGTTGTTTGCATCAAATGTTGTACACTAAATATAAATAATTGTACTTACTTAAAAATTTAATGAAAAAATGGTGTATAAAATGTTTTATAAGATAGTATGAAATATGAAGTATGATAATGAGATCCTTTTAGAAAAAAAAATTCAACTGATCTACCAAATCTTAGGTACTGTAGCATCGTCTTTTTTATGTATATAGTAAGCAGTGTACTTCGCACAATGCAACGACGGGTGCTTTGTGACTAAATTTTGTGATGATCATATTCATGTCGGAACTACTTTTAACTCTTTAATTGGGAACAATGTTTTTCATTCTACAATGCATGATAACTTATTTTCGAGTTATCAATGGTTTTTCATTGTTCACAATGACTAAGGTTAAGATATGGTCTTTTCCTTATTCATGATGAATAAGGTTAAGCAAGATAAAGACAATGTACGTATAATTTAATTCCTACAAATAAGTAAAATATATGAATTAAATAAAAAGGAATTTATATAGTACACTACTTAAATTTAATTAAAACTCAAAATTCTTATGGTTTTTAAGTAGTTTAGTTCTATACATTTCAATAATTTCACGGATATTCTTGGTCGGTCATTTTATATGTGAACATATTTAAGATATGATTTATACTAAATGATAATCTCACACTTAATCTATATCTAAGACACTAATCTCACCCACCCCCATATTTTTCAACAAAAATCCTACTGTAATATAAATATATACCAAATTTACACAAATGTAAAACAAATTTCAGACTATTGAAACATTGGCAACCCAATCCTTTAATCATTTAACCTTGAAACGAATAAGCCCATTAGTCTTGAACAACCTATAATTTATGATATAGTAAATCCCCACATTATAAAACCTCACAACCCATAACTTATAATTCACTGATTGTTTAACCTAATCATTCTCACATTCACACACCATAAACTCCATCTTTCTCTTTGCAGCCAAAAAATAGTTGAATCACTTTCTTCCTATACAATACCCGTTAAATGACGATAAAACCAATATTTTGGTGTTCACCAAATCGTTGTTTCGATCTTTATTACCAAATCGAAACATCAACCGCAATAAAACCAATATTTTGCTTCTGCTATAATCTGAGAAGCAAAGCTTATTTCTTTCTTCTATGGGTAGCCAAACAACAAAAAACATTCGGATATCCAAATACGAAAAGATCCAAACATATTATGATCGAAACCAACAAATATGCCAATCAGACAAACAGATCTTTCACCAAAATCGTCAGATCTACCACCAAAACTATCAAAGCACATCAAACCTATGATGCTTGCGGCTCATAGCGGCGACGGCGAAAGTGGTTTTGGAGTGGGTGGTTATTGGGCTTGCAATGGGAAAAAAAGCTAGAAGTAGTATCGTGATAATAAATGCAGATTAATTACATTGGCATATATTACTTGTATCATGTGTTATATTTATTATAAAATGGGGTGATGAGTTATTTTAAATATAGTATTTAATTCGCGTGTTAGAATTCTATGTTTCAAGTTTCTATTTTTGTTAGGTAAGCTTATTTTGCTTGTACCATGTGTTATTAATGTTGTAAGTTAAAATTCAAGTATTCTACTAATAACCTATTAAAATATTTTATAAATGAGTTAAATACTGTGCATAACTACATGTACTTCTCATTTTATGGGTGCTTTTAAAAAAATAGTATTATTAGTTTGTTTAATTTATTAAGGTGTGTTTTAAGAGTAACATTAAAAAGTTTATGTTTTACATTGGTTAATTGTACATATAATATAAATATGCGTATTTTTAAATAATGAAATTATGTAGTCTCAATTTCGAATGTGTATATTATTAATATATTAAAAAGATGTTTCTTATGAAAAATAGAGTTTGAAAATTTTAATGCTTAAAAGAGTTTTTATGCTTTCTTATACTTGTAAAATGTGTAGTAATGATTGGATATTCATATAATAGGGTATTTTAAATATGAGTATTAATTATCTTTGTATGTTTAATATTTTAGTCATGTTTGTACGCATTGTATGTTATGCACATATATTTGTAAGTATGGTATTTTAATTGTGAGGTTTTAACTATATTTTTGTTATTTTAATTATTATACTATTAATTACATTTGTAAGATGTTTTATTATTTGTACTATGTGCTATTTTAGTTTTAAAAGGAGGTGAGGGGTGTTTTAATTATAGAATTTAATGTAATTAATTATAAATTTTAATGTAACATATTATAAGTTTTCTACTTTTAGTATGCATGCGTGTCTTGCTTGTACAAATAGTATTATATATTGTAAGTTTAAATTTCAACTATTCTTAAAATAAAAGTGCAAAATGCTTTATAAGGTAGTTAGATAAGATGAATGTTGAGAAGGTGCTTCAACAGATTATTGAAGGTGTTCGGCTTCAACTTCAGGGTTTGAAAGTGAAGAAAACCGCTCACACTATGAAAAGAGCTCAAGAATGGAATGTTAAAATATTATATGTGGAAGCTGATATTCTCAAGGTATAAGGGACCAGTGAAAGCTAATGGTTGTTTTTAAGGAATTAGCTCTTAATTGCATCAATTGTACTGCAGCATGGTTGATATTTGAATTCTAAGGAGTGTTTAGTTGTATACACTACTTATGGTTGGATGAATCTCTTGAGATGACTACTACTTTTTTGAAAGAAGGCTGCTGGATATGGCATAGATATCATGTATTAGTGTAACACCCCACTTTGATAAGTGGATCGTTACGTGTATCTATGGCGTATCATCAAAGCATAAGATAAATATCCTAAAACATTAACTGACCATAAAGCAAATACCGGAATCAAACGTCGATAATCCAAACATAAGCTCAAAACATGAAAAGCAAATACTGAAGGAAAGGACTAAACAGTGTCCAAATAATCAAAGTAATGTAAGAAGTGCATAAAGTAAGAAGTTTGGATAGCTTCCATCCAAATGCACATGCCATCAGAATCCTAAGAGCGTCCCGGTGTACCTGCCGTTAGAACATGAAAGGAACTACGGCTGAGCATAACGCCCAGTGAACGAATATAAAGCATGATAAGAATGTACCGGAATGAGACAGATAACAACTACTGAAGCTATAAGACTGATTTGTAAATTGCAGCGGAAAATTGTGTATAATCTGAAAAGTCTGATTAATAAATAGTAAAGCTGAACCATAACTGATAAGTCTGAAAACATACTTTTACTGTATTTTAATTGCCAAGAGCTTATATAGGTCATGTACTGTAACAACTGCTGCATGAATAATTAGAGGGGTGACCTCGTCATGCTGTAGAGGGGTGGCCTCTAAATAGTGTGTTGGGTGGAGGGATCAACTCCAATGTGAAGGATGTAGAGCACACACCACATTCACCTGATAAGCTATAAACTGATAACCTAGGATGCATCCATACGCCCCGCTGATAATACTGATAAAATGGCCAAGATGAAATAAATGGGACGCTGCGAGAAATCACTCCCCCGTAGAGGAGTCATGACACTGGTGCCTCTAGTGTCATGGTTACGGTACCTCCATAACTAGTACATAACTAGTCATACTTGTATAGAACTCAGGCAAATTTATTTAGTTATTAAAATGATTACTGGTAAGCTTTTAACATATATTGGGGAAAACATTTGCCTACAGACGAGGAATCCTAATCATGCATAGAAGGAAGTCCTTACTGAAGGACGAGAAATCCATACCTCGTGTCCAGTAATGAAATAAGAATAAAAGCTGAGAGATCTACTCCGACTTCACAGTTACTACATAAATAAGGGAAGTCAAAATGAGTTGACTGATATCGGTTTATTTTTATTGATTTTAACTGTTCTCGGTTTGATTTATTTTATGCTTGTATTACCGTTTGTAAATAAATCTGATAAGTTCTGACTGTTTGTTAATATTACTGATTAATGTATTCCTGTACTGCTGATTAAAGTATAATGTGTATCCTAATATTTAATGTTACCATAAATAGTAATCTGTTATAATTAGAAGGTTGCTAAAAATTAAAAAGGTTTCTAAATTCATTTCTATGAAAGATAAATCATTTAAGTAATCACAAATTTTTAATTCGATAAAATAATTAACCGTTATTAATTTAATTTACAAGTTAAATTAAATAAATAATACAACATGGTTAATTTAATTATAAAACTTATTTATAAGAGTGATTTAACCCAATTTAATATAACCTCCTATTTATTATTTTTTGTGCCCGAAAACCCGAGTCAAACAAAAGCCTACCGAGACTTCTAAGTCTCGGTCGCACGAAAACAATTCAAACATACTAGATATATTCACAGCCGGATTAGCGACATAACTTTCTGTCGCTAAACTAACTGTGACCAAAACTGTTATAAAAATTGTCAATATAAAATGCGACAGAATTTCTATCGCTAAACTGTCGCTAATGCTGGATTTTAATCTCACAAATTTCTGTTTTATTAAGTACCCACTTATTTGCCATATGGAAGATTTCCTGTTTTGGCTGGAGGCAACTTGGTGGATGCCATGGTTGTTGCTCTAAGTTGGTGAACAACAATCATGGAAATGTAGCCAAGTGGGATTGTATCCCTGAATGACTCCTAAGTCATTTGTGACTTGTTGCAATTGATGGTGGATCTCAGTGAGAACAAGTGTTTTACTCCTTACTTGTCATGCCTCTGATAAGAGCCCATTTGATAAAGATTGGATGTCTTTGTTAAACGGTGTGTGTTTGTCAAGGGAAATGTAGCAGGAGAAGGTGGTTTCTCCATGGTTGCCTAGGCATCTTCTTGGTTACAATGACCAGATTGTGTGCCTAGAAGAATGGGACTATTTGTATCATGTTAGTTGTGTAATGTAGTTTAGCTGTTAAATTCATGTTCAGTTTTTATCAAGGATTGGGGTATGTCCAATGCCTTGTTAATTGTTGTAAGTCTCATGGTTTTGTAATATAATTCACTTCTTACCAAAAAAAACTTTGAGCTCACGCGTCTGATCATTCCCAAATCTCAATCTTTAGTCGTACGGTGAGTTTTTGACTCTGCAACATCATAGAATATTTTTTATTTATTAATGATTCACATCCACAAATTGAGCTTGCACATTTATTATATATCTATATGATTTAAGTTCATTTGAATACCAAACTTTGTTTGAATATCGAGAGACTTATCCTCACCCTTCATCTTCATATTCTAATGGTTGAGATAGAACTAAATTTATACTATAGGGTATTTTGGTTATTTCGCATTCAATACATAAATCTTTTTTTCTCGTTTAATACACATCTTGATGCGTGTATTTTCCAGATCTGGTTATTTTCTCTTATAACATAAAATCATGTTGTTCATCAGTTGTTTAAAAAAATATGTCCATCAGTTAAATAACGAATATTCATTGGTTCATTGGGTTTTTTATAATGTTCGCCAGCTGATAATGTTCATTACTGATGTATGTATTTCTATACAAGTCTTAGGAAAGACAAGTATAAAGCGGGCAAGTATTAAGCGTTACGATTTAGGAAAACCGTAAAACCGATAAATACGAGTTCGTTCTCGGCAGAGGTGTATGAGTGTTCTGCCAATATAATAAAATCAAGTATGGATTACTGATTTTTTTTTTGGTTTAAAGACATAAATTTAAAAGACGAGTTACAGTACGATTAAATTACGACGAATTACGTAAAATGATAACGTAATTACGTAAAATGCGACGAAATTAAAAATTAAAGCTACAAATTAATTTAAAATTAAAACTGAGTCTAAAATAATATAAATAAGAATAAAAATTCATTAAATAAATTTTAAAACCTTTTATTAATTAAATATTCAATTTTAAATGCTAATTAAAGCCCTAAAACTATATATGATTAACAAAAAGCCCAAAATGGTATTTTATCAAAAAAGTATCTTACTTATATTATTTAAACACTAAAAAGTATTTTTCCTAAATTTTTAAAACTATTTTTCTAATTTTAAAATGCTAAAAACACTTTTTAAACTAAAATAATGATTAAAAATAATAAAATAATGATAAAATTAATTTTTTTTTTCAAAAATTCTACTTTACTTAACTAAACAGTATAAAAAAGAAAAATTTTGAAAAAATTACTTTTAAGCCTAATAGGACAAAACAGTTTATTTAAAATTCTATTTAAAACTTAAATTAATTCTAGAAAATAACTAAATAATGTGAACAATGAAATTTCTTTTCTAAAAATCTTAAAATAAAATACTTAAACTAGGAAAAATCAAAAAAACTAAAAAATATAACTTTTTTGCCACTAAAAGACAAAAGACAGAATATTAAAAAGTAATTAAAATTCAAATTAATTCTAAAAAATATTAAAATAATCAGAAAATAAAAACTAACTTTTTGGAAAATCTTAAAATAAATACTTAAACTTAAGAAAAATGAAAAAACTGAAAAACAATGATTTTATGCCATTAAGGACAAAAATCAGTAGAGTGTGAAAGTGAGAGCTAGGGACTTTTGTCCTCTTCCCCAGCAGTGGGTAGATATGCACTATCAGTGGGAAATTGTTCCCACTCTTCTTAATCAGTAAAATAAAAATGGGCGTTTTATTGTTGTTTTGATGATTGTTTTTAGTAACAAATGGCACCACCACAACCAGTTGGGTTGTGCGGAGTCACAGCAAGCAAAAGAAGCAACAATACAAGCAATAGAAAGAAACAAAACTAGCAGATATAAGTTACTGATATAGAAGGCATAGGTCTGATGGATCTTTGCTGATATGTCTAGCATAAAAGTGAGATTCAGGCTACAATACCTATCAATCTAGCTAACCACAACCAAATCCAAGAGCACACAATCCTAACTCAACCTAAACTCTAACTGGTTAACAGATTTCACTTCATAACAGTCCAAATCAAATATGTTATACCCCTACTGATTATCTAAGCCTAGTTTACCCAAGTTTTAAACATGCAAAATTTTATTTCACTCTTACAAACTCAAAATAAAATGCAAGTATACCTAAAACTACCCTATTATAGACTAATTGAGCAGATTTTAACTTTTCTTGTGTCACAAAAGACTAGTTAATCCACCAATCCAAACACCCTTTCAATAATCTGATAGACAAATTTAAGCCAAGACTTTCTAAGCTAAACACTTAACTTGATTTCAAGCTACCTAAACATGCATTTAACCAACACTTAAGCATAAACAAACACTTATCATGCACTTAAAACAGATTTCACAAAAATGACAAAGATTTACAAATATTAACCAAGAACAAGGGTTC
The DNA here is from genome assembly GCA_025667525.1 of Glebionis coronaria. Lineage (NCBI taxonomy): Eukaryota > Viridiplantae > Streptophyta > Magnoliopsida > Asterales > Asteraceae > Glebionis > Glebionis coronaria. The sequence goes on along the minus strand of CM046878.1, from coordinate 162,513,780 downwards.
AAGCCTGATGTTACCTAGTGGGACCCACATCCAGGCCTCACAATGGCTGATGTCATCTCCTCTTAGCAAAATAAATGTGGTCTTGGCTTATGAGAAGTTGTTTAAAGCAAAAGAGATGGTAGGTGAGGACTACAGCAGTCCAAATACCCCCTATATGTCTTCTAATGGAAACCTGAAATAGATAAAAACATTTCTTGGCCCCAAAAGCTTGTACCAACACCAACTGTCAGTTGGTGCAAGCTCAAGCTTATGCAACCAGTTAGTGGTGACGTATAATAAACAAAGTAAAATAAAATGAGATTTTTGAAAAAATACTCCAAATCACACAACTATGAAAAACGTACAGCTTTTGAAATCTAAAATGGAATCAACACAAGATTAACAAACCTTATATACCACTCCTTATACCTTGATTGTCAGTCAAGAGTATAAGGCTGCTATATGAAGTTTGGGTCCCAAAATTTCTTGAACAAAATCTCTTGAAATTTTGGTGAAAAGGTAGCACTTGCATGATTAAAATGTTAAACTAAAACATGAATTAAATGGAACTCAAAACAAGAGAAAAGATGCAAGGCCAATTTTAAACATTAACTATTCATAAAAAAGGGTTTACAAACTTTTTCAAAATCTTGGAACAAGAGGAGACTCGCAATCCGAGTTCTCTCTTTATAGAGGTTCATAGAATCTACTAGAATACACAAAACCCTAATACTGCAATTCCTAAAAAGCCCTTGTACTGAAAATTCAAACTTGGTCAGTCTTGCCATCTTGCGATCTTTGTGGTTTGATAGCTGGAAATCTTGATCTTAGACGTTTATTTTGTGTAGGGAACAAGTATAGAATCTTGGCCATTCATCTTGTCGAGGTTTTGGGGGTTTGGGGAAAACGATGGGTGCAGGGGACCACTGGAGACAACACACGGGTGCGTCTGGGTTAAGTTTAAGGGTGGGTTTGTAGTGAGTATAAGGTAAATTAGTGATCTGGACATGTATTAGCAAAAACCCTTTGATTTGTGATTTTTAGGTTTAGGGTTCTAAGGGGAGGTATTAGGGTAGATTTGGGAGTGACAAGTGAGCAGTAATCGTTTCCCTCGTATATAAATATTAAACAAATTAATTTAAAAAAAATTGTTTAGTATTAATAAAGGTTAAGTGGAATTTGAGCTGGCTTGGTGACGTGTGAGTTGTGGGGTAAGGTGTCGGATAGGGATGGTGGATGGGGTTTCTTTGTCTGGCCAAGTCTGGTCCCTAAGTTTCCAAAAAAATTTCATAAAGAGTTTTACAGCATTAAACTCCTTTTTCCCTTTGTACAACATTGTACTTCATGTCAATTTTGGCACACTCATTTGCAAAACTTTTATCAAGGACAAATGTTGTAATAAAGGCAATCTTTAAAGGCCATATATGTAATATCTCATCATTTTAGGGACCCAATGTGTAATTTTAAGTTTCACAAGGGTATAAAATTGTTAGCCCTATATTTTATATAGTCGAACAAGAATGTAATAGGTCATCTTACTCGTTATTGGTCTTGTATTGTAATAGCTTAGTCGGGAAAACCGGGCTTGGTAATTAAGCTAATATTGTATAAGTTAGGGGCGTAAGCCCAAGCAAAGCTAAGCCCGGCCCATGAACAAGCCCACTAAGGCCTTATGGCCGTGTCATATAAATACCCTCTTCCATGTGTGGAAGAGGGTGTTGGTTAGCATTTGATTTCTCTCTCTAAAAGTGTTTAATCATCCATAATCTCTCTTATTTCTCTCTCTACTTTTCTACTCTTTATCTCTCTAAATATCATCTTATATTGCGTTATGGATTGAAGTGGGATTAACATTTGGTATCAAGAGCCTATAGTGGATAGGTGATTGAAGATTCTGGTTCATGTTCTTATTGATTTCATAAGGTATTTGATCCATAATCCTTGATCCAAATTTTTTTTGTGTTTTTATGGTTTATTTTTCTTGATTCAAATCATCATGGTACTGTTTATTTGGGTAAAAACACATTTTTTGGGTTTTTGGATCAAATCATGGCATAAAGTTACGTTTCTTTGCAAGTTTGTTCCGAGAAACATGTGATATCGATCAACAGTAAGAATTTCGGAAAAGGGTTTAGTTTTTCCGAAATTGTGGGCTTATTCCGAAGAATTTTTTTCGGAAAAGGGTTTATTTCTCTGAAAAAGTTGTGTTTTTCCGAAAAAATTTCTGAAGAAGTGGTTTTTCTCTGAAAAACGTGTATTCCGAAAAAGAGCATATTCCGAAGTTTTTTCCGAAGAAGGACATTTTCCGAAGATTATTCCGAAGAAGGACATTTTCCGAAGATTTTTCCGAAGAAGGTATTTTTCCGAAGCTTTTTCCGAAGAAAGGTATTTTCCGAAGATTTTTCCGAATAAGGACATTTTCCGAAGATTTTTCCGAAAAAGGTATTTTTCCGAAGTTTTTTCCGAAGAAAGGCATTTTCCGAAGATTTTTCCGAAGAAGGACTTTTTCCGAAGATTATTCCGAAAAAGGTGTTATTCCGAAGATTATTCTGAAAAAGGGTGTTTTTCCGAAATTTTCAATTTCTCTGAAGAAGTGCTTTATTCCGAAGATTTTCATTTCTCTGAAAATTTCACATATTCCGAAGATATCATTATTCCGAAAAACTTCATTTTTCTGAAAAGTTCAGTATTCCGAAAATTGAAATCGAGTGTTTTTTTGGCCTTGGAATTTTTGGTTTCTGGTGAGACAATTCTTAGGGGATTTTAACATCTTTTCTCAACAACATCAACCACACCTCATCACAACACGTCCACTAAGATCCAAATCCATTCACAATCATCGACAATGTCTAACAACAATATCAGTAATGCGACTGGAAATCAAATTCGTTTGGAACAAGGTGGCAATGGAAATCCACCTGTGCTCACTGCCGGTTGTTATGTTCAATGGAGATCTCGCTTTCTCAGGTTTCTCGATGGAAAAGAGAACCGAACTGCTCTTCGTCACTGCCTTGAGAACCCACCTCCAGTTTTTGAATTCAGACCAATTACCACACAAGCAGAGGATGGTACTTCATCAACTATACGAGCTATGGAAGATTTCGACACATGTTCTGCTGAGAAAAAGAAACTCCTCCAAGCTGAAACTGATGCTGTAAACTTTATACTCACTGGAATTGATAACGATATCTATTCCACAGTTGATGCATGTCCTAATGCGATGGAAATGTGGAATGCAATTCATCGATTGAAGCAAGGTGATTCGATCAATGTTCAAGATCTCGAGACTAATCTACTTTGGGAGTTTGGAAAATTCACATCTGAAGATGGTGAATCCATTGACTCATATTACTCGAGATTATACAAAATGATGAATGAGCTAGTTAGAAATCAATGCACCATCTCCAATCATCATGCCAATGTTCAGTTTCTACTTCAACTCAAACCGGAATGGCAAAGGTTTGTGACTTTGGTTAAACAAAGGGAAGATATCAAGACCATCTCCTATCACAAACTTTATGATATCCTGAAACAACATCAGAATGAAGTGAATGAACTAAGGGCTGAAAAGGCAGAACAGTCTGCTAACACTATTGCTTTTGTGGCTACTACTTCAACAAAACCCGTACACCGTCAACAACCACCTACTCATTCCTCAAAGTCATCAAGCTCTTCCACCAAACCTCCAGCTACTGCTAAAAAGGCAAAAGCAATTGTCCCCACTCCACCTCCAAAGTATGACACCGAGTCAGATGGAGACAGTGATGATGAACAAACTTCAAGGGAAAAGAAGATTGAAGAACTCATGTCTCTACTCACCACAACCTATAAGAAGATCTACAAACCTACCAACAACAACCTCAGATCATCATCCAATGCTCGATATAAGGAAGTTGATCATGCACCTAGGTATGATCGTGAGGCTAGGTATGATAATCAGAGGATGCCGAATCAAGTTGGGGTTAGAGAAACTGTAGGCACTCCGGTTGTGCAGAAGACTGGGATTCAATGCTTCAATTGCAAGGTATTTGGGCACATGGCTAGGGAATGCAAGAAGCCAAAACGGGTTAAGGATTCGGGATATCACAAGGAAAAGATGCTGTTGTGTAAGAAAGAAAAAGCAGGAATTCCACTCACAGCAGATGAAGTTGACTGGCGTGATGACACTGATGATGAAGCCGATGATCAAGAGCTAGAGGCACATTATGTGTACATGGCAAAGATTCAAGAAGTGCTTCCAGAGACTGCTGATACTTCTAGACCTATCTTTGATACTGAGCCAATTGAAAAGGTACCAACAAATGATAACTATAATGTGTTTGCTAATGAACGACGGCATCCTGAGCAACCCAAAAGCATCAACAACACATATGTAATGGACACGGAGGATAGCAATATCTCTACGGATTCACAGCATATGTGTAATGATGACGGTAATGCTGCTCAGGATACTGACTCGGATGAGGACCGTGATTTGCTTGCGTCTATAATTGATTCTTTAAAACATGAAATTGAGGAAAACAAAGAGGCTAATAAACGTTTGAAGCAAGCAAACACATCCTTAGCCGAGGAGATAGACAGGCTTAAAGAGTGTGATTATGTAAAAGAAGCTGATCGACGAGTTGCAATAGCTAATGGTTTGGTATATGAACGTAAGGTGCTCAACGAACAATATTGTTCTGAGTAACACACGAAATTCATATGTCAAAACAAAAGATATCGGAACTTGAAGAACAACTGCTGCTACATAAACTCCAAATTACTAAGTTAGAGTCGGTTAACAAAGAACAAACTGAGCTTTATAAAACTCGTGAAGAAAAGGATATTGAAAAGATTCTTGCTTTGGAAAAGAGAGTCGACACGTTAAATAACATTGTTTACAAAACGGGTCAGTCTATTCAAACCATGAATATGCTCAATAGAAATATGAAAACGAGTTTTGTCAAGCCTGAATATCTCAAGAAAGTTCAAAGTACCAAGCCTGCTCTTTATGATATCGGTTGTTATGTTGATAATCTTGCTCTTATGCTTTCCCCTGACTGCGACGAAATCATTCCTCAACAAGAAGAAAGTCGATCAAACTTAAGTGATTTAATAAACCTTTCTGATTCAAATAATTATATTAAGTTTGTTCTTCAAAAAGAACTTTCCAAAGAACAAAAGATGTACAATAGTGTTCCACCACCAAGTGATGAACCCCAAAAGAAAGTTTCTTTAAAAAGGAGTTTCAAAAAGCAATCAATTTTGTTAGAAAAACAAATTTCGGATGAAAAACATAAATGGGATGAGAAAAGCAAAAGTGTTCAGCAATTTGAGTTTATAAAACAAGGGGTTTTAAATTTGTACAAAGGTGTCGTCGACTATGAAAAAGTTTCTAGGGATACCATTTGGAATATTAAACCTAACCACAAGTAGAAGTCGTCATTCAACAATGCATTGTTCCAACCATTGATGATCTTTCAAAAAATGTGGAAATGTTTTATAATGCTCTCACTGAGGAAATGTTAACTGATTTAAGCTATGTCAAATCTCTTGAAGATGAAGTTGATTTTCTTCAAATTAAATTAAAGACACAAGAACACCAACTTTCTAACGAAATTGATCGACTTTCTAAGGAATACTTTTATGCTGACCATATGAATGCTATACTTGGTGTGTATACCGATCTTGATCAATATTGTCGTGTAGCATGTCTAGTGTCAGAATCGGACGAGAAATGTCGCAATCTTGAAGTAGAGCTTTCGAAACAAATTCAGTTATATAACGAACTTTCGAAAAGTTTTTCCCAACTTGAGAAACACTCCATTTCTCTTGAACTTGCTTTACAAAAAGGTGATTAATCTCATAATCATAAAAAGTGTCAAGAAATGGCAGCATCTTCGTTTCGTATTTTAAATGAAAAAGATTTAGAAATAAAGGATTTGAAAGCTCAACTACAACAAAGAGACATGGCAATCAATGAGTTACAAAATCTCATTGAGAAAGTGAAAGGAAAGTCTGATTTGGGTAAACCATCCGCTGCTCGTCAACCGAATGCGGTTAAATGCCTTAAATCATCTATTTTGGGCAAACCCCCACAGACTTTGCCTAAGCTAGGAACTGATAAAAGCACAAATGTGATAGCACCTGGAATGTACAAGATGAACACTAGGTCCACTCAAACTGGAACATCGGGGTTACCTCAGAATACTAGGAAAACTAATCAACGTGTGTCTTCTTCTACAGGAGTAACTCCCACTACTAGCGTTAGCGGACCACAGCTTAAGAGCACTAGAATTGAAGATAGAGTCATGCCTAACAATAGTCAAGGGAAGAAGAAGGAAGTAGAAGATCACCGTAGGAATTTTAAGTTTTCTAAGAATAAAACGTCTGTAACTGCATGTAATGACAGTTTGAATGTTAAGACTTCGAATGTTGAATTTGTTTGTGTTAAATGTGGAAAATGTGTTCGTACTTTCAATCATGATGCTTGTGCTTTTAATCATAATGGCGTGAATGCTAGAACTAGGAAGCCTATTCTTGTGCCCACTAGTACTAGAAAACCCACAAAAACTTTGAACCAATCCACTGCTCAACCACTTAAGAAGCTAAGTGCGTTAGAATCCACTACTCTACGTAAACAAAAAATGTTAAAGAAGCTTTATGAGAACATGAGTAGGACATGTAAACAGGGGTACTCAAGATTTATACCACCTGGATACAAATGGGTACCTAAGACAACCACTATTCTAATTGGGTCTATGAATGTTAGTTTGCCTTTTGAATCTATGTCTACTAATATTTTGGAACCCACTTCTATCAAGGGCTCCCATTTGTCAAACTATACATTGTCTTCTAATGCTTATGCAGCTCATCGAGATCATTCTCTTCATAATGGACTCTGGGTGCACAAAGCACATGACGGGCAATCTCAAACTTCTAACTAACTTCGTGGAGAAGTTTCTGGGTACGGTACGGTTTGGAAATGATCAGTTTGCACCGATACTCGGATATGGAGACTTGGTTCAAGGGAATATCACTATAAAACAGGTTTATTGCGTCGAGGGACTGAACCACAATTTATTCTCGGTTGGTCAATTTTGTGATGCGGATTTGGAAGTGGCTTTTCGGAAAACTACTTGCTATGTTAGAGACTACGATGGGAATGACCTTCTTACAGGTTCTCGTGGTTCTGATCTCTACACAGTAACTCTTCAAGATACATCTTCAACAAATCCAATTTGCTTAATGGCGAAAGCTACATCCTCTCAAGCATGGTTATGGCATCAACGATTGTCACATCTCAACTTTGACACCATCAACTTGCTTTCGAAGAATGATATTGTGACCGGTCTTCCTAAATTAAAATTCGTCAAAGACCATCTTTGTTCTTCTTGTGAGTTGGGGAAAGCAAAACAGAAGTCTTTCAAAACAAAGACTACCCGAAGCTCAAAAGGACGATTGGAACTTCTACACATGGATTTATGTGGTCCCATACGTGTAGAGAGTATTAACGGGAAAAAGTATATTCTCGTGATTGTTGATGATTACTCTAGATACATATGGACTTTCTTCTTAAGGTCCAAGGATGAAACACCATAGGTTCTCAAAAACTTTCTCAAGATGATACAACGCAATCTTCAAGCTCAAGTCTTAACCGTAAGAACGGATAGGGGTACTGAATTTTTGAACAAGAATTTGCAATCTTACTTTCAAGAAGAAGGCATCGAACATCAAACGTCTATTTCTCGAACTCCTGAACAAAACGGCGTTGTCGAAAGACAGAACCGCACCTTGGTTGAGGCAGCTCGAACAATGCTTTCTGCTTCAAAATTACCACTATTCTTCTGGGCTGAAGCAATTGCAACTGCCTGTTATACTCAAAATCGTTCTCTCATCATCCCAAGACATGAAAAGACACCTTACCACATCATCAATGGAAGGAAACCTACAGTTAAATTATTTCACGTATTTGGATCTTTATGCTACATTCTTAAAGACGGTGAAAATCTCGACAAGATGAAAGAAAAAGGTGTTACATGTATTTTTGTGGGGTATGCTACATTGTCGAAAGGATATCGAGTCTACAACAAGAAAACAAAAATTATTATATAAACAATTCATGTGAACTTTGACGAATTGCCACAAATGGTACTTGAACACAACAGCTCAAGTCCCGCACCTCATTGTCCAGCGATGGCACCTACACACAACAATGTACGTCCCGTGCAAGAATGTCAAGAAAATACTCCTACAACAGAATCGACGGATACGACACATATGAATGAATTGGTTGACTTATATGATCCAATGTTTGATGAATATTACTATGGAAACAATCAAGTTGTGTCAAAGCCTTCCGCTGTCAATATTGCTGATGCACCTGAACAAAATCAACAAGACACAACTGCCTCTACTTCAGCAACCGTTGCTCAAAAGACTATTCCATTGGATAATCAACAAACTCAAGAAACTGTCATACAACCAACATCACCAACCGTCAATGCTGAAGGAGGAAACAACAATCAAGCAGTCGATGCACAACCTGACGAAGAAGAATTTATCAACCCGTTCGGTACACCGGTACACAAAGTCGGAGAGTCTTCTACTCAACATGTTGATCCGTCCAACATGCATACATTCTACCAAAGATATCCATCCACTCACCATTGGACTCGTGATCATCCATTGGAGCAAGTAATTGGAAATCCTTCACAACCGGTTCGAACACGCAAACAACTCAACACCGATGGCGATGTGTATATGTATGCACTCACCGTGAGTTCAACTGTACCTACAAACATCAAACAAGCCATGACTGATCATGCGTGGATTGAATCAATGCAAGACGAAATTCATCAGTTTGAACGCCTAAATGTTTGGGAACTTGTTGACAAACCTTACGGAATTTCGCTTTTAGATTTCAAATGGATCTAGAAAAACAAACTGGATGAATAACAAAAAACAAATCTCGTCTTGTGGTTAAGGGGTATCGTCAACAAGAAGGGATAGATTTCGATGAATCATTCGCTCCAGTTGCTCGTTTGGAAGCTGTCAGAATATTCCTTGCTTATGTTGCACATAAGGGCTTTACGGTTTTTAAGATGGACGTTAAAACTGCTTTTCTCAACGGTCATTTGAAGGAAGAAGTGTATGTGAATCATCCGGAAGGATTCATCGATCCTCATCACCCTGACAAAGTCTATCGTCTCAAGAAGGCTGTATATGGACTTAAACAAGCTCCAAGGGCATGGTACGAAGAACTATCCAACTTCTTGGTCTCGAAAGGATTCTCCAAAGGTTCTATTGATCTACTCTTTTTATTAATAAATATGGGGATGACATACTGCTGGTGCAAGTTTACGTTGATGACATTATTTTTGGTTCTACGAACCCAAAACTTTCAAAACGTTTTGAAAAATTAATGCACAGCAGATTTGAAATGTCAATGATGGGGGAGCTAAAATTCTTTTTAGGCCTCCAGATTCATCAATCCCCCACGTGGTATCTTCATAAACCAAGCTAAGTATGCTCAAGAGATACTTAACAAGCATGGTATGACCTCATGTGCTTACGTTGGTACACCATTTTCGACCACATCCCTAGACGCTGACTTGTACTCATATCCCATAGATCAAACGCGATATCGTAGTATGATCGGGTCACTTATGTACCTTACAGCCAGCAGGCCTGATATTCATCATGCCACATGCTACTGTGCACGATATCAAGCCAGACCTACTCAAAAGCACCTCAAAGAGGTTAAACGGATCTTTCGATACCTTAAGAATACCATTCATATGGGACTCTGGTATCCGAAGGGAACCGGTTTTCATCTAACAGCTTTTTTAGATTCTGATCACGCAGGTTGCCTTGATAGTCGAAAAAGCACTTCTGGTAGCGTACAATTTCTAGGGGAAGACAAACTTGTGAGTTGGTCGTCAAAGAAGCAGGACTGCACTTCGCTCTCATCAGGTGAAGCAGAATATGTGGCTCTATCCGCGTGTTGTGCTCAAGTCCTCTGGATGAGAACTCAACTCACGGATTATGGCTTCCACTTTGATAAAATACCTATGTATTGTGACTCAAAGTCAGCCATAGCCATTTCTTGCAATCCGGTTCAACACTCCCGTACCAAGCACATCGCAGTCCGATATCACTTCATCAAGGAACAAGTGGAACGTGGTATCGTGTAATTATACTTTGTCAGAACTGAGTACCAGATAGCAGACTTGTTTACTAAAGCCCTGTCACAAAATAGGTTTCAGTATCTCGTTGGCCGTCTTGGTATGAAGTATATGACTCTAGAAGACTTGGAGGTTTTGGCAAATGAAGCTGCTTGATACTCTCTCATAATGACTTCTAAGCGCATCACAGCTTAGGACTCGGACCTCAACTAAGGAAAGTTTATCTCGGACGATAACTTATCCTTATCAACGAGAAATTCATATTTCTCGGTCATGAGCTTCTCATAAAAACATTCAAAGTTTTTAAGTTCATGAAAAACGATTTCTAAGTAAATGTCAGCTTAGAACTCGAACTTCAACTTAAGGAAAGTTTATCACGGATGATAACTTATCCTTCACAACGGGAAATTTATTTTTCTCGGTCATGAGCTAGTCACAAAACAATCAAAGTTTTGAGCTCATGAAAAACGGACCCGAAAGGGGAGTGTACGTTTCAGTGCGCTTTCCCTAAGCAATAGAAGAGAAGTCTTCTATCCTGATTATTTTAAAACCGTTGAACACATTTTTTCAAGACTTTCTCAAAAGGTTTTTCTAAATCTTTCAAACTTGTGTGTTCAACACTCCCTTCCTTATAATAGGTTTTTATCTCAAAATGCCATATATTAATTTGATCACTTTTTGAGGGGGGCGTTTTAAAATCAAGCCTTTTAATGTTGTTGGGTACATCTCTAAAATTGTCATATATTATGTATCCAACACATTCCAAAAATGTGATTAAATCTGTCATATATATTAACGGTAAAGGCATCTCAACTCCGTACCTCAACATATTTTGTGGTGTCGTTTTTCTAAATTTTTGTCGAATTTTGTTTCAGGACACACATATATTGTTGAGGGGGAGCGTCCCGACTGAAAATGTTCCATGATTCATGCGTGCACACATGTTTCTCTCCCGTTGATTTTTCGGAAATTATCATATTTTAATCAATTGGTATCTCTAATATTATTTTTCTATATTAGAGATAGGGGGAGAAAATGTGATTAAAATGTAATATATCGCAACATGTGATCTTAAAGACTCAAGTGCAACTCTTTTCTTCACATGCCAAACTATTTTGTATATCGATGCATGTGTGTAGTGGGAGCTTTTCGGAAATGTAAAACTTTCAAGTGTTAAAAGTTTTGATTTTTATCAAACACTTTGAATGGTTTTCAATGGTCTATGGTTACGATCTATACCCAAAACAACCTACTATCC